>JANZLC010000001.1:4110549-4140261 GCA_026413385.1 Erythroxylum gracilipes
TCTCGAGCCATTTGTTTGTGCATTGCATCTTTGAATTGTCAAGTATGTTGCATAAATTGAGTGTTTTGTATTGATGGTTAAATGGATATGCTGTGTTGATGTGATGATATTTTAACTATGAGTTTTGAGTTCAAATTGCGAATTTAACTAAGAATTTGAGAACGAAGCATTTTATAAATTCATTATGATTTTTATACGACAAATGAACATTTCAATGGTTTTGCTTATTCTTCGTTATAAACTTGTTACCCACGAGCTTTAAGCTCACCCCCACTCTCCTTCCCTTATTCAGGTGATGAGGAAAAGATTGAATGATCAAGAGTATAAGGTTGTTACTTCAAAATCTGCATATCTTGGAATTTAAGTTATTTTTATTAAGTACAAGGATTAGTCACATTTCAAGGATTATTAATTCATGTAACTTTTGTATTTTTAAGATTTTGGATTATTGTTGTATTGTGGCTTGGAATGCCATTAGAGCTTGTAAAATTCTATTCTTTTGATGCTAATGAATTATGAATTATATATGAATGATGTTGAGTAGAAGTGTGAAGTTGTGTATATATAAGGTTGAGTTGAAATTAGGTATACTTGAGAAAGTTATCAACTTGAGATGATGATTTTGAGCATGAATCGTTGATATATATAAGAGAGAGATGTTATGGAAAAGAAATATAGGATTTTTGTGAATAATGAGAATTAGTTGTAAGTAGTGAATAATTTGAGTAAAGATTTGAGAGTTTGACGAAATAATATTGGTAGTTGAATTTTCATGAAATGGTGTTACATAGAGGAAGTGAATTTGGGACAACATAAATTGAAAGAAAGGTAAGAGTGATATAGAAACCACTGGAAATTTTAGGTTTAAGGGTTTCGCCGGATCGTCGCGGCGAACTTTTTCCGAAAGGTCTTCTTATGGCTAATTGATCATCTTCGCCACAGCAAGAGATGCTTGGGTCTAATATGGGAACTTCGCCACGGCGAAGTCAAGAGTTCGCCGCGGTGAACTTTTCCCGAAGGAGTTAGTGGAGTTTCTCTTGGAGAATTTTTTTGGCAGGTACAATATGTTTGAGAATATAATCATAAGAAGGGATTGTCGTTTATCTATTGATCAAAAAAAAATCGGAATGGTATGAGACTTTAAGCTTCACGATTTCATTGGATTACGCTCACGTTTGTATGACGAGCAATAATACACGCACACGTTTTATGGTTCAAAGGTTGGACTCTAGAAATGGGGTTCATTAATACTGACCGGAAGGTACCGTACCAGCCAAAATATGGTACAAAAATTACCTCTTTGATATCAGTTGATATTTTAAATACTAACCAAATACTGATCGGTACCATAAATTTTGAAATTTTCAGGGACTAAATTGTAAAAAAATTTAACAAAATATCCAAAACCCGTGCAGACTCTCTCAGTCTCTCACTTGCCCATTCTTAAATATTTTTTATCTCTCTCTCTCCTCTCAACGTTCTCCTCTCCAACTCTCCCTCCCTCTAACGTCGCCGGACATCACAACCACTAGTCCCACCACCCGTAGCCACCACTGCTCTCCATCGCACCTGTTGCTCTTCCCACCATGTCTGCTCTCCTCACAGCGCCTGCTGCTCTCCCCACTGTGCCTGTTGCTCTTAGCAATCGCTACTAGCTTGAAAATCAAAAATATCCATTTGCAATTTTTAGATCCGAACCCGACCTGACCCAACCCAATTGAACCAAATTGTAGTTTTTATTTTTTTGTGTGTTTTTAATTGTTTTTTTTACTCCTAAATTGCATTTGCATTGTGTTTTAGTTGTGTCATATGTATTTTGTGAATGAATTCAAAGTTAGAATCGTTGGAATTGATTATGTGAGTTAAGAAATTTGAGTTTGAAAGTTAGAATTGTTTGTGTTAGTTGGTTCAATTTCAATGTTATTTAGGCATTGTCAATTTATGAAGAAAATAAATGCATTGGAAATTTTGGGATTGAAATTTGGAATTGTTTACGTGAGTTGTTTAATTTCAAAGTAATTTCAGCATTGTCAATTTCAAAATTAATGCATTAAGTTGTTAATTAATCTATATGAAACATACAATTTACTAATTATTGGTTGTATATAAAAAGTATTTAACATATGATTAATCATTGTGGAGTTAACTTGAGTAAGAAACTAAAACTTTTGACTAAAATTGTTGAATGAAAATTTGTTAAATTAAAGTTGGAAATTAGGATTTTAGTAACAATGTTGATTAAAATTAGTTAAGAAAAAAAATAATTATAAGTATTCCAAATTGAATTGTATAAGTAAATAAATTATATTAGTTTATAGTTGAATTATGAGATTACATAAAGTAACTTGTAAACTTATAATTGTGAGTTATGGTTGAAGTTGAATATGTTGTCTTTAATTTATGGTTGAATGATGTAATCATATAAAATGAGTTATATTATATAAAATATATATGTGTATTGTATAATGTGTTAGTTTGGACTTTGAGTTAAACAATAAATATTTTATGATAGTAGATGATAAAGAAATTATGTGTTCTTTATTTTGATATGAAGTTATTAAGTTAATTTTGATAATGTCTTCATTTTTCTTACTAGATAAATGGAAGGAAGTTCAAGTACTCTTGATCATTCAATCAGAAAGACACAATGATCCAACTTGGGTTCTTGCTGCATTAGTCCCTGGTATGAAGAGCCATACTATTTGCTTATTTTATAACAAGCTTTTGAAAGGTGGAGGAATCATCAGATTAAAGAAGCATTTAGCTGGGGTTAAAGAAGATGCGAAATCTTGAAAAAAAGTGAGCCATGATGTGAAGTGACAAATGAAAACTTTATTTAAAGAGTATCAGCACGAGAAAGATAGAAGGGAGAGATTGAATTATGAAATTGGTAGTGGAAGTTTATTTACTATTGTTTAGGATGATAGTGGAAATGTTGAAGGTGATAGTGTTCTGTCCTAGAAAAAAGTGAATGTTGCATCTGGACCTAATGTTAGGAAAAGAAGAAGGCAGGTGTCAAATTTTTTTATATCATAAACAACTCCTGGAGCTCAGTCTTCAACTCGTAATGCCATGCAATCAAGAGAAGTAACTCACAATGTAGATATGACAACGGCTAGATGGTGGTATGATTTAGTAATAGCATCCAGTGCTTCATAATCTTATTATTATCAACTTATGGTAGATGCTATAGTCTCTTATGTCCGGGATATAATGCTCTGTCTATTGATGACTACAAAGGTAAACTTTTGAGTAACTTTGTTCATGAAATTAAAAGTTATGTAGAAGAAAGAAGAATGGCTTGGGCTACTTATGGGTGTTCAATTATGTGTGATGGTTGGAAAAATAGGAAACATGAGCCTATTATTGATGTTTTTGTTTATTTTGTAAAAGGCTCATTGTTTTTTAAGTCTATTGATGCATCTGGCCTTGCTATTTGAAATATTTGATGAAGTTATGAATGAAGTAGGGTCAGAAACTATTGTTCAGTTTATTACTGACAATGATTTCGCTTATAAAGCGGCAGGAAGAAGATTACAAAGTAAGTATAATTCTTTTTTTTTGGACACCTTATGTTGCACACTGCATTGACTTAATGCTGGAAAATATAGGGAAAGCTAGGTATTTTCCTATTATTGATGAGACTGTGCAGAAAGCAAAAAAGTTGACCAAGTTCATCTATAATCGTTCATAGGTCTTGAATTTAATTAGAAAGGATTTTACCAACGGTAGAAATTTGTGTCGTCCTACTGTTACAAGATTTGCAATAAATTTCTTATCACTTCAATATTTTAATATGGTGAAGAAAGAGTTAAGACAGATGTTTACAAGTGATAAGTAGGTTGCATCTTAGCATGCTAGGTCTAATGTTAGATTAGAGGTTTCCAGAATTATAATTGATGATACTAAATATTGTTCCCAATGCCAATTTTTCATCCGAGTTTTTGAGCCTTTAGTGACGGTTCTTCATTTAGCTGATAGTGATAAAAAGGCAACAATGAGTTATTTTTATAATGTCATCGAGAGGGCAAAGGAAGCAATCAAGGTCAATTTGAAAAATAGGTTTTCTTTATACACACCTTATCCTGCAATCGTCAATGAAAGATGGGAAAAGTAACTTTACTCAAGCTATTTGCAGCTAGGGTATTTTTTTAATCCTAGTGTCTATTTCAAGTTTTACAAAGAAAGCTAAAGTTAATAAGAGAATACTATTAACTATTACAATAGTTGTTGCTCATTAGATGATGCAAGATCTCCTAAGCTTACAAATGGAGATTTATAAGGAGTCTTTTGGAAATTTTAGGATGCCAATTACTATTTGACAAAGAGCAAAACTTAATCTAGGTATATATTTTTCACTTTTATTATTTGTCAAAAATTAATTATCACTTTATTTTGTTTATGATGCTACTTTTGTTATCTTACGACTTACAATTTCTTGCTGGGACCAATTTGGAAGTGGTGTTTCAAAATGGCAAAGATTTGTAGTTTAAATTCTAAGTCAATGTGTGAGTGCAATAGGTTGTGAAAAGAATTGAAGCACATTTGAATCCATCCATTCTAAGAAAAGAAGTAGATTGAAACACAAAAGATTGAATGACTTGGTCTTCGTTTGATACAATTTAAAGCTTCGAGAAAGGTATGTTATTATCATTACTAAATTAGATATAATTTCTTACAATTTTTAATAATTTAATTTTATTGTTTACTAGAACTCTTAATAGAACTCTTAATAAAAAAAAAAGTAGTTCAATAGATCCAATTTGCATTGATAATATCGATCTTTTGGCATATTGGGTTTTTGAGGAACCAGGTTTGATAAATAAGAGTGATTTGAAAGATAATCTTGGATAGGAAAGCATTGACATGTCATTTGGTACAATGAATGTGGATGATGATGATGATGAGACTCTTCTCAATAATGAGGATTTTGTACCAAAATGAGAATTTAGATCAATGCAGTTATAGCAGGTATCTCTATGTAGATGATTGAATAAAGTTCCAAGTTTTTGTTTCTCCTCTTCTTTTAATTTTATTTATATGTGATATATATGTTAAATCATATATATGCAATTTAATTATAAATATTTTTGTTTCATGTTTCATTTCTAGTTGGTTGTTTCCTCATCACGAACTCTTATTGTAAATTGTAATAGTTAGAGAGTTAAGGATATTTATTATACTTTTTTTTTGATTTTTGATATAATAATTATTATTATATGATAAAATTGTAATATTTTAAATACTTCGTATTGTTCTTAATTTTATATTTGTATTATGATTAAATGACCTTTTTCATATTAATTGTAGTTATTATTTATATGTGAAATATTTGAAATTAATGTTAATATAAATAAATAAATTTTTGTTTTTTTTTAAATTTTATTATTATGATTTTTTAAGACATGGTGGATGTAAAATTAAAAAGTATACATTACAATATACAAATAGATTATTTTGCAAAATTTGAAAAATTCAAGAACTATTTCATAAATTTAAAAAATTACTTGAAATAGTACCAGGTATTAACCAGTATTAGTATAGTACCGTATCAAAATTTAATTCAGTTCTGGTACAAGAATTAATTATACATAAGAAATAAAATGTGTTAAATTTTGCTTAAGTTTAGGTTTCTAAACATTTGGAATATATTTTCGTATCCAAATGTTTTTAAAAGAAATTATATAATTTGTGACTTTTATCTACAAAAATAATTTCGTACCTAAAATTATTCTTAGTTAAAAGAAAAGGAACAAAAACATATGGATATAAATATATTTTCATAGTCAAATATTTTTAACTGGAATTATAGGATTCGTGACTTTTAGAGAAGAAAAATAAATGAGAGTTTTTAATAAAATAAACTACGATTTTGCAAAAACATAGACAAAAGTTTGCTTTTTAACAACAATTTTGAAAAACTGTAGCCAAAAGTGCAATTTTTAACTACGATTTTCAGATAGTCATTAAAAGAAAAGTAGCTAGAAGGCTTCTTTGTTGTGGCGTTTAGCTACGAATCGCAAAATCATCGTCAAAGGCTGACCTAAAAAAAAAAGTAGTCATAGGGCTACCTTGTTGTAGTTTAAGCTACTTCGCAAAATCATCACTAAAGGATCACCTGCGTAGCAAAAGAATATAATCAAAGGTCCATCTTTAAGAATGGTGGAGGCATCAGGTCAAGTAAGGTACACATTGAGACATAGGGTCGGATTACTCGCGTATTCCACGGTAGTTTACAATTATGGAACTTAGGTATGGACCACTGCCCATGCAGAACACGCTAGCAGTAGGTGGTATTTGAGGCAACGCGACACATGAATGACTTCCCGTATCAAAAGTTGGCACCTCAATCTTTGGCAGTCGCCTGCTTGGCCCTGTCAAAGAACATAATGGAAGTGTGTCCCACACACGTGATGGTCACCATCCCTGCTCCAAAGCTAGTTACTATTACCAATTCCTAACCGTTTACTCGAAACTGATTTGCTTTTCTTTCCATCTTTCGTTGACAATCTGGGGCGGGGCCTTTTCCAGCTGTTCTATGGCCCCTAGCGTAGCTCTTCTGCTGCCCTTTATAATGTGTTGTTACGTTTCGGTAGTTGCTTTCACTCCCACTAGATGCTTAGAACCTTTTTTACTAAGGGTTGCTGTGTTCCAATACATGTATCTCCTCTTCTAGTCGAAACATTCAGTGCCATTCAAATCATCCAACGTTTTCGGTTGCATGTGTTTCAATACATTTACATCCTATTCCAATCGAACCATTCAATCCTTATCAATCATCCAACGTTTTCCAATTGAAACTTGTTTATTTTAAACATACCGAAAACGATGATAAAGACTTGTATCAAAATTTGAATGAGGACGTTTTAAACCTCTAATCCTAATCCTTAACTTGATAATTGAAAGTTGATCAAATAATACAACATCTTTACATGTTGATTCTGAAATCTAGTGCAATATTATTAATTAGAGCATATCCTAAATAATATTATTGCTTTTTAAAACAAGTTATAATTTTGTGTTAGAAACTTAACGCATAATCTTATCCTTAGCAAAGAAAAGCAATTTTTTTCTTGATTCCAAATATGAAGATCACTTTAATACCTTACTTAATTAACTCAGAAAAATAGTAAAGTATAAATTTAAATTCGTACTTTATTATAAAACTTGATTCATTTTTATGCAGTTCCTTTGAATCCACAAGTTTGTCTCAATAATATATGACAATTACATAAGTATCTAACTTCTAACAACACTTATACAAGGTATAGAGAGGGGTAAGACAAAAGAGCTAGTTAATGTAAAGCCTACACCTATCTATAATATGGTTTAGATATTTTAATAATTTAATTAAAATATAATTCTAATTTTATTTAAACTTTAAATAGAATAACGACTAATTCTAATTAAATACTAATTAGACCTAAATAAGATTCAATATCTAATATTTGTCTTTATTTATCAAATATCTTATCTGATCCTATAAAAGTATCTTTTTCTCTCTATGACTATTAGATACCTAAATATATTAGTAATAGATATAAATTATAATCCCAAATTATATTTAAGATTAGATAAATTAAACACCTTTAATTTATCTTCAATTCTCTAATTAAACAATTTATATTCATAAATTAAGATTGACGTCTAGCTATTGAAAATAATCACTTAAATATTAGGAATTTCAAAGTAGTTTAGACTAATATTTTCATACAATGTTCTAATTGGATATAAAGTATGGAATTAATGTCTAATCTATTTAAGTCCAATCATATTAATTGGTCACCATTAGTAATGAAATTGTTTCAATAACATTTGAAAATTATTTTTAATTATCATTCCATCTTGCCCAAGAATTTTCTAAACTAATACTAAACAAGAACAATAAAGCATTCTTTCTAATCATTTTAGGGTTAATAAATCATATATTAATTACTCAACATACCTCCCTATGATTCATATGATATCCAATAACTACTAATTGAACTACTTTTGATTATGATAGGTCATAAGTAGTATCAAAATATAATAATCCCTTTATAAGATATTTAGAGATCTCAAATCAAAAGATCACTTATACAATTACCATAATGAGAATTTTCATAGATATATAAGTAATGTTTCGAATATCGGATTGCTTTAGTGAACTTATTTTCTAGCAAGCACCAACATTTTTGTTTAAGTATCTCTATTCTTTAGCCTATAAGATTTGACTATTTCCTTCATAGGAAAGAAATACAATATATGCTAGTTTTTTTTACTCTAATAATGTCTAGTCTTAGTAGAGCAATGACTAGGAAAAATTTAGGAATAATGATTAATGCAATATAAATCTCATAATTATGATCTTATAATTATGATCTCATAATAATTTTATTTGCAAATTGTATTTATCCTATGGACTTTATCTTATACATTTTTATGAAAATTAATTAAAATTGCATTAATAAAGGTCTTTAGAAGGAGTTACAAGAGTTCATGGCCTAAAGAGGCCCAGAAGAACAAAGACTGTCATTTATATAGTCTAGTTTAGAAGTGCCTAGTCTACTGAGCTACCATATATGTTAACCCTAGTACATTGCAACCTATGTGTATAGCCTAAGTAGAGCTTCCTTATGTATTTCCTACCAGCCTAACATATATGCATGAAGTTCCTAAGTCAGGGAACCAATCATTTATTTGCCTTAGCCTAAATTACCCTTGCTTCAGCTTAGATTCCATCTGTTGGCCATAATAAAAGTGATCCCAAATTGTTCTTTGTTAGCCATCAAAGACTTCCTCATCCACACTATTGTATTCCAGTAGAATGTTGAGCTTCTAGGCAATCATTTTTAAAAAATAAATGGCTTATATTTTATAATTGAAAGCAACTTTAAATAGTGTATAATCTCCTTCATATAAATGATTTTGTTAAGAAACCAAGCTAATACTCCTTCCCAATTGTTCTTTGAGAAAAATGTTCGTTTAAAACTCTTTAATGTATGTGCATTGTAAGAACATGAAATCCTTAGTTTTATATTCAACACCATATAGAGAGAAAGTTAGTTTGGATATATTGGGGTTTTTGAGTCTGTCCAAGGTGCCTAGTTTGTTCATAATAGCTAACAGGTAATAAAATTAGTTATAGGATGATTATGTATAAACCAAATTAGCTTGCTCTATTCGATTTTATTTTATCATTCATTGAACAACTTATAACAAGATATGTTAGTGAAGACTTCAAATACATGCCTTGCCCAAAAGACTTTGTCCTTAAGATGTTGGCAAGATTTGTAATTGGGATATTAAGCTAGAAAATTAGGAGAATCCTTTAAGTAGGTACTCATCCTGCCTAATGATGTCATTAACTTTAGCTTAAGATTGCAGCCTATGCCTAAGAAATAAGACCTCTGGTATTAAGTAAGGAGGACCTTTTTTCCTCCAATTGTCATAGTAAAGCTAAGTGGCCTAACCATTGCCTATTTCATGCTTTATTTCCTAAGTTAGTTTACACCTAGTCCAAGGATCTACTGTATTATCTAAATGGTTCTAAGTTTAGGTCTGATTTCCCATAACCTTTTCCCATCTAAGAAGTAAGAGTGGATCCATTGATATTTCCTTGTCAGTGAAAAGCTTTTGGACCCATTTGGATAGTAATAGTTTGTTGGATGTTTTCATTAGCCACACTCTTAGACCTCCTTCATCTTTTGGCAATCTAACCTTAGTCCATTTGACCTTAGCATTAGTAGCTTTATAGCTGTCTCCTATCAAGAGAAAGTTCTTCGTAATTCTCTCCATATCTTTTATGATCTTTTTAGAGCACCATATAGGATATCCAATTATGAAGAAGATGATTTAAGATTGATTGTATCAACTAGAGCCTACCTGGGTTTGACAATAGGTCGAGTCAAAAAAAATTGTCCTATCCCTAAGCCTGAGCCTAATCAGGCCTAGGTAGTTCGAAGCCCTGTTTGGCCTAATTTTTTTATTTTTAATTAAAAATGGGTTAATTACAAAAAATTCCAAACTTTCATCAATTTTTCAATTATAGCTTGAATTTTAAAAAGTAGTAATAAAATGCTCGAATTTTCAATTTTTTCAATTCTAGCCTGAGATTAGTGTCACCGTTATCTTTTTTTATGTGCAGTGTCATATGTATAGGGACCCTCATTAATAAGACACGTCAGTAGTGGTTAAGATTCAAAACCCTACTTAGTTAAACGATTAATAGATTTGAGATCTTGTCGTTGTCTGGATCTTTCTTGCCATCTCCAACCTCACCGAGAGCGACAAACTATTTTTCTAGTCGAGGACAGGGTCAGGTGGTTAATGGAAGCGTTATCGGAGAGTTGACGGCAATAGGACCTGTGATAGTGATTGCATCGTCGTTTACCAACATTGCATATGAGTGACTTCCTTTGGACGAGGATGACCAATTGCAGATGCAGAATGGCGACAGTGGAGGAGGTGGAGGTGTTAATGTTGGAAATAACTCTTTCCCTGAAGCTGGTTCAGGAGGTCTTTCATTCTTCAATTTGCCTCCCAATAGGCAATTACTGGCAGATGGATGGGCCGAGAATTTAGGAGGTAGGGCTCCACTTTAACTGAAATCAAAGAGTACAAGGATGTTAGAGATCTATTAGAAAATTGACTAAATTGTTTATGGAAAAAAATTATGTCTTTTTTGTCAGATTAAAGCAATTTGCAATGGCAAAAATTATGGGGATTGACAGTGGATCATAAAAGGTCAACGAAATAATTGTTAGATGACTTGTGTTCTCAAAAACCTCATCATCTTCTTCTACTAGTATTACTACTTCCTTTCTTTTGTGATGTTTTTTAGGGTAGACTCTCTTGTTTCTGCTAGAAATAATATTCTTGTTCATTGTGGAAGGTTATAGTTAGCCACGTGTGTGGGTTTAGTATAGTCTATATGCATAAACCAAAGGAATAGTAGGGTTACTTCTCTTTGTAATCTGGGAATTGTTTTCAAGCTCGTTAATGGAGGCTTTCAATGGTGTTGTTTTGATGACAATCTGTGAATCGAATGATATGAGACAAAGAATGACGACTAAATGAAGTTTTGGATTCGGTGGGTTCTATAAACTGAAGAAGAAAAGGGGTTATATCATTTGAACATAATATGATGTCTTCTAAACTAATTAAATGACGTCATTTAACTAATCAGGGTTTTGAATCTTAGCCACTGCTGAAGTGTCTTATTGATGAGGGTCCCTGTACATGTGACATTATTACGTCAGCAAAGATAACGATGGCATTAACGTCTGGCTAGAATTGAACAAAATTAAAAGTTCGAGTATTTTATTACTCATTTTTAAAGTTAGGCTATAATTGAAAAATTGACGAAAGTTTGGATTTTTTTAATGAATCCATTAAAAATAGATAATGATGACATCATTTTCCTAAAACTTTTAGGCTTTAAACCAACCTAAATTTTCTAAAAGAAAAAGGCCGAGTCAGGCTCGAAGCCAAGCCAAATCGAGTTGTTCCTGTTAATTTCAAGTCAGGTCAGGCCCAATCTTAACTGCCACCCCTAAGCCTAGCAGCGTAGGATAGGCTTTTATTGGTCTAATTTCTCATTCTTTTTTGCATCATATAATATAAAGGTTGGTAATCTACATATGAAGGTTTTTTAGTTATGATGGAGACCCCCAAGCAGGTGAAGGGGGGATCCCTGAGCTTTATACTTGATAGGCTAAAAGTTGTTAGCTAAGAGGGGCAACAATTATAGAGATCACGAGAAACATTTTTTTTTAGATTGATGACTAAACCTAATAATTTTTCGGAAATGCTAATAGAATTCACTAGCACCTTGATAGAGGAAGGATCAGCTTTGCAAAACATTAGATATCATCAATAAATGTCAAATTGAACGGTTTAAGCTTGCTACATTTGTTTTGAAATTTGAATAATGGGCTTTTAGAACAGTTAGAATCAGTGAGCATAATAAGATCCTCAATGTAGAATGAGAATAGGTAAAAAGAGATAGGATCTCTCTACCTTACAACCTTATTTCCTTGAAATAGCATGGTTTGTTCACCATTCACTAGAATCTGAATGAGGTAGTGGTAATGAATTGTTGAATCCAAGTTACAAATTTGCATGGAAGGCTAAAAGCATGGAGAGAATGAATAATGAAGTTCTAGTTGATTGCATTAAATGCCTTGTTAAAGTCAATATTTATGATATTATTCTTTGTGGAGGATTTCTTTTGGTAACCTTTAAGAAGCTCCTATTGAGCAAGCTTTATCTAATGTAAAACCCCTAATATTCGCAAGTTTACGGATCATAACTTATAGTATCAAAGGTGTTGATCCCACGAGAAGTTGTGAATTAATCTAATCCTAAGTTATCTAAGGCTAGAAATTTTAATAAAATGAAAATAAAAATTGAACAGAAAAGTAAACACTAGAAGCTGAGCAACAGAAAATTAATTTGCGAAATTAACGCAAGAAATTGAATATTGAGCAACATCAAATTCACAATGGGAAATCACACAAGAAAATTTACCAAATTATAAGAGAGGGATTTATCCTATCATCAATTCTAACCTAATTACTTTTGTGTTATTGTGGTGTCGGTTTTAGGCTATCGTAAGGTGGATTACTCTTCCTCGAGTTATAATCACTAAATCCTAATTAATAAACCTTAATTAAGTTGAGTTACCTAATTTGTAATCTCTCGATTAACTATTAGCTCACAACCTAATCAGTTCTTAAGCTTTCTAATAAGCTACCAGGTCTCACACTGGATCTCTCTCCATACAATTATTAGTTTGCTTAATTGCATGATTATTTAACTCCCATTAAACAACCTAATCATTTCGTACTTGATTCACTTTCTCAATTTATTACCGAAGCGTAAAATTATAGCAATTAATCATAGCACCCAATCGAAATAACACAAAAACGACTATATTAACATTGAATCAAGTTTAAATCCCTAATGAAAAGTTAGAACATCATCATCAATCCACAACCCATAAACATAATCATATTCATCTTACACATTCAATGAAGAAAATGACAAAGACGAACAGAACATCACTTGGATGGGACCAGGATAACTCGGGAAGGCAGTAGCGTCGAAAGCCCTCTCATTTTCTTCCACTTCTCTATCTTCTCCTTCTCTCCTCTTGAAGCTTTTTCCCAAAGTGGCAGAATGTAAACTTCCTTTTATCTTATCTTTTCCTTTTATAGTGTTTTCCAATTAGGGTAACTCTGGGGATTTCCTGAGCTCAAAAAGTCTGAAATGTCCCAAAAAATGAAGTTCGGTAAGTTGATGTGTGCTATCTGTCATGTAGGCTATGATCGTGGCCTTGACATTTACCTTATGTCATGATTGTGGCAGATGATGCCACGATCGTGGCTCCTTCATCTTGCTTCTGTCACGATCGTGGCACATTGGCCACGATTGTGCCTCTGGGTTTTGCTTCGAGCTTCCTCTGATTCTCCTTTGTTCTTCCATAATTGATCTGAAACACTAATAAACACATCAAGTCACCTCATATAGACAAAATTTAAGCTCAATGGCATACTCTAACCCATAAACACTCACAACACAAATGTCTAACTAAACAACACAATCCTACCCTAAACATGCACTAATTATTCAATTTAACAACTAAACACATACTAAACTACATACTAAACCACTATCAACTCCTATGCTAATAAGATGTTATCTCTTACACCTTCCACTCATATAAGCACCTTATGATTTGCTAATTATTGAGGTCAAAAATTCTTACATTTTTTTACGAATTTTAGAGATCACTTTGTAGAGGATATTAAAGCAGATAATAGACTTGTATTCCATGAGGGAGCTAGGATTTGGGACCTTAGGAACCAAAAAAATGCTTGTCTTATTGAGCTCCCAAAGTAGCTTTATCGAATTGAAGAATTCCACTATTTCACTTGTGACAAGCAATTTCACCTAGGTCCAAGATTATTTGAAACAGCAACCATTTCGTCTATCTGGCCTTAATGCTTTGTTGGGGTTGAGGCTTTCCAAATAATATTCCACTTCCTTTTCTTAGATAGGCCTCATTCGGCTTTCTATTTGATCAACAAAGAGAGTTTGATTTATAAAGATATTGAGAAGGGAAACTGAAGAAGTACTAGAGTTGGATGATCCTAATGTGCCTTGAAAGTATTTTTAAACTTCTTCCTTAAGTTCTTCCTTCTCCTATATCCTTACCACCTATTCATTGCATAAATTAGTGATTTTTTTTAGAGTTCCTTCTGGCAAGCATCACCTTAATAAAAATGTTATATCCCTGTCACCATCTCGCATCTAATTCACTATTTCTTTCTACTTAAGAAGAGAGTTTTTATCTTTTAGGTCAATGATGTATTGGTTAAGAGCAAGCTTTTCATCCTTAATTTTTAACTTATATAAAGGATATGTGTAAAGTTCAAGTTGAGATCTATAAAAAGAAAACTTTTTCTTATTGATGTGTAAACTTTTTTTCCTTATAGTAGTTAGGTGCAACATTTTATTCCTAACACATTTGAATTGTTTATGACTTGTTATTTCTCTTCCCATTCGTTCTTTAACTGTCTCCTAAAACCCTTCAAGCTTAGCATTGTAGTTAAAAAATCTAAATTGGGTGACTCTTCTTCTAACCTTAGTTAGATTATAAACATCAATTATTGAGTGATTAGAGGTTAGTGGATTCTTAAATATGGTCTTACTATTAGGAAATTCTTAAAGCCACAATTTGTCTTCCAAAGCCTTATCAAGCTTTCTCCTTACAGACCACTTTCCTTGTAGCTTGTTATTCCAAGTAAATATTGCTCCTTTATAACTGAGGTCAGTAACCTTAATGTTGTTTAAGCATGATCTAAAATTATTGCAAGGGAACCTGTGATCATACCTCCTTGAGTTTTACATGTGAGGAGAGTGTAATTAAAGTCTTTAAGGAGAATTCCGGTAATTGAAATGTTAAATCTTAATTGCTCCAAATTTCTCCTAAGAAAGGATTTTTGAAAAGCTAAGTTGTCAACATAATTGAAGCTGATACATATAAAAGTGCATTATTTGATCAGTTATAGTGAATTTTGAAACCTTATCATTTCATGTTTATATGCCACTACTATCCTGCCATTATGGTGTGCTCTATGATTAGTGAGACTTCTTAATTGATAGGATAAAACTAGAGTCTCCTACATTTATCTTCCTTTAGTTTTCTCTCTAAAAGGCCAATAATTATAGGCTTTGTTAATTTTAAATAGTTGAACAAAACTTATTATTTGTCAGCATTATTAATGCCTTTTCCATTCCAAGTAACCACAATCATTTAGAGGAGTTACAAGGATTCCTAACTCCCTTATATTTAGTTTTCCTACCTAATCTCCTTATGGTAAAACCAATAATTAGAGGTTTATTTTCCTTTGTGCTCTTCAGGACTGACTTTTTTTTTATAAGGATACACTTAGGGTTTTCTCCTTTTTTATATTATTTCTTTTAGGTAAAGGAGAAAGTTCCATTTTATTTGTGCTCTCTACTCAGAAGCGCTTACTTTTGAGAGTTGAGTTTGTTCACCAACTCATTGTCTTTAATAATGTTGATTACTTCAAAGGAAACACCTTCACATTCAGGATGCTCTTCAAAGGTGGGAATCCTTTTATTCTCTATATAAGGTGGAAGTCTGCTATGTGTCAATTTGCTTACTGATTTGAGAATCGATCAGTTCCATTCTTTCCTGGTTGGGGGGGGGGCTTGGGACTATATCCCTAGAGAGTTCCTTAATAGTTCTTCTTGGTCCCATTTTGTGAAGGTCTTTCTAAGAGGCGCCTATATCATTTTCCCTTTGGGTTTGAAGGCTTCCATTAGTAAGTGATAAGAACTTCATTTTCTTGCAAATTTTCATATTCATTCAATCTCATTACATTAATAGTGTATAGGAGCTCTTTAGATGTCTCCACCTCTATGCAAACCCTTACATATCCTATCTTATTTAAAGTGGCATTGCTTCCATCCATACATACCAACACCCAGATTAGAACCACCTTGATATTAGATCTATCCAAAGACATCCCTGACTTTCATTATTAAAGGATGATGGGTTTTCCATTGACATGCCATGATCCAAGCTCCAAGGTTTTGATTGCATTTCTTTCATTTGAAATTTTGAAAGGGAAAAGGTCAGACCAATAGAGTTTCAATTTTGATATGTCCATGCCCTCATCTTTTGATATGTTGGTCTCTTATCAAAGAAATATCCTACCAAGGTATTACTCAATCTTACAATTCCTTCTTTGAGAACATCAATTGGTGGAGAAACTATATTATTCCCATCATTATGCTCTGGTATGTATCTAATTAAGTCATAAACTGGAAAATCACCTACCACATAGGACTAGGTTCTTTATGCACCAACTTAGCTCAAAGGGGGAAGTGGTAGGACAAGTGAGCTTGAAGTGGGGTGAGGAGTGGTAGAATCAAAATGAATGGAGCTGACAGACTTAAAGGAGTTCATTGTGTGAGGATGAATGGTTAATGCCTTAAGAGATAAAGATAAGCAACAAAGAATATGAGAGATTGGGGTTAGGGTAGCTTCTATGCTAGTTTGAGGAGATGCATCTCGACTAGAGGCTATGACAAGATTGAGGAGAAGTCTAAGTGAGAGATGTCTCATCCAGAGTTGTTACCTTAAAAGGTAACAAAAACTTGAAGAGGAAAAGGAAAGGTGAAGGAGTTAATTGAAAAGGAAATTAACGGCTTGACTTATTAGAGAAAAAGTTAGAGCAAAGATAAAGAAGAGTTAGCTAGAGAAAGAATAAACATATACATACATAAAATAAAGAATGTCTCCAATTAATTACATTTAAAATTTACAGCAAATCGATGGATTATAGAATATAAATCAATATTTTCATAAGTAAATAAGAATAGGCTTTTATCCAAATATCCTATTTATGATTAACTTATACTAATAAATTTATTAAAACAAAAATTGAACATTTATAATTTGTGATTGTAATAGTATAATTGTAATTTTGCAAACTTAGGACAACAAAATTATGAATATAACATCGTAATTTATTGCAAGTTGTAAGGCTAGTAAAATTTATTTTGATAGAATTAATTTAATTACAATTTTTTACAAATATAACAATGAGAAAAAAGATGGCTTAATTCATTTTCAAATTAGATAAGCGTTTTTTATGAAATTGAAACTACAAACAAACTTTTTGAACTGCAATAATACTACTATAGAGCTTAGAACTAACGGGTTCAGATGTTTTACATTACTTAATCTGTTCTAACCATATATTTTCTCAAAATATGTCGTTTTATGTTAACAAACTCAAAACGACATTATTTTAGCATAGATATAGGATTACAGCAGGATAAGTGATATAGATAATCTGTTGCCAAATTAACGCACCTTGTCCAGGTGTAACTAGGCTATTAAGTACAAACCGTTTCTTGGTTCCTAATTCCCTTGTTCAAGGTATTCATGAGTTGTTTACGCGTAATTGGACGGTGGTCCATTGCCATATTTATCGTGAACGTAACCGTTGTACAGACTGGTTTGCGAGCTATGCTATGCATTTTGCGCTAAGACCTACTTTTTTTGATTGTCCACCCGTTGAGTGCCATGTTTTCTTTTTTGAGGATTTGTCGGGATTCTGTCTCCCGCGTCTTGCTGTATAATTAGTTTTTCTCCCTTTACCAAAAAAAAAAAAAGGAACGAAGGTGTTACTAATTGAATATCGTTTCGCGGGGAACAAAGAAGGAATTAAGGTGTTACTTATTGTAAACCGTTTCGTGGGTATTGAAAAAGGAATTAAGGTGATATTAATTGCGTATTGTTTCTTTGGGGGATTAAAAAGGAATTAAGGAGGATGTTTGGAAGACATTGACACATGTTTTCATCACTTCCTTTATCTAATATATTAAATTAACAATTCAATGGTGGCTTGCATGTCCACGTTTTGTTGAACATTGAAACAAGTGCATGATTCTTTATACCATTTTGTATCTGACTAGTATAATTGCCGACTATTACTAGCACGCCACAAGTTGACTATTTTCATCTTACTGCAATTCCTCCATATTATAAAATGAGCATCCGCCGGTTAGCCAGAAATTTCATTTAAAATCAAAGGTGGCGTGCTAATCCACGAGAAATATGAAAGATCATCTCACGTATTTAAGGTACTGAAAATCGGATTGGATATCGAATTAGAGGTCTTATTAGTTATTGATTTGACCAATTTAATCACCGGTCGAATCGGTTTGACGTCATAATTATACAATAATTATATTTAATTATATATAATATTAATATTATTAAAAAAATACAAAAAATGTTAAATAATATAAAAATAAAAATAAAATAAAAAATATATGAATGATCGGTTGAACCTGACCGATTCGACCGATTAATTGACCGATTTTGATCGGTTCTCACTGATTTAATTAAAAACCGATTTTTAAGAATAAACTGGACCAAATAGTCGAGTGGTCACTGACCAAATCGACTAATCCAATCCAATTTTTAAAACATTGGTCATACTTGATCAGTCTGTGGCTCGATCGAAAGTAACAAAATATAGATTCCCATATTATTGCATTATTCAATTCAAAGCGTTACAAAATGGAAATTTTGTTATTCAATGTAATTCAACCGTACAACGAAAAGATAGCCAGTAGTTAATGTAAATAGAAATCGTACTAATTATGAAGTGCTCTAGAGGATGGAAAGTGAACGCTCTACTTTTCAACTCCTACGTTCAGAAACATTAGCCCATGTGATGCACAAGATTGATTTGGCGATAGTCACAGGATCTTCTCTCAAATCAAACATGTGCTGAAAATGCGAAATATCAAAAGATGATGCGACCAAACTGATCACGCGACAGCATAAAGTCCTCCAACCTTGTAAACATTCCAAGCCTATCTCTCCACATCCTGACAACTTTCGACCAAACAATGGCATTTTTACTTCAAGTTTTTCTGGTTTTACTAGCCTTACCCTTCTGCTTCTCTTTGAGCTTCCTAGATTCGGATCATGTACATGGTTTCAATTCCTCACACGGAGCAAGCCAAGTTTCATCGATAAAGGATAGGATAATTGAGTTAGCCAATCGTCAGGACACGGTGGATAGGATGAAGATGGCCAGGAGAAAAATTCACGAGAACCCAGAACTTGCTTTTGAGGAGTTTGAGACGAGTAAGATTATCAGGCAGGAGTTGGATCGTCTTGGTGTTGCTTATCGGTGGCCGGTGGCGAGGACCGGTGTTGTGGCAGCAATTGGGTCTGGTTCGCCACCATTTGTCGCTCTGAGAGCTGATATGGACGCTTTGCCTATTCAGGTTAGTACTGTATTCTCGTAGCTTTGTTTTTGGTGGATCGGTGCATATATGGAAATGCTATGTTTATGGACTGGGAAGGTATTCTTGTGCCTATTCTGATGTCATGCTTAATTATGGTCATGCTATTGGACAATCTAGACTAAAAGAACTGAAAATCTGGCTCCGTGTTGGATTGGAAATATTAAACTATTCTTTCCTCGAAATCTGTGTCACTTGCTGTATTGTATCTTTAAACGAGTTTTAGTTCTTTCTGGGGATTCTTGGGACCGGGAAATGTCGAAGTCGAATAACCAGGCATAACCCGAATTGGCAAACAAATGGTGTTCTTGAAATCCTGTGGAAAACGTCTCACGTAAAGCTCTTCAAAAGCCAGTAATTGTCCTGGAAGAGAAAATTTCTTAATCTTGATTTCACTGCTGCTACAGGAATTGACTGAATTAGAGTATAAAAGTAAAGTAGATGGCAAAATGCATGCTTGTGGCCATGATGCACATGTTGCCATGCTTCTAGGTGCTGCGAATATCCTACAAGAACTGAAGGACACATTGCAGGTAATTGAACTTTTTTGTAAGTTCTACAGGAAATGTGCGTTAGTTAATAACAAGGGCTATAATATGACTCTCTGATTGCAACTTGTAGTTGCAGTTTTGCGATTTTGTGATTGTTGCCACTGATATTGAGACTTATCGCAGTCTATCCCCGTAATCATGCTTCTGCGATAGCTTGCAGTCTTCTGTTTAGAAAGTTGGGTAATATCGTACTCATATATAGTTCTAGAAATTAAGCAAAAAGCGTTTGAATTGCAGGGGACTGTTATCCTTATATTTCAACCAGCAGAAGAAAGAGGCCTTGGTGCAAAAGATATGATCAAAGAAGGGGTGCTTGACAATGTAGAGGCCATTTTTGGGATACACCTAGTACATGTTTATAATACTGGGGTTGTTGCTTCAAGGCCTGGGGAATTCCTTGCTGGATGTGGAAGCTTCAAAGCAACTATAACTGGCAAAGGGGGTCACGCAGCGATTCCTCAAAACTCCATCGATCCAATCTTGGCTGCTTCAACGTCAGTAATTAGTTTGCAGAGTATAGTCTCAAGGGAGACTGATCCTTTAGAGTCTCAGGTATTAGATCTTCATTCACATGCTTCTGTCCTGAATTGGGAGTTTAAAATTGTCTAAGTTATTAGTTGACTTGTATAATGCAGGTAATCTCCGTAGGTATGATCCAAGGGGGAACAGCTTTTAATGTGATACCAGACTCTGCCACAATAGCAGGAACTTTTCGAGCGTTTAGCAAGAAGGGATTTAAAGCACTCAGAGAGAGAATAGAAGAGGTACCTTCTGGATCTGTTAATGTTAAAAGATCACAAATTTCATTACCATGGTTAGGAAGGTCAGGGTACTGATAAACAGAGAACATATCTGAAGTTGGGAGGTGTTTAGGCAAGCCTTCAAACGGATGGGTACACTTTTAACAATAAATAACTGAACATTTATGCAGAAATTTGAGCGCCTGCTTCCACAAACAAATTGTTATATAGCTACAATATGAGTGAAAAATAGTCAGGGTAGGTTTCTTATTCTTTAGAAGCCTTCTAAATCAATTCAGTGTGAGTTGATTGGTGTCTGATTACCTGTTTTATGATATATTGTGGCAGGTTATCAGAGGTCAGGCAGCTGTACATAGGTGCACTTCGGAGATCGATTTCGAAGGAAGGGAGCAACCAACACTCCCCCCAACGATAAATGATGCCAGAATTTACGAGCATGCAAGGCGAGCATCCGTCTCCATAGTAGGAGAAGAGAACGTAGAAGTACCTCCTATCTTCATGGGGAGTGAGGACTTTGCTGTTTATCAGGACAAAGTACCAGGAGCCTTCTTTTTTCTGGGCGTTGGAAATGAAAGATTGGGATGCACGCATCCACCTCACAGCCCTTATTTTAAGATAGATGAGGATGCATTCCCTATCGGTGCAGCAATGCACGCATTATTTGCACATTCATACCTCTCAAACTCAACAAGGACTTACAGTTTCTGATGGATGGAGTCCTGCTATTCATTCCTCTCCTGAGATGCGTTCATTCTTTGGGTACAGAAGCTAAGATCATGAATTGATATTGGGACTCCTAACAGATATTAACCACAGCAGAAGATTGGATCTGCTGTATTTCACCAGTGAGTGAGGAGATTCTTTCACAAGAAATGGAGGGAGTTTTCTGCCTTAGGTTGGCACATACGTTTTCCTTGATATCCGAAACCTATTCTGACTAGACTGGACTAGAGGCATATCAACCACTTGACACCATTTGTTGAATTTTTTGATCAATGCCAATCAAATTAATTGATTTACCATTTCGAATGTATACTTTCAACATCTTGTGTATCCCCTCTACCAGATGTAATGACAGATGATTGAAATAATCAGATACTGGTAATTCGATGGATAAAATGTTGATTTTTGACGCTTTTTTGCATGATTAATAGCAAACATGACAATTTTGAGTAGCAGGAATAGGAAACTCATATGTATAGCAGCAATCAAAAGCAAACATTTTAATCTATCATGTATGTATCCAACCATATTCGAGAAGATGAAAGAAAGATACTGTTATGGATTATTAACGCATCAATAGAGCAGAACGGTTCTGGACGTAAAGCAGGGAGGAATATTTCTAGATGTTCTGTCAGAGTTTGTTACAAGGGATATTCGTTGATTGCTAGCTGTATTATGTCAGAATTTGTTACAAGTTTGCAGGGATATTCCCTGAATGCTAGCTGTGTAATAGTTATGTAAACTACCCTGTATTCATTATTCACATATAGAGAAAAATAAGAAGAGAATAATCTCTATATTTTTCATAGCTTCACTCTTTACACTTAACATGGTACCAGAGCGTTGCGTTCGATCCTGATTATCTCCTCTCCTTTTCTCTGTTTCCTCTGTCATCAGTTTCTGATTGTTGTGTTCCTTCACGCTCACTCTTATCATGGAAACAACCATCAACTCAGTTACATCTTCAGCCGAGCCAGCCTTAGATGTCTCAAATCCCTTCAATCTAAATTCTGCAGACAATCCTGGAGCTTTACATGTGTCAAAAGCTTTTGATGGAACAGGTTTTGGTGTCTGGAAAAGAGCTATGGTTTTACCTCTCTCTGCTAAGAACAAACTCGGATTTGTAAATGGAGATGTCGTGAAGCCTGATTCAGATTCACCTCTCCTTAGTAACTGGAATAGATGTAATTCAATGGTCATAAGCTGGCTATTAAACTCTTTGAGTAAGGAAATTGTTGAGAGCGTATTATATTTTAGAACAGCTCATGAAGTATGGTTTGAATTAATTGAACGATATGAACAGTCCAATGGAGCTGTGATTTATCAAATCCAGAACGATCTATATTCAACCTCACAAGGAGCTGATAGTGTCTCAACTTATTTCACTAAGATGAAACGTATATGGGACGAATATAAACCGCTTCTTGAAATTCCCATTTGTACGTGTGGTGCTGCAAGTGTCATGGTAAAAATATCATAAAGTCATTCAACTTCTTATGAGGCTTAATGATTCCTATGTTGCGATTAGAGGTCAGATATTGATGATGCAACCTATTTCTAACATTGCTTCTGTCTACTCAATTCTTATTCATGAAGAAAAACAAAGGGAGATCTCTTCTTCTGCTCAATTCAATCAAGAGTCTTCAGCCATGAATGTAGTTTCTGCTGGTTATAATTCTGGTACCAAACAAGAAAGTAATGGAAAGGATAATAAGAAGTTCAATCCTGTGAAAGCCAGGACATGTGAATATTTAGCTTCCCTGGAGATTATTCATCACAAAAGCACACCCTATACTCCACAACAAAATGGAGTAGTTGAGCGTCAACAGAGGCACATATTAAAGGTTTCTAGAGCTCTTCTTTTTCAATCAGGATTATCTATCTCTTATTGGGGGGAATGTGTTCTCACTGCAGTTTATTTAATTAACAGATGCCAACTCAAGTTCTCAATGGAGTCAGCCCAGCCGAAAGACTATTTAAGTCCAAACCTCGCTTGAATCACCTTAGAAATTTCGGTTGCTTATGCTATGTATCCACTAAGGCTAAGGAAAGAGACAAATTTCAGCCAAGAGCATGATACAAACCCACGACCCTTACGGGTCTATGCCAGAAGACGCAAACAGCAACTTGTACGTGATGGAGACGAGGAGTTAGTTGCTGACCAATTCTTATCTTTTTTTTGGTCTTGCTGATGCGATACAGTTAGCGCAAGAATAGGAAAGTGGAACCAGACTAGCTTGTCAACAAGTGACTTGAAGAAATGGCGACACGTTTATTTACATTGGGGACCCAGTGATTTGAAATCCCTACTTGTATTGGAAATTTGTCTGTCTCGAACAGGACTACTTCAACAATAATATCTTCATTCGTTTACTTTTTATTCGTTTGTCATTTAAAATATTACTACACTGCATCACTGGTATCAGAGCAAGAATGATTCCAACAGTAAATACACGTTCCACCTCCACTAATCTACAACCTGAGCCCCAAAATACTCGTCCCTCCTCACCTAACCCTCCACCGGACTCGATAGCTAACCAACTCGCAACCATAGCATCCCGTTTGGAAACCATAGACTCCTTGGCAGCAAAGGTAGCTGCGATTGAAGCCAACCAGAGTACCGTCACCAAGCAATCATCCTCCCACGTCGAACGCAGGCCAAGGAAAGAACTTGCAAATTTTCCATGATTCCAACGCCGAACCGATTGGCATGAACACGAGGAAGATGATGTCGAGTCACCCTAGTGGTGTCGTAATCCCAACCAGCATCTTCATACAAAGATAGAATTTCCTAAGTATGACGGCAGTGATCCTAGAGGATGGATTTTGAAAACAAAAAAATATTTCAGATACTATCAGACACCAGATGAATTAAAAATAGATATCGCATCCATGTATTTGGAAGGTGATGCTTTGGATTTCTTTTCTTGGCTCAATAATGATTGTGCTATTATACACTAGGAAGAGTTGGTCCAAGCTTTTCAAGAAAACTATGGCCTAGCATAATTTCAGAACCCCGATGAATTCCTTTGTAGCATTAAACATAATGGCACTGTTCAGGAGTACCGACAGGAATTCGCTCGACGGTCTGCTAGAGTCACCAACTGGCCCGAACATTACTTACTGGGTGTGTTTATCAACGGACTCAGAGAAGATCTCAAAGCTGATGTAAGGATCCACAAGCCTCGTATAGTTTATAAAGCCATGAGCCTAGCCCTTGAATTTGAATCCAAATTAGGCTCAAACAGAATCCACAAAGGATCCATTTGGCAAAACTCTTCCAAGCCTAACATTGTTGCTACAGAAACGCGGTCCAAGGAAGGTTCTGGTACAACATCTGTTGCTTCTACTACTACAAATCGCACCTCACCTACTGTACATCCACATCAATGGGATGTTGATCGTCAAGCTCGATTTGCAAAAGGATTGTGTTTCAGGGAGTCCCTTCAAAAACAACCACACTTGCCACCTTTCAATCTCTAGTAACCACCACTGCCATTCACCTTTCTCCTTCACCCATTGATAAAATCCTTTCAGAATTTTTCATCATTTTTTAAGAACTCGAGACACTTCCACCCTTCAGAAATCACACCCATTCTATACCCTTAATTACCAATTCCCAATGATTTGAAATCCCTACTGGTATTGAAGATTTATCTGTCTCGAACAGGACTACTTCAACAATATTATCTTCATTCGTTTACTTTTTATTCGTTTATCATCTAAAATATTACTACACTGCATCACTGGTATCAGAGCAAGAATGATTCCAACAGTGAATACAAGTTCCACCTCCACTAACCTACAACCTGAGCCCCAAAATACTCGTCCCTCCTCACCTAACCCTCCACCAGACTCGATAGCTAACCAACTCGCAACCATAGCATCCCGTTTGGAAACTATAGACTCTTTGGCAGCAAAGGTAGTTGCGATTGAAGCCAACCAGAGTACCGTCACCAAGCAATCATCCTCCCACGTCGAACGCAGGCCAAGGAAAGAACTTTCAAATTTTCCATGATTCCAACGCCGAACCGATTGGCATGAACACAAGGAAGATGATGTCGAGTCACCCTAGTGGTGTCGTAATCCCAACCAGCATCTTCATACAAAGATACAATTTCCTAAGTATGACGGCAGTGATCCTAGCGGATGGATTTTGAAAACAGAAAAATATTTTAGATACTATCAGGCGCCAGATGATTTAAAAATATATATCGCATCCATGTGTTTGGAAGGTGATGCTTTGGATTTATTTTCTTGGCTCAATAATGATTGTGATATTATACACTAGGAAGAGTTGGTCCAAGCTTTTCAAGAAAACTATGGCCTAACATAATTTCAGAACCCCGATGAATTCCTTTGTAGCATTAAACATAATGGCACTGTTCAGGAGTACCGACAGGAATTCGCTCGACGGTCTGCTAGAGTCACCAACTGGCCCGAACATTACTTACTGGGTGTGTTTATCAACGGACTCAGAGAAGATCTCAAAGCTGATGTAAGGATCCACAAGCCTCGTATAGTTTATAAAGCCATGAGCCTAGCCCTTGAATTTGAATCCAAATTAGGCTCAAACAGAATCCACAAAGGATCCATTTGGCAAAACTCTTCCAAGCCTAACATTGTTGCTACAGAAACGCGGTCCAAGGAAGGTTCTGGTACAACATCTGTTGCTTCTACTACTACAAATCGCACCTCACCTACTGTACATCCACATCAATGGGATGTTGATCGTCAAGCTCGATTTGCAAAAGGATTGTGTTTCAGGGAGTCCCTTCAAAAACAACCACACTTGCCACCTTTCAATCTCTAGTAACCACCACTGCCATTCACCTTTCTCCTTCACCCATTGATAAAATCCTTTCAGAATTTTTCATCATTTTTCAAGAACTCGAGACACTTCCACCCTTCAGAAATCACACCCATTCTATACCCTTCATTACCAATTCCCAGCCTCCTAATATATGACCATCTCTTTACCCCTATAACCAGAAAATAGAAATTGAATTTCGAGTGGCGGAATTATTGAAAAAGGGATTTAGGCTTTATCAAATACCCAGAAAGAAGGCACATGGTGCATGTGTGTTGATTATCGGGCTCTTAATAAGATTACCATTCTAGATAAATAACCTATACCTAATATTGATGAGCTCTTAGATGAATTGAATGGTTCAAAAGTTTTTTCCAAAATTGATTTGAGATCGGGTTAGCACTAGATTCGGGTTAACCTAGAGGACATCCCCAAGACAACTTTCAGAACTCACTCTGGCCATTATGAATTTGTGGTTATGCCATTTGGTTTAACCAATGCTCCTTCTACATTCCAGGCTACCATGACTTATTTATTTCACCCCCATCTTCGTAAATTCATACTTGTCTTCTTTGATGACATTTTGATTTATAGTAAAGATGAAATCCAGCACCAACTGCATCTGCGTGAGACCCTTTTCATGTTACAAGTTCATCAATTCTATGCAAAGTATTCTAAATGCTTATTTGTTAAGTCGCAGATCAATTTTTTGGGGCATGTCATATTTGAAAATGGTGTACAGGTGGAAAAAGAGAAGGTTGCAATAGTTCAATCCTGGCCAATTCCTACCAATGTTAAGATGTTGAGAGGATTTCTAGGCTTAACAGGTTATACCGACGCTTCTTGAAGAATTATGGTTGATTGCACGTCCATTGACCAATCTGACCAAGAAAAATGCCTTTCAATGGACACCGGCAGCAGATGAAGCTTTTCTTAAGGAGGCTATAATCACAGTCCCAGTTTTACGGCTTCCAAACTTTTCACAAGAATTTACTGTTGAAAGCAATGCAAGTTCAGAAAGAGTTGGTGCCATACTTTCACAATCTGGACACCTTGTTTCTTATTTCAGTAAATGTTTATCTTTTTCTAACCAATTAAAATCGACATATGAGAGAGAACTCTTAGGTGTGGTATTGGAATTTCAAAAATGGAAGCACTACCTACTGGGAAAACATTTCTTCCTCAAAACCGATCATTACACACTCAAATACCTTTTGGAGCAATGAGTTATTACAATAGAATAGCAGCGACTTTTGGTAAAACTCATGCCCTATGACTTTACAATTTTGTATCGTGTAGGAAAAGAGAACAAAGGAGTAGATTCCCTTTCACAGCGGCCCCAACAGATTGAGCTTTTTACTTTGGTGATGCCTGTGGCCCTTGATTTGATCGATTTGCAAAAAACACTAAAAGCCGATACACACACACGAACAATTATGGACACTCTCCAATCAAATCCACAAGCCATTCCACATTTCTCCATCAGTGGTCACAAACTCTACTTCAAGGATAGACTTGTGATCCCTGCAGATGACACTTTGCGCGGTAAAATTCTTTTTGAGTCTCATAACACTCCAGCCGGCGGTTATGGTGGTTATCTTAAGACTTTGAAACGTGTCTCCAGTAATTTTTATTGGCCTAATCTCAAGCAAGACGTCAAGCAGCACGTGCAGAATTGCTTACACTGCCAGCAAAACAAATATCAAGCATTAGCACTAGTAGGCCTTCTCCAACCTTTGCCAATTCCAAAACAGATCTGGGAAGACGTTTCTATGAACTTCATAGTGGGTCTCCCAAAATCTAACAACTTTGGTACAATTTTGGTTATAGTTGACAGGTTGAGCAAATATGCCCACTTCATACCCTTAGCTCATCCCTCTACAGCCAAAAAAGTGGCCGAACATTTTTGTAGAGAGGTTGTTCGCCTTTATAGCATCCCTAGGTCCATTGTTTCTGATAGGGATGTGGTGCTCCTAAGTAATATCTGGTAAGAACTTTTCAAACTCTGCAAAACAAAATTGAAGATGAGCACGAGTTATCATCCTCAGACAGATGGACAAACTGAAGTAATCAACAGGGGGTTAGAGCTTATCTAATATGCTTTGTTCAGGATCAACCACTTGCATGGAGTTCTTATCTATTATGGGCAGAATATTCTTATAATATCTGGTATCATACTTCTACTAATACTACTCCTTTTTCAGTGGTTTATGGTCGTTTCCCACCTCCACTCTATCTATATGTGCCAAGCGAAACAATGATTGCTGATTTAGAGCAACAATTAATTGAACAAGATCAAATGTTGCAGCTGTTTAAGGACAACCTTATGAAGATACAAGCTTAGATGAAAGCTCAGGCAGATTCCCATTGTAGAGAGTTAAGTTTCAATGATGGTGATTATGTGTTCTTGCAATTACAACCATATTGACAAAAATCTCTTGCTAAATGGAAATTCCAGAAACTGTCTCCTCGTTTCTTTGGGTCGCATAAAGTCATACAACAAGTAGGTAAGGTTGCATATGAACTTAAGCTCCCATCAGATTCTCGCTTGTATCCCATTTTTCATGTATCACTATTACAACCATCAAGAGGCCAATTCCCTGCATCTCTACCACCCCTACCAATTTCAAAAGATGGGGATTTACTACTTTTCCCAGCTCAGGTACAATCTCATCATCAGATCCTTGACAGGGGAACTCCTACCTTAGAATTATTAATTGAATAGAAAGATAGGCCAATCAAGGAAGCATCTTGGGAAAATTATGACTTACTTCAAGGTCAATTTCCCACATTTCAACTTGAGGACAAGTCGTTTATTCAGAGGGACAATATTGATACAAACCCATGCCCTTACGGGTCTATGCCAGAAGATGCAAACAACAACTTGCACGTGATAGAGAAGAGGAGTTAGTTGCTGACCAATTCTTATCTTTATTCGGACTTGCTGATTATGCGATACAGTTAGCACAAGAATAGGAAGGTGGAAACTGACTAGCTTATGAACAAGTGACTTGAAGAAATGGCGACAAGTTCTCCATAATCTCAGGCTTTCTGTTTTAATTTTTATTATAAATAAAACCTAGGTTATGTACATTAAGGGGGGAAACAGTGATTTGAAATTCCTACTTGTATTGGAGATTTGTCCATCTCGAATAGGACTACTTCAACAATAATATCTTCATTCGTTTATTTTCTATTCGTTTGCCATCCAAAATATTACTACAGTGCATCAGAGCATTTCCATGCATTTTTATTGGTTATCCATTTGGTCAAAAAGTATACAAGGTCCTCTGTCTTTCTACCAAACAAATCATCATTTCTAGAGACATACACTTTTACGAACATATTTTTCCCTTACAAAAACCTTCATCTCCTATGTAACACCCAAATACCCCCTGGGAGGATACATGGATGCTACTCAAGACAGAACAAACAAAACCAACCATCACACTGATATTTTTATTTAATAACTCAAACCCACACACATATAATACATGTTGTAAATCTCAGAACAGAAATA
>JANZLC010000001.1:4140361-4150394 GCA_026413385.1 Erythroxylum gracilipes
TACCTAAGCTTTCCATCAATCATGACCCATACATACAATTCACATAATCAAATCATCAAAACTCAACTTACCCTTCATTCTAGCATCAAACAAACTCCTTATCATAATCATTCAACCTCTATACTATTTCTATAAATCATCACTCATCAATAACACCAATTTTTTTTCACACCCCCTTCACTATACACGATACCCATATACCCAAAATCCCATCTCATGCAATTTACCTCTAAATTATCATCACAATTGCTTCATTTTAACCAAAACCCATGATATTAATCAAGATACTTACTTGCTTTAGCTTCAAAGTTCTTCAAAATTCTCACTCAACCCTAGCTCCAAGCATCACTTGTTCATCATCTTGGAGGAGGAAAAGATAGGTTTTTCTTGTGCAAATGAAGAAGATGATATGGTAGGAATAACAAGTGAAAGAAGGAAGCAAGGTTCCATGTGGGTGAGTCAAAAATCGTGAAGGAGAAGAAGGGAAGAAGAGGGAGCCACGAAAATTAAGAGGAAGCAAGGTATAAAATGAAGACAAAACAATATTGGTGGTCTTTTAAGTGACAAAACGTGAATAAGGGTGTGTGGTGAGTGGTAGTGACACTTGTCACTGCCACTTGTCACCTCCTTATGGTCCCATGTGGACTTATTTTAAAAACTAGTCTATTTATCTCCAATTTTTACTCCAATTGTCTCCCAATTCTCAATGACACTTGTCAATAATCCTAAGGTCATTTATCAAAATTTCTAATGCCATTGGACAGTAAATTCTACTGCCAGTTAATAATTGTCTTGCCACTTAGCATTTTTCCTAGTTCAGAAATTACCCCGAATTTTTTTGAAATTTTTCCAAAATTCTCTAAAAATTCTAGATCGACAATTATACTTTCCAATTCAAATTTTCAATACCAACAAATCACAATTGGCAATAATAATCACATTAATTAACAATTATACCCGGAATGTCAATGAATGCATGTACAATTATTGTTATGTGCAAAGATTCACTATTCATGTGCATCACATGTACTAAATTTCTAGGGTTCTAGCCTTTGTATGAAAACGGGATGTTACAAAAGTTACATCAGATAAATGTCAAATTTGCTTTCCTGAACAGAGACTTTAAAGAGGTTTATATGGAACAACCTAAAGGATTATATGATTAAGATAAAGCTTACATGGTCTATAAATTGAGAAAATTTATATATGGTTTGAAACAAGCTTCCAAACAATGGCACCTAAAGTTTCATAAGGTTATTACCTCATCAGAAATGTCAAATCCGCTTTCCTGAATGGAGACCTTTTTAAAGAGGTCTATATGGAACAACCTAAAGGATTATATGATTAAGATAAAGCTAACACGGTCTATAAATTGAGAAAATTATATATGATTTGAAACAAGCTTCCAAATAATGGCACCTAAAGTTCCATAAGGTTATTACCTCATTTGGCTTTGTTAAGAATAAATTTAAAAGATTCTTGTATTATAAGCTAAAAAGGAGCAAGGTTGTTTTTCTACTTTTGTATGTAAATGATATCTTGCTCACATCAAATGAATTGACCATGTTGCACGAGGTTAAGCAGCTTTTGGCCAAACATTTTGATATGAAGGAACTTGGTGAAGCATCTTTTATCCTAGCTATTTAGATTCGTTAGAACAAAACTCAAACCTTGTTAGGTCTCTTATAAAGTTCATACATTGAGTGAGTACTACAAAGATTTAATATTGTTGATTGTATATCCTTAAGAGTGATCATCCCTTGAATTTTCTCAGACTCATTTACAACCTTTCCAAAGATGATGTTATTCTTTTTCAGGTTGAAGTTGTAAAAGAAACATTCATCTTCCTCATTAGGCCTACGAGAAATAAGGAAGATAACCATATTTTCTACTTTATGAGATGAACGAGGTGGAAAGAGATGAGAAGGTTGGGATACATAGATGGAAGCAACTAGGAGAGTGGACTTGATGATAGTAACTTCGTCACTGTAGGTCACCTTTTACTTCATCCTTTGCCTAGAAGACAAAGCCAATATGCATTTCACTTTGGTTGTCTCAGTTAAAGATCATGATTGCCAAAAGAGTAATAGGAATTCTAACATGGTATTTGAACATTAAGTGACTAAGAATTAACAAAAATGCATATATAAAGATGATCCTTTCTACAAGATACACCTTAACACAATTAGACTTTGTTTACATAGTAGAGTTTCTTTAGGCGGGACGAAGATGATTGGATTAACAAGTTCTTTAGACAGAAACTTTAGGAATGAATTATCCCAATCCTATTAGGGAAATATATTATATAAGCCTTTTAGACAACCATAAAGGACCACAAGCACTTTTTTGAAATCTGCTACCCACTTAATCCTATCACTTTTTTGAAACCAAGAACAATTGACACTTAATCCTAGCACTTAAAATATGCTACCCACTTTGTGTCCCTACAAGCCTATATTGGTGTATAAACTTAAATAGTTCAAAGCTAAAAGCACTTTTTGTATATGGCATGTGATAATTATCCTAGTTAGCAAGCTCCAGGTATGTGGATATAATTGAATGGGACTCAAACATACCATGTTCACTATTTGATTAATGGTGTTATTAACTAGAAATTTGATTAAATTACCTTAAGGATGTTGAGCTTCTCCCTCATATTATCAAACTTAATCCTTTATAATTTATTGGGGTATAAGTATGCTTCAAAATTTTCATCAAAGTCCTTAGGTATGAAATCTAGTGACAAATGTTGAAGATGGAATCTTTTATTAGACTTGGCTAAGAAAGGTTCATATGACATTCTAAAAGGGATGCCTAATTATGGGGGGAAAATAAGGTTCCTATAAACTTGAGTGACTCAGGGTCGTGAGTTATACAATTTAAGTTACTAAGTCATTGATGCTACTAAACCTAAGTTACTACAATTACTTGAGCTAAAACTACCAGCTTTGCTTGTTAAACTATTCCTATAATGTAGAAATTTAAGGAGAATATATGTAATCTTACCTTTTAAAAAGATAACAAGTACATATCACCTTAATGCTAAAATCCTTTTAAAAAGGCAAGCAAATAGGCAAGAAAAAACTTAATATTTTCTTTCTCTTATAACTCTAAAGATGAAAAAGTAGGCCACCTTACTCATCTTATTTCTTATATAAAGGGATGGATGATCAAGATTGATCTCGATCAATAAGTAAGATTAAATGATGGTTCACCTCCCAGTAGGTAATTGAATTGTCACTGAGGTAGTTGTATTTTATAGGGAATATTCATAAGGAGACTTCTAATGGATGATTTTGTCATATCATTAACCTGCATCATATAATCATACTTAAGAAAACTAGAGATGGATGTCTAAAGAGAAATTTCAAACCTGCCATAGTCAGGCCTTCTTAAGGTGAACAAGTGAGTGTTTAAAGAATTAATCATTGGTGTTAAAGCAATCTCGAAGTGATTTGGCATGAATGTCAATGATTAATGGTATATATATATGATTCAATGCCTGAAACATGATCCCTGACAAGTTAAAAATCATCTTATTAAGTTGACTCCTTACAAATCATCTTATTAAGTTGACTCCTTACATATTTAAGTATTAAAAGTTTTATCATCGATCCAAGTTTTGATAAGAAATTGGGGGAAATAGTATACCTTTAACAAAGTGACGGGTCAAGTCTAACTTGATTCATCGAGCTCCTTTAGGCTTACATGATGCACGCCTATGTATAAGGTCTAATTATCTAAGAAGGGTAAGTTCAATCAAAATGGAAGTCATCCATATGAGGAAGTAGAGTCTTAATTAAAGACCAATTAAGCTACCTAATATGGGTTAGATATAACTCTACTAAGGATAGTTAAAGTCTAATTACAAGTTAAGAAAGATTGTCAAAGGATTCGTCTCAAGGTAAGTTTTCATAACCATAATTATTAAGATTAATTAAAGATTTCTTTACATATTTAGCGCCCTTCAACATTTTGTGATTTGAGTGTCAAAATTTCTTTGCCAAAAACACCTTCGCCAAATAAAGAGCAAGACTAGAGTGGATAAAATATGGGGACTGCAACTTATTAGTCTTCTACAAAGCTATTGTGCCACGAAAGGCTAGAAACCAAGTGATATCTCTAAATGACAACATCACCCTTGACTCTCAGACTCAACTCTTGCAAGGGGCCTACAATTACTTTAGCAAGATTATGAGTGTGCCTACAGAAACGTAATCTTCTATGTTGTTCCTTAAACAGATTATGAATGACACCATTTCTCTAGATGAAGCAAACTAACTAGTAAGACCTGTAACCACATAAGAAATCAAGGAAACGCTTGGAGCTCTTCACTCTCACAAAACCCCTAGCCCTGATGGCTTCAACATCAACTTTTTTAAGGAAATGTGGGCTCTTACTGGCGATATGGTCTCCATAGTAGTTATGGAATTCTTTATTAATGGTTCCCTTCTCAAAGAAATCAACAAGACCTTCATTACCCTTGTCCTGCAGAATGGGGAGGTGACCAACTTTGCAGATTTTAGATCGATTCTGTTTTGCAACTCTTTGTACAAGGTCATCTCTCTAAACTTATTGCTAACAGGCTCAAAGACATACTATACAAGCACATTAGTCACACCCAAGGTGCTTACATACCAGGTAGAATGCTGGATCCCGCTTCCGGAACCCAACCCTCTTGCAAAACATGACACCTAGAGCGTGGATATAACCCCGAAAGGTTCTTTTGTTGAACCCTTACTGGACAATTATCAATTCATATTCATTACCATTTTTTTTCTTTATAACATTCCAAAAATTTGCTCTTAATATGTTCAATGATGTGCCCATATCGATTAACCACTATACCTGAACTCATTTCTCCTATTTGGGAGCAGAATTTGGAAGCCTTAAAACCTTAAGTTCAATTTGACTTCTAATATAAATCATAGCTCTATATCTCTTGTTAATTTTTCAACAAGAATCACCTCAATCGGAGATCTACAACTCAAGATATGCTCAAAAAGCCTAAGTGTGCTCATACCCCAAAAATGCTCTCTTAACCGACCTCTCACTTGCTTTAATGCAAACTCTCTCAAATTAACTCCAAATGATACAAAATTTTATGGAGCGAAAGATATATGTCTTAGGAATCTATTTATTTAAGAATCGCTTCATTTCGAGGTTGTATGAGGGAGTTATGATCAAAAGAATCGAACATGTTCATTCCCTAAATCGATTTGAACCTATCTAGGCGCAAATGCCATAACAACTTCTACAAATGTCGAATTGATTTCATTTTTGAACCATTGGAAAGATGACATCGATCTCTACAACTCGTAGTAGAGACCTCAAAGCGAGATTCAGCCTCTAAACTGGTCAAAATTGCAAATTACTGAAGCTAACTCGAGGATGTCAGTTAAACAGACTTGCATGTCCGTTTAACGGACATAGACTGGCCAAATAGCCCAATTTCGTCCGAGAAGGTCTGTTAAACGGACATCCATGTCCGTTTAACGGACATACACTGGGCAAAGAGTCTAAAACTCCTTCCAAAGCCTCTCCAATGCTTTCCACATCCATCCTAACATCATATACACTTCAAATCATCCCAATATCAATCCTTCAAGTGTAATAACACTCCTTAATCATTCAATTACCAATTGGAATGCATTAAACTCCTAAATCATAATTCAAAAACTCATATCAACACAAACTCTAATCATCCACCATAACTATCAAGTTCATGCTTCCCATTCAACATCATCACTTGCAAGACCCATAACTCTCAATTCCGAAACCCAAATTTCACACACTATATACTGTTGGAAAACTAAAATGATAATCTACAAAGTTCAAGAAGATCATTTTGGCTAATTCTACCCAAATCATTCCAAATTTTCCTATGAATTCAGAACACAATTCTTCCTTATGAAAACTTGGAATTTGTCCCAATTTCATTTCCTCTATTACAACATCATTCTTATCCAATCATAATGCTTGTCTTTCTTTTCCATAACATTTCACTTACAATTGATAGTACTCATACTCAAAGTTCATCAACTCAAAGGATTACCTTTTTAAGTGTGCTTCAATTCCAACTTAACCTCATCCAAAATGAAGTCATGTTTCACTTTACTTCATTTTATGATCATTGGAATTCCAACTCAAGTAATTTATCCCGTGAAGCCCTTCCAATTGCTAAGGTCTTATTCTAAACAAACAACAATTAGCAAACTCAACGAAGATTCATATGCAAATACACAATCCATTTTCATAAACATAAAGTTCAACCTTTAGAAGACATATTCATACACAAAAGGAAAATCCCCAAATTTTGCAATCTCATACTAAGCAAAATAAACATTCGAATAGCTTTCTTTACAAATCGAAATACACATTGCAAATTTAAAACAAATACAATTAAATTCTCTTTGTTTGGTATGCTTGCAAAGCTATACAAAAGAATTCAAACTAACTTAGTACCAAAAGCTATCTATCTCGAAGTTGTCCAATGGTCTTGCAAGGATCGCTAATTCTTCTCACTCTGCACCTGGGGAGGGAAAGTGATGGGTTGAGCTACACAGCTCAGTGGCTAAAGTATTTATAGCCATTGGCGCCGAGCCACACAATAACCATGTATATATACATATAACCATTCACATAGGCATACACTTCACAATAACAATTCAACAATCACAATTCAATTCACATTTCATAATCATCATATCATTGCATACTGAATGTAATTCAATTCAAAGTATAACTTAACACATCACAATGCAAATGCACATCAAATGGCTCAAGGGTTTCGTGAAACAAAAAGGCAAAACTGAGGTTTCCACTGTGAACAAAACGAGTCCATTTTCGGATCTCATGGGCCACAAGCGGGCAGCCGGGAGAAGTCTTATTTCAACGTCGACGTGACTACGAAACGGTTCCTCTCTCTCTCAAACACAATCAATTCCATAATTCAATTCAAATGTTCATATACAAAATGCCATGATTCAATTCAATGGCATAATAATCATATCAAAATGTCAAGCATTCATTAATGCATAACATGGCATAAACACAATTCAATCATTTATCACAATGGCATCCATCATAGTGAAATATCAACAGTTTAAACAAGTCATTTAACACATAATACACTTGCAAGACATTTTGCTCATTTGACACAACAACCATAAATAATTTACCCACCTTGTACTCTTGGAAATCTAAATTCAATGGCCTCTTTCCTCTTGCCCTTGAATAGACTCTTGATTTCCTAAACACAACCAACAATTCTCATCAATTTCAATTCAATTTAAAATTCCCCCCAAAAACCCTAATTATCAAAAAATGGCCTTAACCCTACTCAAGCTTCAATCTAACCTATCCATAATCAATCTAGGTTAGAAAACTCAACATCTAGTTTAGAAATCCAAAAACCCTATGCATTTCTCAATCATCTTCTTCTTCTTCTCAAACCTACTTCTCTCTCTAGAGCTTCTTCAACACAACAACACAACAACCCATTTCCTTTTTCCCAAGCAAGAAGAAGAAGAAAACTTACCTTGGAAACCTTGGTTCTTCCTCTTTCCACGAAATCTCCCTTCTTTTCCCTTGGATTTTCGATTTTCTTCTCTTCTTTCTCTTCTCCCTCACGACTTCTCTTCTTCTTCTTTCTTGTTCACGACACCTCCTCTCTTCTTTTTCTATTTTTAAACCATTTATTAGGTCTTTTTCCCATTTTACCCTTCATTAAACTTGTCCTTCCCATTTTACCCTCTTTTGGTCTTTTAAACCCACATCTTATACTTCTAACTACTTAGCTAATTATCATGGAACAATTGAAGGAATTTGCTAACACTTTCTTCTCGAAAAATGTTCCTCATTGTCTTAAGTTTCTAATGACACCAAAATCATTCAATTTGGTTTGGTAATTTGAGAATTATAACCCAAATATTTCCAAACTATCCTTACACTGGAACAATATTTCGTGCTCAATTTCCATCCAAATATTGAAACTCTTAGAGTCTGAATTAAAACTCCATTTCATCAGATAATTTTTAGCCCTATTTCTCTAGTTTAATTTAAATCAAAAATCATCCCATTTCAATAACTAGAGAATGAGTTATGGCTAAAACACCGAAACATGTTCAATGTAACATTTTCCAACTTTTAACTTTCAACCTTTCGCATATAATAGTTCTAACTTCCAAGAACAATTTGGGATCCAACAGTTAATATAATGTTGATATATGGCTTCAACCATAATTTTCAAAGAGTCCCTCTATGGAACAAACTTAGGGACATTATAGCCAATACACAAGAACCATGGATGGCCATTGGTAATTTCAATGATATAAAAGATCTAAATGAAGCTTAAGGAAATGCTTATGTCAAGAATTACACAGAGGTTTTGAGGTTATGCATCATAGGCACACAATTTCTAGACTTAGCACATGAAGGCAATTTCTATACCTAGATCAATAAACAGCAGCGTGTTTAGCACTTAAAGAAAAAGCTGTACAAAAGTATTGTGAACTTATAATGGCTGCAGAAATTCCTAGAGAGTATGGTCTCCTTCCCCAATCTCTTTCTAACCATTCCCCTGGTATATATCATATATTAAATTATATGGATCAATGAAAGTCCCTTTTAGATTCAATAATTTTCTAACTAAAGTTGAAGGGTTTAAGGAAGCAGTAATTCGAGGCCTCTAAAGGAACTATTCAAGAACTACATATGGAAGAGGAGTAGCAGAAATTCTGTAAAGATTGACTTCTAAAAAGCTTATGACATATTTGACTAGAGGTTTTCCCTCAATGGATTGAAGGAATTAGTTTTCTTGAAATTTTATTATATTAGATTGAACAATGTGTCACTAAGGTTTCATTCAACATACTTATGAATGGGGAACCCTCAACCTTAGTCAAAAGCTCCAAGGGAATTTTTCCTTATTTATTTTCCCAAACTATGGAAGTTCTCAATAGATTATACAAAGAGTGGTAGAAAGATCTAAAGCTTTCAAATTTCTTATAAAATGTAAGAAGGAGAAGATCCTAAGCTTGATATTTGGGGATGACCTACTCTTATTCTCAAAAGCTTATGATAACTCAGTTTCTACAGTGATTACAACTCTCAAAATGTTCAACAGAATGTCAACCATTCAAACTAATTATGATAAAAGTTATATGTATATCTCTCACAGGGTATGCCCTCAAGCTCAATTGATATCATCAATGTTAAGCTCCTCAAACATATATTGTGCTTCTCACCTAGTAATCTAAAATACCATAATAAAATAGTGTAAGAAGTGCTTTAGAACATTTCTCTGAAATGGAGGAATGGAAGGGGTGAGTAAAGAAAAGGTCAAAAGGAAAGAAGTTTGTGCTCCTAGAAAATAGTGAGGACTAGGCTTCATCCCTATCAAGGTTATTACAAGGCAAGGTTTGTCAAAAAGACTTGAAAATTACTGAAGGGAGGGAATTCCTTATAGGTGTGATCTCAAGGGGAGACATTTGGAGTTTTCCTTGTCTAAAGAATGCCTCTTCAGTTATCTTAAATACACTTAAGACCAAATATAAGATCAAAGAGAACATCTTCTACAAAGGAGGAGATAGGAAGAAGACATCTTTCTAGAGGGACAAATGGACCCAATTTGGGGAACTTAATTATATGAATCAAGTATAACCAATTAAGGCATTATTCTAATATAAAGCAACAGTATTTAAAAAAAAAGGAAATTAGTATAAATAGAGAAAAAAAATTACAAGGTCATCAAAAGGGAAAACTCGCTATATACAACACAAAAGGAGAACCAGCAATAAAGAAATCAGCTACCACAACAATAGGAACCGAAAAAGAACACCCCTCTAGCAATTATAAACGTAAGGCATGACAAACATTAGAGCTACAAGGAACCTTGTTGGGCCTCGATTCGCATTAAGCAGGTTTAAATTATTTTGAGGCGTGATTATATTATTTTGAGGATTTTAGTTTGATGATTTTTAATTTGGTTGGAATAAATTAAGGATTTATTGCTTAAGTTATGATTATTAAA
>JANZLC010000001.1:4153771-4172777 GCA_026413385.1 Erythroxylum gracilipes
TCGAGCTCGAAGGGGAGTAGTGCATACCCAGAGGGCTCTCCTACCCCTAACAATTAAAAGTGAGCCAGAGCCTTTGGTTCAATGCATAACGAGGCGCTCGGTCACAACAACGTAATAATTGGGAAGCGTCCGCACTGCATATATATAACGCGAGTAAATAATGAAATGATTCTGCATGGGACATGCCCGACCAATATATGTGACATATAATATGTGTCATGACTGATTACATGATTGTGGTTAATCCGTTTGCTACTGAAGTGATGCCTTGATATGATTATGTGTTGCATGACTGGGTGAGCCATCGATGTTGGTCGCTCACTGAGTTCACAAAACTCACCCAAAATTTGCAAATATTTTTCAAGACTCTGAAGAATGCCCGTCAGACAAACGGGAGTACATTTATTACATATGAGTGAAGAAAGAGGTCGGGATCAGTTGCGTCTGTATTTTGTGTTTTATGAGTTGTCTAATTACAGTAACCCCTCTTAGTTATTAAAATTTACCTGATTGTAATATGTTTATCAACTGAAGTGTTCCAATTGATAATTGTTTTCTGCTTATGATGGGAGTGTTACCCAAAAATGAAATTTTAGTATACCGATCTCTGATTGATTGAGTGCTCTAGCTCGCCACTTTTGCAGGCACCGACTCGGATATTACCCTCAATGTCAGGTTCGGGTCTTGCGGGAGTGGAGTGCTACACTAGGAACCTTTGCTTGTACAGGTATGAGTTCATGTTCCTGTACATGCATGGTACTATGACCTTGATCCATGGGACTTGACCGTATGAGTGACAGATACTATATAATTGTAGTATCCATCCTACTATCATCTGAAGGGTGATAAGGCCCATCCTCGTCAAAGACATCATATTATAGAAACTTAGTTATCTGTGATTTCACTATTCTAGCCCCACCTTCTCTATAGTAAAATCTGTAGCCTTGAGAGCGGTCGAGATATCCAACCAAATAACAATGAGTAGAACGAGCATGCAATTTGCTTTCATAAGGATTATACATAAGCACCTCGCAGGATAGCCCCATACACGAATGTGTGAAAGGATAAGCTTCCACCTTTTTCAGATAATCAGGTAGGTTAGTCCTGCTCTACATTGACTTCAACATGTCGTTTAGGGTGCAATTATGCCTTTTGGCCACGTCATTTTGCTCTAGACTATGCAGCATAGTGAATTGAGTCACTACTCCAACTGATTCCACATATCTGACAAATGGACCTTTTGTTGTCCTAAAACACCATGTTTACTATAATACTCTCCTCCACGATCAAATCTAACAATCTTGATAGATTTTTCCACTTGATTTTTAACCTCAGTTTTAAAGATCTTGAATTTATTAAGAACTTTAGGATTTTCCTTAAGCAAGAACACGTAACCGTAACGGGAATAATCATCAATGAATGCTAGAAAATATCTAGCATTGCCTAACATATCTGTATAGGGTCCACTAATATTCATATGTATGAGATCTAACAAATCAGATGCTCGAGTGAACCCCTTTTTTCTTTATTTTGGTCAACTTGCCTGTACAACAGTCAACACATGTTTTCAGATCATCAAAATCCAGAGTTGTAAGGTCGTTATCTTTAATCAATCTCTCAACTTTATCTCTAAAAATTTGGCCTAAGCATTTATGTCATAACATGTATGACTTATCCTTTATCAGGGCTCTATTTTTCATGACCTATTCAGCAAGATATGAAGAATCATATATCTAATTTGGGGCAAGACACATTATATATAAGTCATATGATAAGAAAGTTATACCAATATGTTTTGTATTAAAAGACAACTGTACAACAGAAGCATTAATTACAAAACGATAACCTTCTTTATCCAAAATTGATACAAAGATCAAATTCCATTTAAAAGACGGTATATTAAATGCGTTGTGTAAAAACCAAAATGAACTCTGTACCTAGGTTCAAACACACATTTCCTATAGATATTACATTCGTTTCTTCATTGTTGCCAACCTTAAGTTTTTTCTTCCCTTTAGTTGGCGTCTAATTCATTTCTTATTGAAATTGCCTTTCATATATTATGTGTATTTGTGTGTGGTGGCATTCTAAGGGAACATTCCTAGGTTTGAAAGTCCAGTGCAAAACCTTGAAAGATACCATTAGGGAGTAAAGCAACATTGTGTTAAAGAAAATAGAAAGGTAAAAGGAAAAACTAAAGAGAGCCCATATGGATGTAGAAACTATAGAAAATAGAGAAGATTGAGTGGAATATGAAGAGTAGAAGGCAAAAACAGGTAAAGTTTTAAGGCATGAGCTTGATGGGTACTTCAGATTTTTCATCTTGGTTATACCAACCGCAAAGTTCCATATGCACAAAATTGACCAAAATGAAAGAAATAAGCAAAAAGGGAGACTAGAGTGATCATAAGAGGATGTAAATGTGAAATTCAACATTAGTGAGTCACATGGGCCATCGATAGAAAAATTCTAGGCAGACACTTTATTGAACTTGATGCACGATTTCATACTAGCACCATTGGTGTATAAAAAACATGATTTCATACGAGCACATCAATGGTAGACATGTTGAAGTTTCAATAATGTGGTCTGATAATAAAATATAATACACTTGTTAGATAAGGAGTCAGGACTTTTAGATAAGGACTTTATTGACAAGATTTTCAAACAGGAAGAAATGAAGAATATCCCATTATTCTTCAATCCCGTCAAAGATGGAATATATTTGGAGATTCTCGAAAGTAAATGGTAGAGAAGCCACAATCATACACACAACAGATTCGAAAAGAGAAGCTTTCTCAACAGTAAAAACATGATGTTTATGATGTAAAATTAAAATTAACATTCATAATTTTATAATCTTAAATAAATATTATTACAAATAATTAGGGTATAATATAGTGTACCTGATATAGAAGACATTATCGTAAAGAGATTAACAAAATCCTTATATCATTTATTAAAATCGATTTTCTCTCTTCTCTTTTCTTGTTAAAAAAATTGATGAAAAACTTTTTGTAACCCTAATAAGTAAAGAGAGGACCGATTTATATATCTATAACTTTTAATATGATATATCCATCAAGTGATCAAAATAAATGGTTAAGTTGATTATATTATTAGATAAAAAATACAGCTACTAATTGGTCCATATTTTAACATTGTCTCATTTGGTTTGATATTTTAAACTTTATTTTTAATAGTGTAAACATTAAACATGCATAACAAATCTCTTAACATCTTTACAATTTATATTAGTATAATAAATCACATAATCATATTATGGTGATCGTACAATTCAACATGACATACTTCCTTTTATATACCATAACGCCTAGTAATTTATCAAGTCAGGTAGCATAAGTAATAAATAAATATTATAAGAGTCCACATTAATATCTTATGGACAATTTTATTTCTTATTTAATTATAATTACGTATGATTACATATCTCCTAATTAAAGACCTATAACTAAAGATATTTAATAAAAATTTATGATTGATAATTTTCTTATTTAATTATAATTACGTGTACACAATCATAATAAATAAGAAAATTATCAATCATAAATTTTTATTAAATATCTTTAATAAATAAGAAAATTATCAATCATAAATTTTTATTAAATATCTTTAGTTGTAGGTCTTTAGTTAAGAGATATGCAATCATAAGACTCGTCTTGATATGTTCAATAATACTTTTAATTTCTGAACTTCCTCCTTTATGGCAAAATACTTCAACTTCATATGTTTAGCATTTCTATAGTACTTGTCATTCTTTGAGAAGAAAATTGTTGCAGAATTGTCACAATAAATTTTCAGTGGCTTAAGTAATGGTGTCAACCACCAACGCCTTGAAATAAAGTTCCATGGCTATAAGACATGAATTGTAGCCTCAAAATAAGCTATAAATTTCGTTTCCTTAATGAATGAAGCAATTACAAATTATTTAGCACTTTTTATTAAATTGCTCCTTTTGCTAGAATAAACAAGTAGCCAAATGTTGATTTTTTTTATTGTCAATCCATCCAACAAAATTTGAATATGAACATCCAGTCACTTCTAATGGATTAAATCTTCTGTACACGAGTATATAGTCTTTTATTCCTTGAAAATACCTTAAGAGTTCCTTTGCACCTTTCCAATGGTCAATTTCAAGATTACATTGATATCTGCCTAGTATTCCAAACACGAAGCTAATATCAGGTCATATGCATGTTTAAAAATACATCAAATTGCTAACAACAAAGCATATAGAATAGATTCCATTTGCTTACGTTTTACATCATTCTATGGACATTGCATGAGAATAAATTTATCCCCCTTTTTTGTATCGAGACAACTCTTGTTGAATATTTGTTCATATTAAATGTCTCAAGAATTCTTTCGTTATGGTCTTTCTAAGGCAATTGTACTAGTTCTTATGATCTATTTTGGAATATTGAAATTCATATCACATAGAATGCCTCTCCTAAATCTTTCATTTTAAAATTGTTAGAGTGAAAATCTTTAGTTTTATACAACATATCTAAATCAATAGTAACAAGTAAAATATCGTCAACATATTACTCCTACTAATCTTTCGGTAGATACAACGATCAACGATATTTTTTTGAAATCCGAAATATGTTAAGATTTTATTAAACTTAATATACCATTGTTAGGAAACTTGTTTAAGTCCATATATTGATTTCTTAAGTTTACACACCATGTGATCATTTTCTTCTCTAAAAAAACCTGTAGGTTGATCCATATAAACTTCCTCCTCGAAATCTCTGTTTAGAAAAGCAGTTTTATAATCTATTTGTTGTAGCTCTAAATCAAATTAAGTCATTAATGCCATAATTTATTCTCAGTGAGTTTTTCTTTGAGACAGGTGAAAAAGTCTTTTTATAAATAATGTCATCTTTTTAAGTATAACTTTTGGCAATAAATCTAGCTTTATACAACCCAATATTGTCATATAAGCCACATTTGGTCTTAAAGACCCATATGCATTGTTGTGTCATAATTTTACCTTATTTTTAGCATACATGTTGGCAATTAAAATAAAATTCCTTGTTGAAATATAGATGCTAATAAAGATTATGAATAATCAAGAAACAAAATTTTGGGCACACAAAATATTTTTATTTAAGGAACTACACACTCAAAACTTGGCTTTAGTTAAATAGCTAATAAACAATTCTCAACAAGGAACTTATTGGAGTTTTCCTTGTATATCCGTCAATTCTTATTCACACACACTAATATAATATAGTACAAACTTCCTATATATATTACAAGCCATTTTTTTAACTACTACAACTGACACAAGACAGCTTCTAAACAGCTCACAATTTTTGACTATTGACAGCAAATAAACGAGTCCAGATCTTCTGTCCAGTTTTATAGTGTCTTATTGTGTCAAGTGAATCTCAGCTATTTATTTATGCAGGCTCCACGTTTATTTATGTGAAGCCCACGCGAGACGCACATAAATAAATGGCTGAGATTCACTGGACACAATAAGACACCATAAAACTGGACAGAGGATCTGGAGCCCAAATAAACTTAGCTGATTGACATCTAATGAATTGACATGATGAACTCTTAAAAAAAAAGTAAATAAACAACTAAAAAAAACTTAATGATCTTTGACTATTCAAAACCTTAATAATCAAGCTTTCAAAAAAGTTTCACCAGCTTCTAGCAAATAATAGTAGTCAAGTTTAATATCTAACATCCTCCCTTAAACTTGGCTTGATTATTTCGAGCATTTTTTTAACTTTAAGAAAAAATTGATTTTGAGTGGCTTGGTAAAAATTTCTGCCATTTGATCTTTTGATATACAATATTCAACCACAATTTCTTTATCTCTGATCAAGTCTTGAATATAGAGGTCTGATGTCAATATGTTTGTTTTGATTGTGAAAAACTAGATTCTTAGTTAAAGAAATTGTTGATTTATTATCACAAAATATCTTTGCAGGAGCATCTTGTTGATGTTATAGCTTGCTTAACATCTTTCGCAACCAAAATAAAATAATTAACAACCAAAATAAAATACTTATGAAACAAAATAAAATTATTATCAAAGAAATTAATATAAAAGATAATTTTGATGATAATATTATGATAATCATCAATATCTTGATAATTACATGATAATATTCTAATAATATCTTTAATTTTATATTTTCAATTTTTTATTCCAGCATATAACCGTACCCTTTTTAGAATAAAAGTCCAGGATGATAACCAAACAACTAAAAGTTAAGAATGCAGGTTGCATTCCCATCCCACATATTTATTACTAATTATCAAACAAGACCTTAATATTTTAGAAAAAATTAATTAAGCTCCTACTCTTATTTTTATTAACACTTTTAGGTATAATGAATATAATTTTATTAATATTAAAATGCAATAATTACTATTTTAATAACATTAAAGTACAATATAGTATCAAAAATAATGGTAAATAATTAATTAAATTTCTTGCAAAAGTTCAAATCCAAAAACATAAGGATTATCGAAATTCTGTACTACACAATCAAATACTGATGAAGCCGAATTGATTATGTGGATTGATGAAACGACACTCTTTTTGAGACTTTTCCAAAGTGTTTCTCATTTTATAGAAACAGAGGATCTTTATGAGAGGATAGTTTGATCCCGAAATGTTTCACGTAATCATGGATGACGTGTCAACAGAAGTAGCCACTTGTCAGCCATCCACTTTGCACAAAATGTTTCATCATAAGAAAAACATACATCACGAATTTTAGACAATGCATACAATCTCAAGTCCCATAGTAAACACGTGAATAATATTTAAGAAAAGGATATACGAACCCTTTTTCTTAAATCACCCAGGAACATATTTCCACAGATTTTATATACTTGTATAGTTAAAGCACTTAATTGGAGGTTGGAACATGAATCACGTAAGCCCATATCGGAAGTAGAACAAGCACCAAACAACTGAGGAGCATTTAAATTATGATTTCCGTGAATTTATAAAGCATCTTTGCGCTTGGGGCAATGACGCAGCTAGTGAGGTTCTAACCGAGGCGCGTCTATTGCTGGTTGAAAACTATTTCCAAACCCCCTCTTTGGCTAGGGCTTGTCCTTAGCCATCGAGAATTTCTGGAAGGGCTCTCCTCCGGGTAAAAGCCCTCAAATTCTAATGATAAAAATTTTAAATCTTATATCCCGAACTTTTAGGTGGGGATTGTATCGGAAACTTATTGGGAAAACGGAACAAAATTGACTCAAGCAAATAGTGCACCTGGTAAGTTTAAGATGGGTCCATCTGTCTCTGGAACAGGCGTCCTATTGTACAAACCCAAAGCTGATGGGGAGGGGTGGTTATGGTTGTGCTTGGGCTGAATAAACAAGGGAAAGGTAGTAAAATGGCGCCGAAGACACGCATCAAACGAGCTCCGTCTCCTGACCCAAATGGGATGTTCTCCGGAATGGTGGTGTTCTTGGTCGAAAATGGTGTCCAGCCTCGCAGATTACATGTCTCTGCTTACACCCTTTATTTGTTTCCACGTATTATTATTTTCAACGGTAGGCTTTTGATATTTCGTTGACTTGGGGTTTCTTTGTTCTGTTGGTGGCATGAAGATTTGGAAGCAGAAGTTGGTCCAAATGGGTGCTACTATTGAGGACCGCTTGTCCAAGAAGGTCACTCACGTTTTTGCCGTTAGCTTGCCGGTTCTTCTTCAACAATTGGGCAGAGAACGCGTCAAAGGAGTTAATTTTCTGTTCAAATTCTTGGTTTCTTTTTGACACCCCCTAAAATCTAGTTGTTTATGTTCTGCTGGGTTATTTTATCTGATGTTAATTGCTTGTTCCAGAAAGTGCTTCTTTATCAATGGCTTGAGGACAGTTTGAGGTCAGGCGAGAGAGTGTCTGAAGATCTGTACCATATAGAAGTTGATAAGGAAGAAGGAACCAGTCCTGACAAGTCTTTTGTTCGAAAATCCGTTAATGGAAGCAGCAATTCGCATGACGGTGAAGTGCCACCTCACAAAAAGATCAAGTCTTCTCCGGAGAATGTGAAAAGTTCCAAAGCAGAAAGTGGCGAGAGTGCAGAGAATAAAGTTTATGAGTCACCTGATAGTCCAAGACATTCTCCAAGCTCATCCATTTCTCTTAGCCCAACTAGTACTAGTCCGTCTTCCATTAGTCCAAATCATGATGTGAGATTTAGGATTTGCATTTACAAACGTATTTCTAATTGTTTGTGCAAAGTCTTATACGGTTTTTAATCATGTCTATGCATGTTTGTCAGCTATCCTCGTTATACAATCCACCTGATTTAAACAAGAACATCACTGACATATTTGGAAAACTCATCGGTATATATAGGGGTGGGTGAGACTTTGTTTTCCTTTCTATATACATTCTTCCTAACCTTATTTCTCACTGCTTCTTTTGATGGTCTGATGCTAACCGTGAACTTTCATACAGCGCTGGGTGATGATCGTAGGTCATTTAGCTATTCCAAGGCTATTCCTGTGATTGAAAAGTTACCCTTTAAGATTGAAAGTTCAGAGCAGGTTAAAGGTCTGCCTGGGATTGGCAAGTCATTGCAGGATCATGTAAGTAGGAGGAACTTCAAATGAAATTTCCACATTTTATTGTCTCTATAATGATTAAGTAATTCTTCTTTTTCTTATTTATTCCAAGTTCCCTTTTATTTGTTCACTATTGCGTTGTGGGGTAACTTTTGTTCCCTGGTTGTTCTCCCATTCTTAATTTCGGATGCTTGTTCTGGTTCGTTACATTCAAAATATTGCACATTGCAAGTTTTCCAAATCAAAGTGTTGGCTTGGTGAGTTGATGTTTGATGTCTTATCCAAGGAATCAAAATTACTTTTTGAAGCTTCTATTGCTAGTTTCCTTAGTGCCATCAATTACATATTAGAGTTTTCTTGCAGATTCAGGAGATAGTGACTACTGGAAAACTATCGAAGTTAGAGCACTTCGAAACCGATGAAAAGGTACTTTAAACATTTACCCTGTGACTGCTTTTTGATGTCAAATATTTTATGAATTCTCCTTTGCCTTCCCTTTATATATGTTCCAGGTACCTTCGGAACTGCTCAGTTAACTAAATGTTAAGATCCATACCTTGCATGTAAATTTCACTTGTTTTTGAAAACATTCACTAAATCTACACCAGAAGAAGGTTCTTACGATTGACTTGCATTTGATTTGCCTAGGCCCTTCTTCCTTTACCATTGGAGGTTGTTATTGACGTTTTCCGCTTCTAGCCGATGCACAGTTACATCTATTTTATTGGTTACTAAAACTGTTTACAGGATTTAGATCTAAATTTAGTATTAGTTGGACAGATAAACAATAGAATGGTTAGTTTATCAAATTTTTGTATCTATTTACTGGTGCACAGGTATGTACGCTTAATCTATTTGGAGAAGTTTGGGGCATTGGTCCTGCTACTGCCCTAAAACTGTATGAGAAAGGTTATCGTACACTGGATGATCTGAAGAATGAGGATTCTTTAACACATGCACAGAAGTTAGGACTGAAATATTTCAATGATATAAAGACAAGGATTCCACGTAATGAGGTAAAACTGTTGTTTTAGTTTGTAGACTTTGGGATTTATATGTGATGTTTTGTGTATTGCTTGATCCATAAATGTATAAAACAACAAAAGTGGTTCCTATTTGGCAGGTTCAAGAAATGGAACAACTTTTACAGAAAGTTGGAGAAGAGATTTTGCCTGGGGTGAGCATTTTACTTCTTCACTGGAATTGTGTACATATGAATCTTAAAGGTCCTTTAGGTAACCTTAATGTTAATTGTAAGTTGTGTTTCAGGTTCATGGCTGGCCACCTCCTTGGTGCATGTATCCAATTCCTTTTCACTGTTAAGGATAAAAAGAACAACTAAATTATGATGCACCTTTTAATGTCTCAGCTAGGGGTCTCAACACATCATTACCAAATTGGTGGTCACTGATAGGAGTTCCGTGCAATCATGTCACTTGCAATGTTTGTGTAGGATATGGGTGCAAATATGTTAGGAAAATTCAATCAATTTCTTGAGTGCATCAAAAGCTTATTATCAAGAACATGAGGGAAACAAAAGTCCTCTAAGACACATGAATTTTTGTTGAGATTTTGCTTTACATATCAGTTCTTTTTATCAGACAGATTAAGCATTTTGATGTTGAAAGTCATAGTTCAAGCATAGGCATTCATTTAGGTACGCTTGATTTAATCTGATTGCTCTAATATTCATTTTGAAGGTGATTATTGTATGCGGAGGATCTTATAGACGAGGAAAAGCTTCTTGTGGGGATATGGATATTGTAATTACTCACCCTGATGGGAAAAGGTACATATCCTCTTCTCTTCTTTCTTTCTATTCAAAATTTTATCATTTTCATTCGTGCTTGTTCATGTTGGGAGTTGCTTAGGGATCTTCAATTTTTAACAGCATGAAAGTAACTGCTTGACTGAATATATTCAAGTTAAGCCTATTTTTGGTATTACACTCAGATATGTTATCTCTACTTGCAGTCATAAAGGATTTTTACTAAAATATGTAAAACGCTTAAAGGATATGAAGTTCTTAAGAGAGGACTTGATTTTCAGCAACCACAGTGAGGAGGTACATTATTCTCAGAATCCATTTTTCATTCTCTTCTCCTGTGGTTTTTGCATTTCAGTTGTGCTTCTGTTTTTGCAATAATGTGTGCCAAATTCATGGCATTTTGTTAGTCATTCTTGATAATTGGTTGTAAACTTTGTTGATATGCCCTTTTTACAAATATTTGGAGATTCTCAGTTGTTTATTTATTTTGCTACTTATATGTTCTGTATCATGGGCCTCCTAGATTGTACTTTAATTTCTCTTTTGTTTTCCTTTTCCCTATTCAAAATGCGTTCAGGGTACTGATTCGGGTGTTGACACGTATTTTGGTCTGTGCACATATCCAGGAAGAGAATTGCGACACCGCATAGATTTCAAGGTAATTCATTGTTGACAATGACTACGTTTCTTTTTGTTAAGTTATGAGTTACAGGTATCTAGGCATATCTTTCTGTTGATTCGTTATAGGTATATCCAAGAGACATATATGCATATGGTCTAATAGCTTGGACAGGGAATGATGTATTAAACAGGAGGTATGCTCACATTTATCAGTTGCGATCGTTTTTAATTTGTAAACTTGAGACCCAGTTTCTAGACACTTAAGGCAGATTGTGATTGTAATAACTACATTACTCTACTCCATGCTATGTTTTGGTTTATTTTCTTCATATTTTCCAAAACTCAATGGCTCTAATGTGGAATGAGTACTGTGAAATGGCAAGTCAATGGTTTCTGAAGTTATATATGAGGAGAAGCAAAACTCTGTGAAGTTCCATTCTGTTATGTCTTCCCTTGCAAAACTGCTCCTCTGATGATCTTGATTGAAACTTAGAAATTCCTTTTGCAGATTGAGGTTGCTGGCAGAATCCAAAGGATTCCGGCTTGATGATACTGGGCTCTTTCCTAGGACACAATCTTCAGGTGGCAAACGGGTAACCAACCGATCTCCTTGATCTTTGTTGAACTTAAGAATTCATCTCAAAGTTTATTAGCTAGTAAACTTGTTTATTTCATTAATTGTTTTGCAGGGTTCTAAAGGTAGCGCAAGTCTGAAGTTTGACACTGATAAGGAGGTGTTTGATTTCCTAGATTTTCCTTGGCTGGAACCTCATGAAAGGAATCTCTGAAACCCGTTTAGCTTCCAATAGTGATAGCATGTGTATATAGGAGGATAAATATGAGAATCCAACAAAGTTCAACTTACACTACGATCAACATTAACCGACCTAGGTGTACATGGCATGTTTTGACTCTCAACTTGTAATTAATATCGACCTTACAGATTATGTTAACAGACTAATTTTGTGATTATGTAATATCTTCTTGTCAATAAAAACCTTACGAGCCAATGAAGTTTCCAACTGAAGGAAAGGAGTGGATATCTATGGTACAAATTCTGTGGTAATTTTGTTGATGCATCTCTATAAAATGAAATTCTGGTCTTATAACCTAATAGGTTCTCCCTAACACGCAAGAATATACAAAGACCAAATGAAACAATGCCGTATTCTTCAAAGGTCTTTTGCTCCAAACGGAGTAATGGAGGGAGCTCGGTTACTAACTCTCTTCTTGAATAAGTAACAAAGCCAGGCGGATGATTTTAGTTTTTGCTTAGATTGATAGATGATATTAGTGCTAATCCTTGTTTAAGTAGCTAATACCTTGTCAACAGTGAGAATACTTCTCAAGTTTTTGAGGCATATGGTTCACCTATCACTTGTTCCGTATCAAAGCCCGGGCTGGGGAGTAGATGAAATGCTATGTTCTGCGCCTGGCAACTGAGAAAAGTCGGAGTCTTAGAGATGCTTAGCATAGAAAATGCGCAACCTACGCAAACCCACATCGCTTGTTCATTTCGTGTGAGAACTTTACACATGCTATATAATATGATCTTTTATTGCCTTGGCTTTTACGCAGCCACGCGTTGAGCACAGAGCGAACTATTCTTTCGCCTTTTACTAAAGAATACCGTGTGCGCGACGCAGAAAGTGGCATACGCCAATTTTTGGAGGGTCCTCTTGTGTGGAGGATCCCACAATACAAAGTTTAATCATTTGCTAAAGATACTTGAAGTATTTGTCAGCATAATTAAAAGCCGAGTGTTTGTGTATAAAAAAAAATCCGAGTGTTCATGTCCTTCGTAATTGTACCTTAGGTTTTGTCGCAACTTTAAGCAATTTTAAAAGCTCAATTTCATTTCTTTTGATTCACAGTAAGGGTGTTTCTGTGATTGGTTGGAGGCTTAAGCCGCATATGAATACATAAGCCTAAAACCCTGAGGAACCAACAGAAAAGGATAAGGAATACTCTTTGAAATGGCTTCAGTTTCATGGAGTAAGGCTCTTGTTTCTACAAAAATCGACCCATATGTTTCATTCTACTGTTCAACTACTCGTCTCCATATTTCTTCCCTTTCCTTCACTTCTTCTGTTGTGGATTGGAGATTCTCAGGAACTCACCTGCCCACTACCTGTTATCCTTCGTTAACGACCAAGAAAGCTCGAAGGAGACCCTTTTGCACTGCAGCTGAGTACAAATTTCCCGACTCAATTCCTGAATTCGCTGAAGCCGTACGTCGTATCCTTGTTTTAGTGTTTGTCTCTGCTGATACTATCTGATTTTTTTTTTTGGGACTTTCAATGCTGGATATTTGAGTGAGCTTCTATGGTTTTCTGAGTCAGGAAACTGAAAAATTCAGGACCCATCTTCTTAAGAAGCTCACAAAGAAGGATCTTTATGGAAATTCACTTGAAGAAGTAGTGGGAATCTGTACCGAGGTATTTGCGTTTGGTTTGTTGGTTGCTTGTTTCGTGTGCTACACAATTTCAGTACCATTTGTCCATTTAGGTTCAGCTTCTTGATTTGAATTTGCTTAAAGAAATATGTAAGAAATAGCAGAAACAGGCGCACTTAGAGATATGAGCACTAAGCTTGTTATCCAACAGGTCTGCCTATAAATGGCAATTTCTCCATATTATTTGCTGTACAGTTTCTGCTTATACTGGGGCTAAATGGATGACATGAGACTAGTATTACTATCTTATACAGTTATACTAAGTGAGTTCATTGTTTTCATTCAGGTGCTGTCATCTCATTGGCACCTCATAGGTTTATACATCATTAACCATGTGCACAGACTTCATTCAGACCATTAAAGATCCCTTGCCTCTAATGTAGGCACCACTGGCATTGTTGCAAGTTGTCACAAGTTTTCATATTATTTCGGAATTCCATTTCCTTTTAAATTCAGGAATGGTTTGAACTTGTTTATTTTGTTATTTGTCAACTGCCTGAACTGATAATGGTGACCAAATGGGTCTTTGAAGTGATGATGTTAATTCACTGTTTATCCTGTAATTTACATTATTTTAATTGCATTCCTGTAGCTATTGTTGATGGTCAGAGTTTACTAGTTTATGTATTTTCATTTTTGAAATTAAAGTAAACAATTTGAAGGAAATTCATGAGTTACGTCTAGTGTCAGGAAAAGAATAGAGGCATTGGAGTTTTTCACTGGGATTGCTCTGTTGCTCAAAAACAATGAGAGAAAACATACAGGCAGGACTGTTATCAGGACCAAAGAGTGAACTCAAGCCATGGGTGTGTCTTATATAACCATTTTGTGGGCTTATTGAGAGTTCTTTGTAAGGCTTTGTTCCCATGATCCCATCTCTATGAACAAAGCCCCTATACCATGAGCATCGATTGTGAATGCCTCTTCAGATAGCTCAAACTGATTTCTAAACATCTTCTGTTTCTGGAAGTGTGCTTATCATGTCCTTGTGTTTTCTGATGATTTGCTACAGATATTCAGTTCGTTCTTACATTCTGAGTATGGTGGACCTGGAACACTTTTGGTCATACCCTTCATGGACATGGCAGATACTCTAAACGAGCGAGGGTTACCTGGAGGGCCACAGGCTGCCCGTGCAGCAGTCAAATGGGCACAGGATCATGTGGATAAGGATTGGAAAGAATGGACTAGTGGAGATAGCGATTAACGTAAGCAATGCACAAACTGTTGTTTGGTGATAATAATGTCATTAAAATGGCTTTCATGTCTTCAGAGTTGAGATCACTTCTCTTGTGATGAAAGTGTGTGCAGCATGTGTTGCATCTTTTGATGAAAGAGTGTTCAGCATGTGTTGCATAGTGATTGCTGGAAGTTAAAAAATAGCTGTATTTTATCCTCGCACTTTTTGGCATTGTGTGAGGTTCAAAAACTTGCAACGATGGTATAATGTAATACAAAAGGTTGTGTAGGTTATCCTGTATGAACTTTTACTTCCTAGTCATTGTTAGCATCAATTTGGCATCTGATACATTTCTTATTGAAATAGCCTGTCGGATATTTTGTGTATGTGTGTGGTGGCATTCTAAGGGAACATTCCTAGGTTTGAAAGCCCAGTGCAGAACCTTGAAATATACCATACGGGAGTGAAGCAACATTGTCTTAAAGAAAACAGAAAGGTAAAAGGAAAAACTGAAGAGAGCCCATATGGATGTAGAAACTACAGAAAATAGAGAAGATTGAGTGGAATATGAAGAGTAGAACGCAAAAGCAGGTAAAGTTTCAAGGCACGAGCTTGATGGGAACTTCGGATTTGTCATCTTGGTTCTGCCAACCGCAGAGTTCCATATGCACAAAACTGACCCAAATGAAAGAAATAAGCAAAAAGAGAGACTCTTGTGATCATATAAGAGGATGTAAATGTGAAATTCAACATCAGTGAGTCACATAGGTCATCGATAGAACTCTTGGCAGGCACAAGTTTTTATAGTACTGAATTTGATGCACGATTTCATAGTAGCACCGTGTCAAAGTTTCAATAGTATGGTCTGATAATAAGATGAGTTAGATAAGGACTTCATTGACAAGATTTTTACACAGGAAGAAAAAGAATATCCCAATACTCTTTAGTCCAGTCAAATATGGAATATATCCGCAGATCCTCAAAGTCGGGCTAGAAATCATTTGGAAGTAGATGGAAGAGAAGCCACATTCATACACTGACGACAGATCCGAAAATAGAAGCCTTCCCAAGTGTGTAAAAACATGATGTTTATAATATAAAATCAAAATTAGCATTTGTAAAAATGTTAAGTAAATAATTATTACATATAATTAAGGTATAATATTGCATACCGATGCGGAAGACATCATTACCATAAACAGAATAACTAACTACTTAATACATTTGTTAAAATTGATTCTCTTTAACTCTTTTCTTGTTACAAAAAAATTTGATGAAAAGCTTTTTGGAATCGTAATTAGTAAAGAGAAGACTAATTTATATAACTTTAACTTCTAATCTGGTATGTCTATTAAGTGATGAAAATAATCGGTTAAGATTGATTATATTGTTACATACAAATTATGGCCACTGCTAATTGCGTCACATTCTAATATTGTCTCACTTGGTTCAATATTTTAAACTTTATTTTTAATATTGTAAATATTAAGCACGCATAAACAAATCTCTTAATATTTTTATAATTTACCTCAATATTATAAACTACGTAATGTAGGTTATAAGCCTTCATATGTGACAGCACCTAGTAATTTATTAAGTTAGTTAAGCAATATATAAATATTAAAAAGGTCCACATTAATATCTTATGGACAAATTTATTTCTTATTTAATAACATTTACATATGCACAATCATAATAAATAAGAAAATTGTCAGTTAGAAATTGTTATTAAGCTCAAGAGTCTTAAAACGTTATTGAAAACAATTATCAATATAACCAAGGCCCATTCTTTGAACATATTCCTGAAATATCTTTAGTTGTAGGCCTTTAGTTAAGAGATATGTAGTTATAAGATCCTCCTTAATATGCTTAATACATACTCTGTATTTCTGAACTTCCTCCTTTACAACAAAATACTTCAACTTTATATATTTAGTACCTCTAGAGTACTTGTCATTTTTTCAGAAGAAAATTACTCAAGAATTGTCACAATAATTTTTCAGTGGCTTAGTAATTGTATCGATAATCCCAAGCTTTAAAATAAAGTTCCACAACTATACGACGTGAATTTTAGCCTCAAAACAAAATATAAAATTTGCTTCCATAATGGATGAAGAAATTACATATTGTTTAGCACTTTTCATGAAATTGCTCCTTTTGCTAGTGGAACTAAGTTGCCAAATGTTGATTTTTTTTATTGTCAATGCGTCCAAAAAAATTTGAATCTGAATATCCAGTCACTTCTAATGAATTAAATCTTCTGAACATATAGTCTTTTATTCCTCAAAGATACCTTAAGGCTTCCTTTATAGCTTTCCAATGATTTATATCAAGATTACTTTGATATCTATCTAGCATTTCAACAACAAAGCTAATATTAAGTCATGTACATGTTTGCAAATACATCAAACTGCCAACAACAGAAGCATATGGAATATATTCCATTTGTTTAAGTTTTAAATCATTATTTGGATATTACATTAGACTAAATTTATCCTCCTTTTGTATCAGAACAACCCTTGCTGAACATTTGTTCATATTAAATCTCTCAAGAATTCTTTCAATATATACTCTTTTTGAGATAATCTTACTAATTCTTGTGATACATTTTAGAATATTGAAATTCCTATCACGTAGGATGTCTCTCTCATATCTTTCATTCCAAAATTTTTAGAGAGAAAATATTTAGTCTTATACAATATGTTCAAATCATTAGAAACAGGTAAACTTACTCTTATTGATCTTTCGGTAGATACAACAATCAACAATATTTTTTTGAAAACCAAAAAATGTTAAGGTATCACTAAACTTAATATACCACTGTTGAGAAGCTTGTTTAAGTCCATATATTGATTTCTTAAGTTTACACACCATGTGACCATTTTCTTTTATGTAAAAAAACTGTAGGTTGATCCATATAAACTTCCTTCGCGAGATCTCCATTCAAAAAAGCTTGCAGATCTTAATCAAATTAAGCTATTAATTCCATTATTTATTCTTAGTTAGTCTTTTATTGAAACAAACGAAAAAGTCTCTTTATTAGCAATGTCATCCTTTTGAGTATAACATTTGGAAATAAGTTTAGCTTTATACAATTTAATATTGTCATTCGAGTCACATTTAGTCTTAAAGACACATTTACATTGATGTGTCATAATTTTATGTTATTTTTAGGATTTAAAATCTTAATATGTTCAAATTTTAGTATTTTGTTTATTTTTGCAAGATAAGGTTGGAAGATACTATTTGAGTGGAAAAAGAATTGGGTTTTAATCCAAATTTGAATATTTAAATGGAGAAGCAATCTTAATAATAAGCATAGGTGAATTAAAAAGATTTTAAGTAACAAAACATTTTATTTTGCAGATTGGGATCAAATTGTGAAAATCTAGAAAATATTTGGCTATATCTTAGGCATGGGAACACTTAATGAAAATTGCAATTTTCATACTTCAAATATGCAAGAGAAAAAATGCATTAAAAGTAGTTTAAAACCATATTTTGGCTATATTAGGGTGAAAATCATTGTCGATATGATTTGAGGGATCCAAAGAATCATAACCACAAGATTTTCATATGGATTTTGTAGACTGTAAATAAAGCCAAGATGTAAAAGGGCAAGACATACAATTTCTAGTTACATTTTTCAGCTAGTAAAAGTTTTCTTGTTTTCTCTTTTCTTTATCAACATTAGAGTTGTTTCTCTTTAGCTTATAGTGGTAAGAATGACCATTGTTGGCTAAGTGTTTTTTTTTTGGTTAAAGGAAGTGAAAGTCCTTTTTGGAACTTTGAAGATTGGGATGCAACTAGGTCATGTAGTGAAGTATTTCATTTACTCATGCATTGAATTGCTTTTCTATGCTTTTATTTCATAATTATTTTCGATTAATGTTTAATGCACGCAATTAGTTTATTGGTTGAAAATTTCATTTGTTAGAATACTATTCACTGTTCACAAATACGAATACTGTATCTCACTGTAGCAAAACACTGTTCACCGACACTGTTGACCTGGTACTGTGCAACACTGTTGGCCCAGTACTGTTGACTCAGTACTGTGCCGACACTGTTGACCTAGTACTGTTGACCCAGTCCAACACTCTTGGCCCCGGTACTGTGCAACACTGTTGGTCCAATACTGTTGACCCAGTACTGTGCCGACATTGTTGACCCAGTACTGTGCCGACATTGTTGACCCAGTCCAACACTATTGGCCCGGTACTATTACCGATACTGTTGGCCCGGTATTGTGTTGATCCGGTACTGTTTACGACTGTTGACCGATACTATTCACAGTTACTGTTCATCGTCTCCTACCTTCCGAAAATTTCACTATTCATCATTTTTTTCTTTCTTTTCTTTTTCCTCTCACTTTCTTTAGCAATTTCACTTAAAATCTAACCTATACAGGA
>JANZLC010000001.1:4172877-4188525 GCA_026413385.1 Erythroxylum gracilipes
CCAAAATTTCAAAGAGACAGAACATAAATCGGACTAAAGTTGCTTAATATGCTAACCCCTAATTTGGGGCGTTACATCAAAATTGAGAATAAAATAAAATATGACATTTGGTGGTGGGGTGAAATCAATGTGCATAAATAGGAACGTTAATTTTGACCCGGCTTGGTTGACTGGCCTTGCCTATCCTAATTTTGGTCTGGGTTGATAGCCATGGGGAGGCCATAGGTCAAAATGTTCAGTCCGACAGGGCCAAGGCCAAACAAAAACGACATCGTTTTTAAATTAAAAAATATTAAGGATGGGTCGGGTCGGGCCGACCCACGAGTCGCCCAGTCCAAGAGTTTGGTCAGGCTGGGCAAAAAACGTCCCGACCCGATCCTGACCCATTAACATCCCTATATATAAACAATAGACATTAATATTTATTGGGATTGTAATCAGTGCCCGCTGTAATTATGTGTCCTTAGGTTATAGTAGTTGCGTGGATCTCTAATGTAGATTAATGGAATTTATGGAACAAGCATTTGTTCTTTAAAGCTTTTAAAAGTGATAAATAAAATCCTAGTTCACTTAGAATCCTAAAGAAAACATGTACAAATGGCTGATGATTTGATTATAGAAAAGATATGCCCTACAACACATTCTTGGCTTTAGAAAGGAGTTTTTCAAAATTCTTGTTTGATTTTACTTAAAACAAAAAATAACTAAGGAAATAGAAAACCCAATGTCTTGATTTTCAACTACATATGTCTAACCTTAATGATTTTCATCAACAATTTTTAAGCCAAACACCTAAATATTAGCTAACACCATTAATCAATCATAATAAAATAGATAGACAAATTGTTTATTTATTTAAAACCTTGCTTTTATATTACATGTAAAACTATGATCTTTATGATATAAAATCAAAATTAATATTCATAACTAATAATCATGAATAACTAATTGTCACAAATAATTATGATATAATATTGTAAAACAATCATCATCATTTGAGATATCTGAGTAAGATCTGCAAGTTTTTCTGAATTCTTTGAGTTTTATGTGAAGGAACGATGTGGAAGCATCATTATTGTAAAGAGAACAAAAAATTCCACATATCCTTTGTTAAAATTGATTTATCTATTCTAGCTTTCTTATTGCTGAAAAAACTTGATGAACTTTTTATAATCCTAATTAATATAATTTTTAAAACAATATATTCATTAAATGACTAAAATAAACGGTTAAGATTTATTCCATTAATACTCTTTAATTATATTAATATTATTAGTAATACATATAAAATATGGTCATTAATCAGCTACATTCTAATAAAGAGTTACAATTCTGCGACAAATGAGTCTAGTAGTTGTGACATCTTTTGCATGAAGAAACTTTATGTTGATGATGATGACTAGATATAAGCTTAATTGCAACAATCGCTTGGATAACCTGGCATGATCGTTGCAGAATAAATGTTGGATTAACGGGAAAGCTACAACTCTATAGATAGTAATAAAATCCGGGAAAAGTGGTAAAAGCTAAAATCATAGATAGAACACGTAGGCTGGTCGATCCCAAAATTTGAGGCCATGCACGCCATTGTTTAGCCAAATTTATGCTACAGCTCCCCAATAAGGAACTATCAGTGACGATGAGTGACAAAATAAGATGATAAAGGAAGCGCAAGCCAAACAAAAGCCTACAGTAACACTAGTACCTACAACCCACATTGTTTCTAAACAAAACGCTCCCATACGAAGAGATCCATTAACGCCTTTGAAGGTCCAAAGACACTAAAATATACAACAGAAAATGGCTCAAAATGCTCTCAACTCTCCTGAACAAGAAGGTCATGCTACAAAGAAAGTGTGCATTCGGGAACGAGACAAGGACCCTCCTCCTCCTCCCGCATATGTTATACCGAACAATCAACCCAGTTATAGTGCAGTTCTTACCGCACATTCTGATCAAGGCACTGGAGCGAGGGAACTGGATTGGCCTGAAGAGGATCCTATCGAGATTGCTGAGGGAGACATTAATCTGGTTCAAGGAGAATTTGGTATGAGTCTCGAATTATCCAACATACTCAGAGGTAAACTTGACCAACAATGGGCAACAACTATTGTGACTAAATTGTTCGGCAGGAAACTGGGTTTCAACCTGCTCAAAACCTGATTGCTCACAATGTGGAAACCTAAGGGTCCTGTTAAAATCGTAGACATTGAGAATGAATTTTACCTTATCAAATTCGTGGAGGAAGACAACTATATCCGGACACTAACCTAGGGGTCGTGGGTGACTTCGGGTCACACCCTTTCCGTTCAGCTATGGCACCCAGGATTTAGATCATCCATTGGTAAGATTTCACGCGTGGTTGCATGGGTGCACTTCCCCAAGCTTTTTGTCGCAAGATATCACCCATCGATCCTCACCGCCCTAGGAAACTTAGTCGGTCGAACAGTTAAAATAGACAACAATACCTAGTATTCGCAAAGGGGAAAGTTCGCTAGAGTCGCTGTTGACATCAACCTAAGCTCCCCCCTTCGTTCAGTAGTCGAATTAGATGGAGAGTTCATCCGAGTCGCCTACGAAGGATTGTCCCAAATTTGTTTCACCTGCGGAAGGGTTGGACACGGTGTCGCGACTTGTCCCACCAAATCGCCCACACAATAGGCAACAGAACCCAACACTGGAAATCAAGGAACATCCACTCCAATCGAACATCCAGGTGCATCGTTCATCGGCGGGCTTCAGAAGGAAGCGTATGGGCCATGGACAGGGGCGAAGCCAGGAAGTTTTTCCAGTGGGGGCAAACAAAAATTTCAGTGGGGGCAAAAGCTTCAAAAAAAAGTTGTGGGGGTAAAAAAAAAAATTTACATGAAATTTTAAGAAAATTTTTTGAAACAGTATGGAAAATTTTTTGGGGCAGTGTGGGCAGCTGCCTATAGTGCCCACACTGTCCCTTCGCCACTGGCCATGGACATAGGTGCAGTGTCGCACCCGTCGGCTGCCGAACTCCCTAACGGTCCAAAGAAGTTACAAAAAAATCAGCGTCAATCACATGGGTTGAGGGGCTCAAGATTTACGGTCCTGACAGAAAAGGAGTCGTTGGAGTATCTATCAAAGACTCCTCAGATTGAGGAGGAGCAACAACCACGTGACAGCTACCCCATGCTGCTCCAGACCCACTCAATGGCAGTACCTAACCGATCGAAGACGACCAGCAACCCCAGGAATAGAGGCTGTCGAATTCGGGCTCGAGTGGGCCGCACAACACTAGGTCGGGGATGCCACAAGCCATCCCCACCCTGACCACCCAACAGACCCACTCCAGCCCAACCTAACACTCCAATGTTTTAACTCACCTGCCAGCAGCCCAATCCAGCTCGACTTTAAACTCCACCGTTTTACCCAAAACGACAATAACGACAAATCAGAAAAAAGACTCCCATGTAGCCATAGCTATTTCTTCACACGCTAATATTATCATCAAAGACCAATCCTTTCATATGCCTATAATTAAAGAGATGGGCTGCGGGGACATGGAGGAGGATCTAATTGATGACAATCATAATATCGCGTTGATATCCTCATTCCAACAATATATGCTACCCCCATCGAGACCGCCTGATTCGGAAATAGATTCAATGCCCAAACATGAAACCACTCTTGATTTCGATACCCAGATGGATGAGAATCCTCAGGCTCACATAATAACCCACTGTCAGGTGTTGACTGATATCTCTGATAACACTCAAGTTTAGCGGTTTTTCTTTCTTCGAATATTGTGATTATGTCGATATTCATATGGAACTGTCAAGGGGCTAGAGGTAGAACCTTCAAACCCATCATTAAGAACTACATTCAAATTCATAAACCGCTCCTTGTGGTGTTGGTGGAACCACGCATAAGCGGTATACGAGTGTTGAAGGTCATTAGAAGTTTGGGATTTGCGCACTCATTCCGAGTAGAAGCAGAAGGATATTCGGGTGGCATCTGGTTATTATGGAAAGCTGAAATTGTAGTTCGAATTCTGCTTGTTCATCGACAATTTGTGCATACGCATATACAATGGAACCAATGGTCTTTTGACTTCACAACCATCTACACCAGCCCTACTTATTCTTTACAACACTTTTTATGGATGCATCTGCGTAATATTGCCAGGGTTACCACCCAACCATGGCTTGTGGGTGGAGACTTCAATGCCAAGCTAGATAGCTCTGATAAACGCAGAGGGTCACGACTCCAACCTATTGTCAATTCTCAGTTTAGGGACTGTATGCAAAATTGTCAACTCCACGACATTGGATTTTCAGAACCAAAATTCACCTGGAGAAGGGGACAAATTCTCGCCAAATTAGACCGAGTTTTTGGATTTACTTTTTGGCAGTCTGCCTTCCAACATACAACCGTCACTCAGTTACCTTTCCTGAAATCAGACCATCGGCCTCTTTTAATTACACTTCAAAATTACACACATTCTCCTCTGACTCGTAGGCCCTTTCGATTTCAGTTCGCTTGGTTGAATCATTAAGGTTTTGTCCAAGTTGTAGCTGATAATTGGAACCCTACTAGTTCTGACTTTAGTGGCGCGCTCCGCAATTTTTCAGATAGTCTACAACATTGGCACTTTATTACTTTCGACAACATCTTCCATCAGAAAAAAGTCTGATGGCGAGACTCCAAGGCATACAAACAAAGATAGAAGACGAAGACTCGCCTTCTATCCGAGAGTTGGAGGAGTGTCATCGATCTGAATTGGCACAAGTCCTCTTTCAAGAAGAGCTCTACTAGTACCAGCATTCTAGAAGTCAATGGTTAGGATAGGACGATAGGAATACGAAATACTATCATGCTATCACTTCGACTAGATGTCGGAACATGAAGATAAATTCCTTAAAAGACGAAAATGGAGGAGTGGTCTTAGATTCCACAGGCATCAGACGACTCACCTAGAAATTCCTCGAAAAACTCTATACGGTTGAAGTACATCATCCCACAGTTCGTCTGATCACTGGTCTTTTCCCTCCCCAACCTCACCAAGCTATTTCCGATCTGGCATGCCTAATCCGTCCTGATGAGATTAAGATGACCTTCTATAATATGGCTCCCAATAAGGCTGCAGGCTTTGATAGCTTCACTGCGTTATTCTGCCAATCTCAATGGGACATTGTCGGACCCTCGCTAATATCATTTATACAGAAGATGTTTACACATGAAGTCTGAGAATCTGAACTAAATCGCACAATTATGGTTCTTATTCCAAAGATTCCGTCTCCCACGTCGATTACCCAATTCAGTCCAATTGTGTTATGTTCAGTGCTCTATAAAGCTATTACTAAGATCATAGTTAACCGGCTGAAACCTTACCTTGATGACCTAGTAGCTCCTTCCCAATGTAGTTTTGTTTCAGGATGCTTGATAACAGACAATATCATCATTGATCAAGAAGTCATCCACACAATGAAAAGAAAAACCGGACGTAAAGGAATAATGACTATTAAGGTGGATCTGGAAAAAGCTTATGACAGGTTGTCTTGGGACTTCATCAAGGACACTCTCACCGACGTTGGGATACCTGACTCTCTGATTAACCTTATTCTGAAGTGCATTTCTTCAGTCTCTATTCAAGTGAACTGGAATGGCGAATTGAGTGATGAATTTCGTCCCACGCGAGGCATAAGACAGGGAGACCTCATATCGCCCTACCTCTTTATCCTGTGTATGGAATGTCTAGGACAATCAATTACCCACTCAGTGACACAAGGACGTTGGAAGCCTATTCAATTAAGCAAACATGGACCTCCTATTTCTCACCTATTCTTTGCTGATGATCTCATTCTTTTTTCTGAAGCCTCTGTAGATCAAGTGCAAGTTATTCGAGACATGATTATTGTTTTTTGTACGAGTTCTAGATAGTAAAGAGAAATCTTGTTGCTTTTTTTCTAAGAACATCCCTTCTTCGATTTCACGCCTGTTAAGTGGAGAATTGGGTTTTAAACAAACGACTGATCTAGGTCGTTATCTTGGAGTGCCACTTTTGCACGAAAGAGTCAATAGACAAACCTATCAACACATTCTTGATAAGGTTCAACAACGTTTATCCGGTTGGTCAGCGAATCTATTATCCTTTGTAGGACGAATCACCCTGACTCACTCAGTTATAGCGGCCCTCCCTAGTTACACAATACAGATAGTCCGGTTGCCACGAAGACTTTGTGATGAGCTGGAGAAGGTAATACGCCAGCTCCTGTGGGCTCGTCTAATGGACAAAAGAGGACTCACTTAGTGAAGTGGGAGCAAATCTATTCATTGAAAGAAATGGGGGGACTCGGTATTAAAAAAATACGAGAAACCAATGATGTTTTCTTAGAGAAATTAGGGTGGTCGCTGATCTCTAAGCCTATTGCGCTATGGGTTAAAATTTTCTCTACAAAGTATAACTTTGATGTTAATAATCTACCCTCCTCTATTGGAGCAATCGGCGAATAAATGATTTGGAGGAGTAAAAAGGCTACGTGGCACATTGTCCTCCAAGGCATGAAATGGATGATATGTGATGGTGCTAGGACTCGATTCTGGCTCGACCATTGGGTGGAGGGTGTGGGACCCCTTATTACCCATGCAACAACCCCCATTCCCCAGGCCTCTATAAATCTCCAAGTTTAGCATTTTGTGGACATAGACGGTAATTGACATTGTGATGCTTTTCAATCTCTACTCCTGGAGTCCATTTGTAGGGCTATAGTAGGAACTTTTCCCCCTCAGCCCTACCTTGGACCGGATAAGCTGACATGGGGATTTTTAGATACTGGACACTTCACTATCGCATCAACGTATTCCAGGATCATGGATCATGATAACGAATATACTAATGAAATCTGGAAGGCCATTTGGCAATGGAAGGGTCCGCAACGCATTCGCTCCTTCCTTTGGCTGCTCATGCATGATCGCCTACTTTTGAACCAACAACGAGTTTGCAGAAAACTCACTACGGATGGTGCTTGCTATCACTGTGTCTTGAAGAATCCTCGTTGCACATCAAGCACGATTGCATCAATGCCCGCAATGTGTGGAACACTTTCCCGCCACAACTAGTCTAAGATAACTTTCTCACTATGTCGATTCGAGAATGACTCGTCAGAAATCTCCAACACCACCAACTTGTTCAAGGGTATGATTGGTCGATTCTTTTTAGTACTACTTTTTGGTTCCTATGGACTTGGCGAAACAAGGCCCATTTTGATGACCAGTTTGATTGGCCAACCTCACCAGTCGACCACATTTCCAACTATGCCCTCCAAATATACGAGTCGTCCATCTGGAAAAGTAAAGTAGATATTGATCGTTGGCCTCGACAAGAACATTTAATCGGATGGCAGAAACCTCCTGATGGGTGGGTAAAATTAAATACGGATGGAACATGTAAGCGGTCCTCGTACTCAGCCACAACAGGGGGTTTCATACGTGATAGTACAGGAGCTTGGTTTGGAGGCTTTAGCCAAAATCTGGGTTGGTGCTCATCTGTTTCTGCGGAACTCTGGGGAGTATTTTCTAGGCTCACACTCGCTTGAAAAAAGGGTTATCGGCGGATCAAACTAGAAGTGGACTCCACAACGGTGCTGAATCTCCTGTCTTCCTCAGCTACTCGATCAAGGGCTCTCAATCCTCTCATCATAGCTATCAATGAATTATTCACTCGGAACTGGATTATTGTACATCGACATATCTATCGAAAGAGCAATAGATGTGCGGACTGACTTGCAAATTTTGCAAAACGTTTTGATTTCAGAATAACGATTTTTAATACTACACCCATTGGGTGTCATTCTATCATTTTAGAGGATATATCAAGGGTATATTTCTCTAGACTAATCATGTAATTGTATGTCTTTCTTCCCCTTTGAAGTTTTTAACTCTTTGTGGAAACTTGTGGTAGGCAGAGCAGGTTCTGTTTTTCTTCGCTCTGCTATCTGTTCTTGAACGACGTAAATGCTTAGGTATCTTGCTTGTGCTAACAATCGGTGGTGGTGGTTGACTTGTTCTCAGCATCTCTTATGGTATGACTTGTTTGTCGATTATTAGAACATTGGACTTTTACGTACTGTCGTAACTTGTTTGGAGCACAAGGCATGGAACACTTATAGTCAAACTTCAGAGTAAACTACTATGCTTCGTATCATGAACAAACTATACCAAACATGAATCAGTTGAATGAACTTTCTATCGCAGTGATGGATTAATGCAAGTTTCCTATATTCTGCTTCCGTTCATTAACAGGTACCTTTACACAAGAAAATAGCAAGTTGGAAGATCACAAAGCCAGTTTCTAATATGGAAAATATCATTTTGATTCTACAATCTCATCTCTATCAATGAAACGCACAAGCAGCTCTTTATCATTCAAAACTAAGCAATGCTTGGCCTTTCCAAACCATTTGTACCGTCGTTGTGCAACATAGTCGTATACAGCATCCCGGACAGGAGTTGGAACTATAAAGAGTGTACTCAAGACCGAGTATGGTAAAGGCAAGTATGAAACTACTCTCAGTGCAGCTGCAGCGCAACATTCAAAAGTTAAAAGCTCCAGTAAAAAGATTGAAAATTGACTGAAGAGTTAAAGCGAGATGAAAATGGTTAAAACAATGATGAGCAAGTCAAAATTGTATCAATGAAAGTCAGATAGTAGATTGACATTCATAATGGAATTTCAACATTTACTCCAGGACCAATCTCTGATGAAAGATTCATTTTCTACTTTCAAAGATTGCATTAAACAATGCAATTGAATTATGGAGAATAGAACTAAAATGCCATATATTAAACCGCCAACTAAATCAAACTTAACTATAGCTACTAAAGGGAAGGGGTTCTCTCCTTGCAGATCAGACATCCATATAATATGCAAAAATAAACTCCATAATTTAATATCTTCCTCTTTGAATGAGATCTTGTGAGCAGAAAAAATTCAGTGAGCATCAATTGTTAATCAAGTAAAAACAAAGAGAGACAATATGCATAAGAGCGGTTGGAAACTCTTTGTTTCTTCACATTCCAAAAGTTGTATTCAATGAGCACCAAAGACAGACTAGTCATAACTTGTAAGCACCAAAGACAGACTAGTCATACACTTGTACATTTTGGACAGAGGATGATGGGTCATGACAAGCTGATGAAGAAAAGGCACAATTACAGAGATTGAATAGTCGATAAGTGAGAAAGAAACATCCTTATTCATTCATTCATATTAATGGGAGCATTAAAAACGTATTCAAAAGAAAATTAAGGTGCACTTAGAATGAACCAACCAGTGGATCCTTGGTGGTATAAACCTAGGCCTTCAACGAACAGAAATCGACGCATAACATCCTCCCTCTCAAGACCACACAACTTCAAGTATGGTTCAGCAGCCTTGGATTGGAGGCAACAGAACTTGATCTTCCTGTATTTGTCAGCTTCAATCACCCACTTGACCCCTGTAAAATGGATCAGAGCTTGAGTAAACAAATCGGGGGGCAAACATGGGTCTAGCGAAATTAGTAAAACAACTGAAATCAATGAAAAAACTAGAAGTTATAAAAAAAGCCAGTTGCCTTTGCAAGCACATAAAACTAATGCCTCTCACTGAAAGAAATGAAGCTAATATTCCAACTACAAGCAAAAGATTAAAAAACTTGTAGGATTGCGTGCTAATACGGCGACAAAAACCATAAATCAGGAATTCCATTCTGATCTTCAACATGTTAGCAGAATATTGAGATGAACCAATTTGTATCGTTACAATTCAACAGATTTCCAGCTAAGCAAGAAAGCAACAATAAACCAATGGACTTGGTAGTTCTTGGCAATGAGGCCAATTACCATACAACCACTTACTAAGGAGAAGCATAAACATAAACATGAATGAAATCAAACCTATGCCAAATGCATTATTTAAGAAACCCAGATAAACATTTAGATCAACAGTGACCGAAATTAGCAAAGCCCTAAATATGTTAGGCTAAGCAAGAACCTACATCCGTGACAGAGATGGCAAACACCGTCATAGACCACGACACGTGGCTGGAGGAGGGTGAACGTAGGAGTAGCAGGGCTAACAGAAGCTTGTGGGTACACCGGATCCTCCTTTCCCCATCTGACGTCGTTGGCATCAGGTTCAGTTTCTTCGATGACGTCGGTGGCATCAGGTTCAGTTTCTTCAACCACGTCCGTTGCTGACTGAACTATAGATGACGATCCTTGGGAAAAGAACCGGTACTTCAATAATGAGTAGCTAAGTGGGTTTGTCTTAGCAAACGGTGGCGTGCTCAAGTTCCCTAGCGCTCTCGTCATCAACCTTATCATCGCCATTTCTGGTTTCTTCGAACGATCACATTAAGATGATCACAGGTTAAGAAAGTTCCTTGATCTTTATGTGTAAGTGAAAATGGAGGCAAAATCTTGCTCCCACTGTTACGAATAATATCGGTGAACGTAACAGAAGGAGAGGAAGAGAACGACGTCGGGGAGGAAAACGAAAGAACGAGAAGATGAAGAAAACGACGTCGAAACATTAAACATCAGTAAATAAAAATACGAGCCCTCTTTAATGGTCTTAACTAGCCATCTAGGATCACAAGGCGTGTTGCCATTGTAAGGTTCATAGTACTAATTTACAGCCTAACTAATGTTTAATTGGAAGTTTTTAGGAGATTTAATCGATATCAAATTGTGTTAAAATTTGTTAAATATTAAAAATTTAAAAATTTAAAAAATGATTAAAATTATTTTTATTCGTAGAAAAACTTTACGTTTAATTGAAAAAATTATTAAATAAAAATTAATTGATTTATTTTTATTTATAAAAATAAATTAATTTATGAAACTAGCCGATTAACTAATAAATTGGGATATAATTAACAAGAAGAGTTATTAAAATAAATATAATCAAAAATTAAAAATCAAACCGTAGAATCAATCGGTTCAAGATTTTTATAATTGAATCGGTCAAACTGGTTAAATTTTTTAATCCTCGATTGTAACGACTAAAGTATGTATGAAAAATTTGAAGCAAAGTTTTCTATTCCCCTTCTATATCTCTTCTTCTCTATTGTTCCTTTCCTCTGTTCTTAAAAAGGTCACTATGATAGTTGGTATCAAAGCGGATGATCCTTAGTTATGACACAATGATAGAAAAAACGAGGGGAGCAGAAATGAGGCGTCTAGAAGATATTAATATGTGTAATTCCATCTTGGTGTTGCAGTCTATATTAATTAGTTGGGTGACGATATTAATATGTGTGTCGTAATCTTTTATTGAGAGTATTTGCAGCTATCTTTATTAGAGTTTCATGTGAGTGCGCTGAAGGTGACATGCTGCACTGAGGTGCTTTGATAACCGTGTGTCTTCGTTGGTTGGTTGTCTTTGGTGAAGTTTTAGTACAGTTGTGTTCTTATTTTTGTCTTTACGTGATTTAGCTGGGTAACTTCGTGACTTTTTGGCAGCTAGCTTTCTATGGTATTTGTGTGATTTTGTTGGGTTTCTCACTATTATCGACAGTGGTTTTTGTGTGGAAAACTTCCAACAGTCTTGGTGATTTTGTGGCTGTCGTTTTTGGTATTGGTGTGCGAAAATTTCAGAAGTTTTTGTGACTTTTTAGCTGTTATTTTTGTTGTTGGTTTGGTGAGAAAAACTTCAGCAGTTGTCTTGGTTGTTGCAGTTCCATTAGGTTAACGTTTCAGTGATGAAACGTTTGTTGATTTGAGACATTTTGTGAATGTTGTTCATGGGATGTTTCAATGACTATATCGAAGATTCATAGCAGATTTCTTGGTTGACAACTTCCCATTCTTTTGTTGATGCAGTGTCATATATAGGGGAGTTAATTTTTATCTCAAGTATTTTCGTTTATGTTGAATTTTGTTTAATCACTTGAATTGTTTATTTTATTTTGTTTTCATTAAACATTGTCTGTTAGATTTGAAGAGCTAAAGATGGATGAGAGTGAAATCATTGGAGACTTCCATGAGAGGTTGCGTGACATAGCAAACCAAACACATCAACTCAGGAAGAAGTACTCTAATATGAATCTGGTTAAGAAGACATTGAGATCGTTGCCTAGAGGTTCATACCAAAAATTGCGGCCATCGAAAATACCCATGATATCACTGAATTGTCTTCGGAGAAGTTAATTAGGATTCTTACTAACTTTGAGATGCACTTGTTGAGGGATAATTGAGAGAAGAGCAAAGGATTAGCCTTGCAAGCCAAAATTGGTAAAGTCGTGAATGACTTCGAAGATGAATCTGATGAGAATAAGGATATGGCGTTATTGACAAGAAATTTCAATAAGTGGTTAAAGAAAGTGAAGAAGGATAGATTCGATTTTAGGCAAAATGATGAAAGCCCATCAAATAGTAATTTCAAACAACAAGGGAAAACTAAAAAAGGTGTAAGAAAAGGGAAGAAATCAATGTTATGAGTGTCAAGGCTTCGGACATATGCAAGCTGAATATGCTAACACCTTGAAAAAGAGAAAAGAGAAGTCCTATATAAGCACTTGGAGTGAGAATGAATCCGGAAGTGAGTTTGATAGTGAAGAAGTGTTGCATTAGTTGCTTTATACAGCAAAACTCCAGTTATTTGCTTTACCGCAACCAAGAAGGAAGTAAATGATGATGAAAAAGTGAGTAAATCAGAAAAGTTTGGGAAAAATGTAGACGAATTAGCTCAAAGCTCAATCTCAGATTATGACGGAAATAACAATACTTCAGATGATAAAAAGGAAGATATTGATGAAGCCTATGGGTTAATGTATGCTAAATGGGTCCAAACATGGAAGAAAAATGAGAAGTTGAAAGAAGAGAACTCTACCATAAAGAAACACCATTCAAGACCTTGAGAAGAAGTTGTTATCTGCAATAGATGAGCTAAATGAAACAAAGTTGAAGCTGGTCAACACAGAAAAGGGAATAAGAATGTTAAATAGAGGTACCAAAAAGCTAGAAAAGTTGTTAGAAATTGGTAAGACTAAAGGGGACCTTCAAGGCATTGGCTATAAAGATGAATGTTCCAAGTCAAATGATGAAAAAATTGGTGCGATCAGATCTATCCAAGGAGAAATCTCAAAGAAAAATTGGAGGTTTATACCTACATGTCACTTTTGTGGAAGAACCAGGCACATAAGACCGAAATGTTATAAGTTGTTACAAATGATGTTTCAAAGAGGTCAAAATTGAAAATCTAGACACTCTCCATTAAATTTCCAGTAGCAACCCATGTTACCGAAGCACTGTTAGGTTAGAAAAGTTCAAGTACAAGCACAAAGATGTAGTGAAGGAAAAACAAAAATTGTCCAGATTTACAGTTAATTACTGCTTTTGAAGAAACTGTTCAGACTGAGGATAAGTCAGTTGTTTCAGATGAAGAAATTAACCAGACAGTTGATGACCAAGATAATGTGACGAGGACTAAGCCCAATTTTGAATTCTTTGAGGAGCACAGGGACTGTATGCTTTACATTTTTGAAGTATAGTTTGATGTTATTTATTAAAAAAACAAAAAAAAGAGGGTTCGAAGGAGTTATCGTTTAGGCTTTCTGAGTTTTTATTTATGGGTTTTCTAAAGTTTAGTTGATTGATGTGTACGTGAGGCTATGCTCGATGATGGGGTTTATGAATTTGATCAATCTTATAAAGATGGAATTGAAGTGAGAAATGATATGTTGGCATATTATTAAATGGTAGTAAATTGTCATCTTGGCTTTTTACTATTGCACTACGTGTTTATGATTCTTCTGCTGCACCTACTATTGATTTTTATGTTTCTTTATTCGCTAAGATGGATCACATTAAAGGATTCTTGTCTTTACATTGTTTTGTCCCAAGGGGGAGACATCAAATTGTTTTTGGTAATTGTTCAACTCAGGAGGAGATTGTAAGGTATCTTAGTGACTATTAATCTAGCTTTTTGGCATCTTTTTGTCCTAAAGGGGATAAATTTAGATGATTGTTCATTATTGTTTCATTGGATGTTTCTTGAATTTGAAGAATTTGATGGATGTTCTTTGGAACTTGATATTGGATTAAGGGGAAGTTTCTTATTTGTGACAAAAATGCTAAAAAGGGGGAGATTGTTAAGATATTTATTATATATCTTATTATTTAATTTTGACATTTTTGATTATCGAATCTTCAAGATAATGCAAGTCTTAATGCAAGATAATGAGGTGTAATAAAGTGATACTTATTATTTGAATTGGATTTTTGGATAATTGTTTAAGTGAGAAAGAAGTCCATTTTGAAAAGGATATTTATGGATGACGTTGTTGTGCATTTAGAGGACATCGTGAGATTGTTGAGGATCATCTTGCGTATGTGACTCCAAGTTAGGACTCTTAGCTTGCGTCTAGACTCCTTACGTGAGTGATTTGGTTATTACTTGGTTTTGCATGAGCTGATAATGTTGTAGGTGTGTACAGAAAATTGTGAGTGAGATGAAGCAGTGTGCATGGACCATTATTTTGGACGATGTGTATATGACCCCTTATCTGGAATAACGGTATATATGTATGATGTTGTCGACGGCTGTAGATTTTGTGATGAGGCATAAGTGATCTGTATGACTCCATCCTTGTGTCTTTTTTGTTTGGCTACAGGTGGTGTGCAAGGTGAGGCTATGGGTCTTTTGTTTTGGTGATTAAAAAGTGTATGGAAGGACTGATGTGATGATCTTTATGTTGGTATAATTCCATCTTAGTGTTGCAGTCTATATTAATTAATTGGGTGAAGATATTAATGCATGTGCTGCAATCTTTTATTAGGAGTATTTGCAGCTGTCTTTATTAGAGTTTCACATGAGTGGGCTGAAGGTGACATGCTACACTGAGGTGCTTTGATAACCGTGTGTCTTCGTTGGTTGGTTGTCGTTGATGAAGTTTTAGTGCAACTGTGTTCTTGTTTTTGTCTTTGCGTGGTTCAGTTGGGTAAATTCGTGAGTTTTTGGCAGCTAGCTTTCTATAGTATTTGTGTGATTTGTTGGGTTGCTCACTATCATCGATAGTGGTTTTTGTGTGGAAAACTTCCAACAGTCTTAGTGATTTTGTGGCTGTCGTTTTTGGTGTTGGTGTGTAAAAATTTCAGAAGTTTTCGTGACTTTGTAGATGTTATTTTTGTTATTGGTTTGGTGTGAAAAACTTCAGTGGTTGTCTTGGTTGTTGCAGCTCCATTAGGTTAACGTTTCAGTGATGAAATGTTTTCTAATTTGAGACGTTTTGTGGCTGTTATGCATGGGAGATGTAACACTCAAATACCTCCTGGGAGGATATGTGGATGCCACCCAAGACAGTACAATCAAATCAGACTAGTTCGCATACAGTACATCACATCATACTGTCAGAAATAGAAATTCAAAGGAACAGTACACAATCAGTATAGCACACATGAGCACTCAGACATTCATTGTCCGGACTAGTACATAATTCAGGACAGAACAAATCAAAGTGAGACCGTCCCGGGTCTCTTATTTATTTACCGATATTACTTACTGAAATTATTTACTTAATTTACTTACCAGTATTACTTACTAACTTTACTGTCAGAATTACTTACTTACTTACTGAAATTACTGACATTACTGACCTTAAATCGCCCTTACTATTTATTGCCTCGAAGTCCCGA
>JANZLC010000001.1:4194651-4217005 GCA_026413385.1 Erythroxylum gracilipes
CCACAAATTACTAAAATTATATTAATATTGTCCGAATCAATCCGAAGTTTCATTACACCAATGTACTCGGAAAATGCTATGAATGCATGCCAAGATTCAAATATAAATCATAAAACGTACCGAATTTCTTTACTATTCTAACCCCTAAAATGGGGCATTACAGGATATTTCAGTGACTATATCAAAGATTCATAGAAGATTTCTTGGTTGATAATTTCTCATTCTTTTGTTAATAAAGCGGCATATTTAGGAGAGTTACTTTTTATCTCAAGTATTTTCGTTTATGTTGAATTTTGTTTATTCACTTGAGTTATTTTTTTATTTCGTTTTCATTAAACATTGTTTAAGAAAATATTTTGTTGAGGTTTGGACGAGGAGGTTGTACTATTGGGTGTAAAATTCTTTCAGGGGTTGTGAGGACGAGAGATAGTGTTAAGGGTTGAGTAGTATCGGCTCAATAAAACCTTGTATAAATCTATTATCGTTAGTGAAAGAATTAAGCTGGATGAGGGCTCTACAAATGTAGGCAAGGTGTGCCAAATTGCATTAATAAATATCGATGTTGATTTATTTTGATGCATTTAATTTTTCTGATTTTTGATTGTGCTAGAAATGACTGTTGTAAATCGAAGAGTTTATGAAACTAATACACCCCTATGGTTTTCCAGATGTAATAAGGAACTCAGAGGAAAAAATAATATTGATTGCCCATGACAGCCCATAAGGAGGACATTCTGGAGTAACCGCAATAATCAAAAGAATCTAGAGCTTATTTCACTAGAAACACAAAGCTAACAACGATAGAAATTACGTTACTAGTTGCATCATTTGTCAAAGAAGTAAGTATGAACTTGTAGCTACCCCCGAGCGACTACACCTCCTACCTATACGAAAGGGATGTTGGTGAGAAATTAGCATGAACTTTGTGAAGGGTTTACTGCTGTCGAAGGTGAAGACATACATTTACGTGATTGTTGATAGGTTGAGTAAGTACTCCCATTCTATAGCCTTAAATAACCCCTACACAGTGCAAGATGTCGCGCAACTCTTCATAGGCCACGTATTTAAGCTTTATAAGATACCGAAAGCAATAGTCAATGATCATGATCCTTTATTTCTTAGCACCTTTTGGTAGGAAACCTTCCAGTTATAGGGTGTGAGTTTACAGTTTTCAACGTCATATCATCCGCAATCTAACAGGCAAACAGAAGTTGTCAAAAAAGCTTTGGAAATATATCTCAAATGTTTCTGTAGTGAAGCACCACAGAAGTGGGTATATTAGCTCTCTATAGCCGAATGGTGGTATAACACCACACACTATACAACCATAAATACCACCCCATTCAAAATCTTTTATGGCTATCCTCCACCCATCTATGTTCCCTAGTTAACTGGGGACTCCTGTAATGTTTTAATCGATCAAGCTTTTTAGGAACAAGATACTGCATTACAAATCTCCAAGTTCCATTTAAACAGAGCACAACAGAGAATGAATTAATACATAGATAAGCATCAGATTGAGCATGAATTTGATGTTTGACAAAGTGTTTACGTTAAGCTCGAACCCTATCGTCAACATTCCATGCAAAGAAGAACAAACCAAAAGCTGACATCATTATATTATGACTTTTTCCAATTAAAGAAAAGGTTAATACAGTGGCACATACATTGGAGTTGCCAGAAGGATCGACAATCCACCCAACCTTCCATGTATCCCAATTGAAGTTCATTTCAGACAAGACACCTTATTCTGAGCACCTGTCATCAACCTTAAAATTGATCGAAAGTTACCAGAGGCTCTTTTGGTAAGAAGGATAGTTAATCATCATAATCGTTGAATCACTCAAGTCTTGGTACAGTGGCAAAGTGAAACTAGGGAAAAAGCTATGTGGGAAACGATGTTTGAATTACAGAGCAAATTTCCAGATACCAACTTGATAAATAAGCTTATCGTTGAAGAGGGAGGGGACGTTACCAGCAAAGGCAATGTCCTTGAAGGAACAGAAGACGATGTCGCCATATGACAGGAAATGGCATTGTGACAGCCTAACGAACTATCTAGAGTAAGAAAATGTGTCACAAATCTTATAGCTCTACTATTCTTTAAATAGTCGTTGTAATGATATAATATGACATGGCAAATATTAAGCAATACAAATTGTTAAGTTGTGTGTTATGATATTTTAGGTATTATTTGTAATTGGACATCTTTGATTATTTGAAGAATATTATTATGATGAGTATTTTATCTTATGTGGGACTCTTTGAAGATGAGGTTTACTAGGATTTTAATTGCAATCAAATTATCATATCTTGACTAAGGTAATATGTATATTTTTGATGATTTTTGGACTCTTATTTGACAACCTATTTTGGGGATAATGGTTATCTAAGGTAGCTGATTTTTTGGTGATATTATCTACATTGTACAACTATGTTTTATCTGCCTATTGCATGATTTATTGGGGTTGTTTTGTGTGGGAAAAAACAATCATGACATAGTGACTTGGCAGCTGGATTTTTTGAGATTTTGAGTGATCTTTGGAATCTAATTTTTGAAGATTTTTCCAGATTAGGTAGCTGCGTTTTCTATCCATCCTTTCGTGTGGTTGCAGCTCTTTTGTTTATGACGTTTTAGTGATGAAACGTTTGTTCGTTTGTTGATTTTTCTGACTGTTGCGCGTAGGATGTTTTAGTGACAATATCAAAGCTTCGCAACAAATTTCTTGGTGGACAACTTCTTATTCTTTCGTTGAAAAAGCTGGATTTTAGGGGATATTTTTTTCATCTCAAGTGTCTTTGTTTATGTTCTTTATTATTTCAATCACTTTAGTTGTTTATTTTCATTATTGATTATCAAATACTGTTGAAAAAATTCTCTACTGAGGTTAGCACGAGGTGGATGTATTATTGAGAGTGATTTACTTTCATGGGTTGTGAGGACGAGGGATAGTGTCAAGGGTTGGGTAAGTCGGTTCTATAATGCTTTAAGTAAAACTATTGTTGTATCATAAGTGAAAGTGTTTAAGCTATGTGAGGGCCCCGCATACATAGACAAGGTGCGCTGAATTGCATTACCAAATCTCGAGTGTTAATTTGTTTATTTTGCATTTAATTTTTCTGTTTTCATTTGTGCTAGAAATATCTGAGGTTAAACTAGAATTTTTGTGAAACTACATCCTTACGGATTTTCACACATCATCTTCTTCTCTCTTCGTGTTCACGTGATTTCTATACATTACTAAAATATCACAACAGATCTTAAATACAGATATCACCAAATTCAGATGAAGGAAGAAGATATTTTAAAAATCGCGTTCAAAACACATGATAGGCACTTCAATTTTTTGGTAATGCCCTTCGGGCTTAAAAACGCACCTTCGACCTTCCAAAGCCTGATGAACGACATTTTCAGGCCACACTTGTGGAAGTTCCAATTAGTTTTCTTTGATGACATCCTCATCTATATATAGTTGTAACTTCATGCAACACCTAGAGCATTTACGGAAGGTTCTAAACATTTTAAAGCAACAATAACTCTTTCTCAATGGGAGCAAATGTGTCTTTGGGTTAGACAAATTGAGTACTTGGGACATTCCATTTCTAAAGATGGAGTATCGATGAACGCAAAGAAAATCCACACAATCCAACATTGGCCACCACAACCAATGCTGAAAAACTTAAAGGCTTCCTCGAACTGACATGATACTATAGATGATTCATCAAGCACTATGGGATAATAGCCAAACCCTTAAATGCACTACTAAAGAAGCAAGCCACAAGGAAGTGGGAATGGTAGGAGGATCAGCAACGAACATTTGAGAAGTTGAAGGAAATGCTGCTAATAGCTCCCATTCTCTTGATACCTAACTTCTCACAACCCTTCATTGTGGAAGCAAATGAGTGCGGAAAAGGAATAGGGTGGTACTCCAACAAGACAGACACCCCATAACATTCCTCAGTAAAGCACTGGCTCCCAATTGCTAGGGTCTTTCAACCTATGAAAAGGAGTTCTTAGCCGTTGTCAAAGCTGTGAAACAATGGCATCATTACTTAAATGGAAGATTTTTTATAGTCTTAACGAACCATAAAAGCCTGAAATACTTATTGGAGCAAAGGATCTCGACGTCATTCAAACAAAACTGACTATCAAAGCTGATGGGGTACAACTTTAAAGTCTTCTGCATAAGTGGTGGGAAAATGCCACAACTGATATGCTATCCCCGATTTCCAGTCAATAGTTATTAGCGATAACAGTGTCCCAAGTCCAATCAACATTAATGGAAGAAATCAAAGAGAGGTGGAGGAGGGATGCTACCATCAGGGACCTAATTAGTAAGCTCAAGAAGCAGGAAGTTCAAATAGGGAAATACAAATGAAGAAATGACCTGCTACGATGGAAAGGGAGACTGGTCATCAGCTGTAAAAGGAAGGAGGAAAATCATATCCATTACACACTATAGCCCCCAAGGAGGGCACTCTGGCATAACTATAACGTTAAAATAGGGAAAAAATTTGTTCCACTAGAAACAGTTGGCCAAAGACGTTCGAAACTATGAAACCAACTGTGTTAAGTGCCAGCGAAGTAAGTACAACCATACCACATACCCGGGGCTGTTACAATCTCTTCCAATACCGGAGGGCTGTTGGCAATAAATAAGTATGGATTTGTGGAAGAAATGTCTCAGAAATCCAAAAGTGTAGTTTAACTGGTGTCTTAGCATGCATGCAATGTCATGCAACGTATAGCGTTAGTTTTAAAGAATTCAAGAAAGTTAGTTAAGAGATGTAGAAGTTATAAATGCTTGTATTCACAGAAGTTGTATACATTGAGATACTGAATAAAATTCAATCTATCACTGAGTTTTTCATTTACTCTATTCTTCCTTGTTTTCTCTGTTTTTAAAGTAATCTCTTGACTACATTTTGTTTTTGTTTTTCATTAGCTAGAGTTCAGTAACATAATTTTTAGTTCTTCGAATGATAGATAGATAATAACAACAAAGTGGTATCAGAGCTAGATTCTTGAGGGATCTGTGAAGGTGTAAGCAAGGTTCTTGGCTTGAGAAGATTAACTCTTTCCTGATTAGGCCGTGACTGTGTGAAAGGAGTACTCAGAGATGGCTAAGAGTTCAACCCGAAGTTTGCAGCTTGCAATCTTCCATAGAGAAGGATATCATATCTGGGCAATCAATATGGAGGCATACCTGCAAGGTCAAGATCTTTGGGAGCCTATTGATGAAGACTACGTAGTCGAGGTTCCAGCTGAAGATGCACCAATTGCTCAACTGAGATGGCTAAGGGAGAGGTGACTAAGAAGGCTCGAGCTAAGTCTTGCTTGTACCAGTCAGTTGCACCCTCAATCTTTACTCGAATCATAGGTCTTAGCTTGCAAAGGAGATTTGGGATTTCTTGAAAAATGAGTATGAAGGTGATGAGAAGGTGAAAAATATGAAGGTGTTAAACCTTTTGAGAGAGTTTGACATAATGCAGATGAAGGAAGATGAATATGTCAAGAGCTATAGTGAGAGGCTGATTCAACTTTCAAATTAGATTAGGCTCTTAAGAGCTAAGTTTAAAGATCAGAGGTTGGTTCAGAAGCAGCTGGTGTCAGTACCTGAGAAATATGAGGCTACAATAATTTCACTTGAAAATTCCAAAGATGTTGGTCAAATTAAACTCGTTGAAGTTATAAGTGCCTTACAGGCTCAAAAGCAAAGGCATCTGATGAGAAAAACAGAAGTTGCTGAAGGAGCATATAGGGCCTTTACCAAGGCTGAAGGTTAAGAAAAGTCCAAGAAGAAGAAAAGGATCAAATCTGGATCAAGTTCTCAGAATGCTCAGACTCACCATAAATATGTTAGAAAGAATGCAGGAGGAGACAAGATGAACAAGTATAATCCTTGTCCTGGAAAGACAAACCATCTGGCTTTCAAGTGCTGGAAGAGGCCAGATGTGGAGTGTAGGAAGTGCCATCAGAAGGGACACATGAAGACAATATGCAAGAAACAAGCTACTCAAGCTGCTGCAAATGTGCAAGTTATTGAAGAAGAAGAAGAAGAGCAGCTCTTTGTTATCACATGTAATCTTGCTGAGGCATATCCATCTGAGTGGCTAATAGATAGTAGATGTACAAGCCATATGACTCCAAATCCAAGATTATTCAAGTTTTTGGATTAAAATGTGAAGGCAAATATGAGGCTGGGAAATGGAGACTGCATCCGAGTAGAAGGAAGAGGAGTAGTAGAGATCTCTACCAGGAATGGAGTCAAGATCATCTCTGATATGCTTTTAGTGCCCAAGATTCAGCACGATCTCTTAAATGTGGCCCAATTGATTGAAAAAGGTATGTTAGTACACTTTGAATATGATGTTTGCAAAGTGTTTGATAAAACTGGCCAGGAAATTCTAAGCACTAGAATAAAGAATAAGAGCTTTTCCATGAGACCACAAGAGATACAACAGAAGGCATTTGTGAGTGGCACAATCGAGCCTAACCTTTGGCATCGAAGACATAGACATTACCACATGGAGGGACTGGAAGCAATGAAGAAGAAGAACATGGTTGATGATTTACGTTCTTTCTCATACTGTCACTCACAATGAAAGGTTTGTATGTTGGGTAAGCAAACACGTGCTCCATTTTTTAAGTCAAGATGGAGGGCTGATGAGAAGCTTCAATTACTGCATATGGACATATGTGGTCCAATGCTAGTAAAATCCTTGAATGAGAGCAGGTATTTCTTGTTGACAATTGATGATTACTCAAGGTGTTCATAGATATATTTTCTCAAGAGCAAAGGATAAGCTGCAAAGATGTTTAAGGAGTTTAAAACACTGGTCGAAAACCAGAAAGGATTGAGCAACAAGTCTGTAAAAATAGACAATGGCTCAGAATTTATTTCTAACGAGTTTCAAATGATCTATAAAGCTGCAGGTATCAAACACTAGCTTACCACGCCTTATACTCCCCAACAGAATGGAGTGGTGGAGAGAACAAAACTGTGGTAGAGATGGTGAGGTGCATGCTGGAAGAAAAGGAGCTCCTTAAATATTTTTAGACAGAAGCAACTTCCACTGCGTGTTTTCTGCTGAATAGGCTACATACCCGAGCTCTTGTGGTCAAAAACCACATTAAATATGGTATGGAGTTAAACCAAGGCTGAAGAATTTGAAGGTGTTCGGATCTCTTTGCTGTGCACTTATACCCTAAGCCAGGAGGAACAAACTGGATAGCAAATCAGAACCTGCAATTTTTGTGGGATATGATGAAGTGAGCAAAGGATACAGGTTTTATCCAGAACAGAGAAAGGTGAAGGTAAGTAGGGATGTGCATTTTTTTGAAAATGAACACTGGAATTGATCTAAAGGAAAGCAGATAAATAAGGAAGAAAGGCAGACATCCACACTGCCTCCAGTCATTCCAAAGGTGGCAGACAATCCAGAAAACCATTTTGAGCAGGATGAGTTAGAATCTGTGGAAGAAGAAGATCCAAAGAACCAACATGAAAGAATAAATGGAACTCTGAGGAGGAGCAAACTCCAGATGTGTTAGATGGATGATATTGATCATTTGCCAGTAAGAGGAACACGAAGTTTAACAGAGATTTACGAAAGAAGCAATAAAGCAATGCTGGAGCCTTCAAAGATTCAATAAGCACTTCAGAACCCGAAATGGTTTGAAGCCATGAAGAAAGAAATCTCTATGATCAATAAGAATGAAACTTGGACTTTAGTAGACAAATCACCTGACAAAAGGGCCATTGGACTGAAGTGGGTATTCGAAACCAAGTTAAATCCTAATGATTCTATCAACAAGCGTAAAGCTAGATTAGTAGTGAAGGGGTATGCACAAGTCGAAGGAGTGGATTTTGGAGAAACTTTTGCATCGGTGGCTAGGATTGAAACTATCAGACTTCTTTTGGCACTTGCAGTTGAGAAAGGTTGGAAAGTACATAAAATGGATGTAAAGTCTGCCTTCCTTAATGGTGTACTATATGAGGAGATCTATGTACTACAACCAAAGGGCTTTGTGATAGAAGGAAAGGAGGAGAGTGTATACAGGCTCAACAAAGCTCTCTACGGCTTGAAGCAAGCTCCTAGGTGCTGGTATTCAAGAATAGACACATTTCTGCTGGAAATCAATTTCAAAAGAAGTTGCAGTGAGCCAACACTCTATGTAAGGTTACAACAAGATGATATTGCAGTAGTTTCGATATACGTAGATGATTTGTTGTTAACCAGGAGTTCTGAAGATCAAGTTAAGTTACTGAAACAACAATTCAGTAGAACTTTTGAAATGACTGATTTGGGGTTGATGAAATATTTTTCTGGGAATGGAAATACATCAGTGCAAGGGGTGCATAGCAGTAAGCCAGAAGATGTATGTGTGTGATGTGTTGAAAAGATTTAAGCTGGATCAGTGTAAACAAGTTTCCACTCCCATTTGTCCGAAAGAGAGACTGACAAAGAAAGAGGATGGAGATGAGGTAGACATCAAGAATTATAGAAGTATGAGATGTTGTTTGGTGTATATTACAGCCACTAGACTAGATATTCTATATTCGGTTAGTGTGCTCTATAGGTATTTGAGTAATCCTGGAAAGCAACATTTAGTTGCTGTCAAGAGGGTTTTAAGATATCTTAAGGGGACCACTGAATATGGTCTTCTATATGAGAAGACAGGTTGGTGTGAACTTAAGTGTTATGCAGACAGTGATTGGGGTGGAGCAACAGAAGATATGAAGAGTACAACTGGATATTGTTTAACTTTGGGATTAGCTTATTTTTTGTGGAGCTCAAAGAAGCAAGAGTTGGTGACTCTTTCGACTGTAGAAGCTGAATTGGTGGCAACTATAGCAATAGCAAATCAAGTTATATATGTCAAGAAGTTGCTTGAAAATTTGCAAGTTCATTTAACATCTGCTACTGTGGTGTATATTGACAATCAGGCTACCATTTCTATCACGATGAATTCAGTTTTTCATGGCAAAACAAAGCATTTCAAGCTTAGATTTTATTATCTAAGGGATATACAATAAGAAGGGGAGCTGAAGCTTGAATATATTCATACTGAGAACCAAGTTGTTGATTTGTTTACTAAAGGTTTTCATATTTCTTGGTTTGAACAATTGAGAAAATCGGTGGGAATTCAGAAACTAAATTTCTGATCCAAGGAGTATGTGGAAGAAATGTCTCAGAAATCCAGAAGTGTAATTTAACTGGTGTCTTAGCATGCACGCAATGTCATGCAACGTATAGCGTTAGTTTTAAAGAATTCAAGAAAGTTAGTTAGGAGATTGAGAAGTTATAAATGCTTGTATTCCCAGAAGTTGTATACATTGAGATACTGAATAAAATTCAACCTATCAGTGAATTTTTTATTTACTCTATTCTTCCTTGTTTTCTCTGTTTTTAAAGTAATCTCTTGACTACGTTTTCTTTCTGTTTTTCATTAGCCAGAGTTCGGTAACATAATTTTTAGTTCTTAGAATGATAGATAGATAATAACAACAGGATTTCATTAAAGGCCTAGCCCTCTCCAAAGGAAAGTCTTGCATCTATGTAGTTGTGGATTGATTGAGCAAGTATTTACATTTTATGACCCTCGTACACCCTTACACAGCTTAGGATGTTACGTAAACTTTCATAGATCATGGCTTTAAATTACACGGAATGCCAGAAGCTATAGTAAGTGACCACGACCCCTGGTTCTTAAGTGCATTTTGGCAGGAGACATTCAGACTACAAGGTGTCAACTTGAAATTCTCTACGTCCTATCATCCTCATACAAACGAATAATCAGAGGCCATTAACAAGATCCTGGAAACCTTTCTCAGATGCTTATGTAGTGACACTCCTCAGAAGTGGGCATACGGGGTGTCAATGGCGAAGTGGTGGTACAACACAACCCATCACGTAGCCACCAATGCAACTCTGTTCAAAATCCTTTATGGTTACCCCCCATCTCTCTACATAGCTTACTTAACTGGGGACTTCCATAACCTTCTGATCGACCAAGCATTACGAGATCAAGAGACAACACTTCAAATAGCAAAATTTAACCTAAATAGAGCACAACAAAGGATGAAGCAATATGTAAAAGAGGACGGAGAGGGAATTCGAAGTGGAACAATTGGATTATGTTATGCAAAGGAAGGCAAATCAGAAACTAGCTCCACCATATTATGGGCCATTTTAGATTGCAACGAAGATAAATAAGATAGCATACACGTTGGAGCTTCCCAAAGAATCCACAATTCATCCCACCTTCCATGTTTCTCAACTAAAGATATTTATCTCTGAGAAAACCCCCTGCTTGACACAACTTCCACCGTCGTTAATGTAGAAAGGGTACCTGAAGAAATACGAGGAAGAAGGATGGTCAAACGTGATAACCACGCAATAACTCAAGTAAACCAAAGAAAGAGCCACGTGGGAGACCATGTTTGAGCTGCAGAAAAGATCTCCTTCTATGTCTCTTCTTCTCCACGCACTCGTTCCTTTACGCTCTAAAAAAGGTTACTATTACACCCACCTCTCTATTTTCGCACTGCTTGCATCAAAAACGAAACTTTTTCGATTCTAAATAGCTCTCTTGCCCCGCAACTCCAAAAGTCGGTGATTTTGTATGGTGATTCGCGTGAAGAAAACTGGCCCATCATTGCTGTTTCACGTAACTTATAGTTGCAGGCTCCCAATTCCAAACTCACGATATTTAGCGGACCAATTCATTACTTTAATGGGTTTGTTACATGAATAGAATTTCATGATAGGTTTGCTATGGTTTTCCGTTTTTATATATAAAGTACTTCCATGCTTAAGATTTTTAATTTCCAGGGTGAATACAGTACTGATAATTTTACCGTGTAATCGCAAATCAGCGTAAACCTCAGACAGGAAAACTGACAGCATAAACACACATGAAATCCATTGCTCTTTAATGATAATGCAATCAATCCTGTCGAACTTGTCCGTCCGTACATGTTCTGCTATAGTCAAATGCCACTAGTGTAGTCTGTGTCTAAGGAAAATATGTGATTAACAGCAATTCCTTTAGCTGTTCAAAGCAAAAGGACACTCGGAGTCTTCATCGGTTGAATGCAATGTTTGCGAGTGCCATGTTTCGTCGTTGACTCCTCAAATAATTGCAGCCCGAACAGGAATGTTGTCCAACAATTTCTGAAGTATTGTCCTTTGATAATGAACTAAATTGGTTTATCGACCAAAAAAAGTTGCCGATAAACAACCAAAATGTGACTGCGGCAAATTTTAAAACACAATGCAGTCTGATGCCTGACTAAGTACAGAGTTCCTCTTCCACCTCACCATCTGCAGGAGAATGCAAGGAGATAATTGACGAATCAAGAATGGTAACTTTCAAATGCAGGAGGTTTACATGAAACATTAAATCTCACCACCAAGCTTGGTGGCTAAATTAGCCTGAGCATCAGCCTCAACGTTATGTTCCTACGAAGCATAAACAAGGACAATTAACTAGTAGCAGATTAAAATGAGGACATCTTACAATCCACGTAAATTGCAAGTACCCTTAAAACATGATTTATCTGAAAAGACACAAACTTGTTCTCCAAAGTCTTGGCCTGCTCATACAAGATGCTCATCATCCAATGTCTGACCTTCCATTTACCCTGTAGCTGTTGTAAGGTAAATTACATAAAAGTCTCACTAGTAAGCAGCCGCCATTAATGACAAGTTCCGAGGAATTAGAAAAAGATAGAAAGCCAGAAACAATAAACCAACCTGGAGACAAACCAGTTTTGAGTCACCTAGGACTCTAATTTTTGTATAACCTTTCTTCAAAGCATGTTCCAGTCCTAAAATCACGGCTTCGTACTCGGCCACATTATTGGTCTTGTGGCCCAAGCCTTTCTGCAATCTGCAGATCTATTGAATTAAGATTTAGAAATGCCGAAGCACTAAGAAAAAGATCCAATGCACAGATAAAAATGAATGCATACAGGACTGCCATCAACCGTCCAAAGCACAGCTCCAGCACCAGCTTGTCCGGGATTTCCCTTTGAAGCACCATCAAACTCAAGAACACAAGAGTCCTGCAGATAAAGGAAAGGGTCAACTGTGAAAAATATTAAATCATTCCTCCTAGTTTTCTTGCCGATAAGTCAAAAGCATCTTGAAAGGGCATGTCTGACAGTTACCCTTTTGTTATCTCATCAGTGTGCCCTGTGCTATATATAGAATGTACGATAGGCATCTTTTTGTTACCACTTACATGATCGTGGGAGGAAGAATGAACTTCAGCTTCATTATCCACTTTAAAGTGCTTCCTCAAAGGATCTGTAGAAGCAGATGTTGATCCACCTGCTTCCTGCAAAACAATCCTCAAAGGATCTGTGGAAGCAGATGTTGATCCATCTGCTTCCTGCAAAACAACTGGCATAAATCTATGAAACCACAAAATACCGCTATTCAAGTATGTTATACAAATATTCTAACATGTGCACTTAAAATGGTTGGCAATGCAATTGGAGATGATTTTCCAGTCCTTTACTTTTCCTGTATGCAGGCAGTATGAGCCAAGAGCCGACAGCATCCTGGAAGTAATTATCACATGCAAAGCACACAATTAAACTTATAATTCTTTTCAGATAGTTTCCTACTATGATAGTCATCAATGAACTGACTTCTCAGCATAAAAGCACAAAAACCAGTTCCTAATACAGCCTATTATCTTCAGGTCTGTTCACTGAAATTTTTCCTCATTATTCTTGATTAATGCAATACAGCACTAAAGTACGCACTAACAGCCATAGCAGGCATGCTCACACCAACCCATGCACTGTGGGAAAGAAAGAACAGTAATAGGGCCGGGGAGAGGGAGTGCAGGAGAACAAAATAACAACACTGCACATTTCATGTTACTCGTTTTCTATGTTTATGTATGTTACAATTCCAAAACGATATACATGAGAACCTTACCACTGTTTGCAGTTCTAAAGCTTCCATCGATCCCTTTTCAGTAGCACTAGTCTTATTTGTTTCTCCTTTCAAAGAAGCACGTTTCTGTAATTGTTTAGCTCCAAAAAGAAAAAAAGGACCTGAATTTCTTGAAAGAATATTAAAGATGGATAAAAAATCCATGGAAGATATGCTCACATAACATTCTAGGTATCAATCAACCATTAGGACTCCTAGAAATTTGAATTGGCTTTAGCCTAGGCCAAACGTCTCTTGAATTCTACAATCATAAGTACTTAGCAGAAATCAGTTACTCACGTAATCAACGTCATAAGTTCTCAAAGAAGTTAGCATTAAAGGGATTTAGTAAACGATTTTGATATCCAATCCTGAAACTGCTAAACATTGACCATTTACAAGAAATGAATTTGACCAATCTGACAAAGGAGATGACTTACACCTGAATAGTACATGGCACAAGTGGACCAAAGAGGTCCTCTTTCAAATCTTCAGCTCTTATAGTGTACAAGGCATTTTGAAGTCCTCGAGAAGTGAGATACTCCTCAGAGACCACAGAAAAACAGTTCCCTTTGAAAATGCTGACAGGGGGATCGGATACCTACCAAAATGAAAACACAACAGTTTCTTCTTCAGTCAACCCTCCCGACAAAATCAAAATCTTAAGTGAATCTACCGAAGCTTTCTCAGTCACTTTAGTGTAAATACACGGAGAAACCCTTGAACGAAAAAAACAAAACTAACTTAACTAGCATCACCAGCAATACAATCATGTCACACCCTGGTACCCTCCGTAGCATCTAAATAGTAACGACCTTACAAGTACAATAACTAAATCCTCAAAATTGTCATACAACAAACCCGTATAGTAATAAAGCAAAGGAAAATAGAACTATTACGGAGGATCCAACTTGAGCCCGACATTCGTCGAGACTTTTATAAACACCAACAACATCCCCTTTCCGTACGACAAAGAAAGCATCTTTCTCTTTCTCAATAGCCACAGGCTCAGGAACTGATTTTTGCTTCTTCGAACTTTTCCCACGAGCACTACGAGACGAGTAGCATTGGGAATGAATTCTCGTCAAGAGATAATTCAAGTTCAGAGTTTTCAGCCCGCCATGTTCAACGCTTCCTTCCCATGAGAAAGTAGAAGTTTTTGGATAAAGAGAACTTCTGTTAAGGAAATGGGTCTCTCTCCCAAGTAAGCAAGCGGCATAAGAAGACACACGAGACAGTGTGTTCATTACAAGGGTAGGAGACGATGATGATGAACAAGAAGAAGCAGGAGAGGTGTGATGAGATGGGGTCTTGTTTGGAGGGTTTAAGCTGGTCTTGTCGAATTTGGGCTACGTAAAGCCTAACTCTTGATCTGGCCTGATAAAGCCCATCCTTGCTTTCCTTTTCTGTGTCCATGTTCAGTATGCTTAATGCTTGTGGCATGCAGAAATGATAATGGAATACACACTGTTGGCATCAAGAAACAAATTTTTATTTGCCTATCAAACGTCCATTTTCTAAACTGAAAGGATGCGGGGAAGGGTTACCTACATGGTACTAACAAAATTATCGTGAAATATAGTTAAAATAGAAAATAATGTTTCAGTCAATTTTCAAATCATTATAGACAAATCATGATATGATCCTCTCATGCTTATAGTGGAAGAAAATAATTTTTTAATAACCTTTTAAAAATTAAGATTCTATAACATGATTAATTAATAAATAGAACATAATATTAATTATAAAATTTAATTTTCAAAAAAATTAATTTTCTGTTGAGGTAAGTCTTCTCAAATCTAAATGTTATATGAAAATCAATAGAGTCGAATAAGTAACCTAATTTGAATATTGCTTATATTAATGAGTTGAGAAAACTCTAAAATAGTATGCTAAGATAGTTATCTTTTATAGTAGGATTCAAATCTTTTAATAATTTAATCAAGTTATAATTAAATATTAATTAAGTCTTAAGAAAATTCAATATCTAATATTGATCCTATTTATCATATATTTTATAGATAGTTATAAAATTTTTCAAACTTTACAATAAAGCCTAATTTGACTATAACCTTTATCTCTTTTTAACGTTATTTGTTAATAATCTGATAGATTATTAAATATGTTGACAATAAATAGAAATTACAATTTGAAATTATATTTAAGATTAGATAAATCTAACTCCTCTAATTTATTTTTAATTTTTAATTAAATAATTTACGTCCATAAATCAAAATTAATGTCTAGTAACATCATGACCACCCAAATATTAAAAATGTAAAATTAATTTTGACAAAAATTTTGTAGATATTTTTTTTGTAGAATTCAATTCTTTTATCATAAAATGTTCCAATTCTTTTATCAATAGTATTAGTTCTTTAGCAATAATAATTGATTCTTTTAATGAAAATTAAAAACTATTTGTAAAGTATCATTCTACCTTGATAAAAGATTGGTTAAGTATCTTAACTCAATATTAATGAAGAACAACTGAATATTCTTCCTAATTAGTTTAAAGTGATAAATATTATAGTGATCACTTAACTATCTCCATATAGTTCATATCATATCTAATGATTACCAATTGAATTATCCTTAATTAGGTTCGGTCTTAAGTAGTATCAAAATATATCAATCCATATATGAGATACTTTGAATATCTCAAATTAAAGGATCATTTATGCGATAATCACACTAAGCATTTATATAGACATATAAATATTCTCATGTTAGATCAATTTAATAAATTTGTTGTCTTATAAGAATCTACACATTTGTTTAAGTATCTCAATGCTTTAGTTTATAAGATCGGCTACTCCCTTTATAAGAAAGGATATGATATTTTATAATCTTTTCGCTATATTATTGTCTAATATTAATAGAGCAACGACTGGGTAAATTTTAGGAATGATATATAAATATAATATGAACATCATTATTATGATCTCATTATAATTTTATTTGTAAAGTATAATTATCCTATCGACTTTATCTTATAAGTTAATTAATTAGGCAAACTTATATAACATAAAGAGTGCTTTTATATAAATATGACATAAATATGCAACCAACCGACTAGTTATAAGGAATAAATAAAAAAAATCTCCTATTTACACTATGCTAATTGTTAAGATATATTATTTCATATCTCCATATTATGGTCATTCTACTGTTAAAATATTTGTTTAGCGAGAATTTTACAAGATTATCTTTTGAGAACACTTACTTAGATCGTATAACTTTTATCTCAATTATCATTATAATTAAGGCAAATTGCCTGAATACATACTTAGATCATTGATAGAACATTATCTTTTTTTACATGACCAATGACTTTAATGTTCCGCAGTACATTACTGTTCAAATAATGCGCTACTATTCAAATAATGGGCTTAATAACCATTTCTGCTAATAAAATGATAAATGTATTTTGACTCAATTAGCAATTGAAGTAATATTAGAGCATTTCTTACTCAAAGTATATCTTAAGTAGGACTTACTTTTATTCTTGTCAAACTAAAGTTAAAATCAATATTAACTTGAACTCAAATATCAACTCACACATAGAATAATAGGCATTTTGTATACTTCATAAATATATCAAATGTTGAACACCTTTAGCATATCATGCATATACTTAGATGAGAATAGGTAAATAATTTTTTAGTCTATCTCTATAGATTTGTTATTGGATTAACATATATTCAACATTTATAAATGTGAATTATTGTTCTCTATTGGTGTTACATCTTTGACATAACCCCTTAGAAAAGTATAAATACTACAAGTAACTTTCTTGTAGGCATAATTTTATCTTTAAAACAAACTCTTTAGTTTATCATAAAAGTGAACTTTTTAGTCTTTAAACCCTTTGATTATAAATCAGATGTGTTTAACAAAGGCACTTATTCCTTCAATATCTTAAGAGAAAAACATAAAGTTACCACTAGAATCAATATTGTGGGAGATTAATCTTGTAAGAACTTGGATAGCTACGATAAATAGGTATAAGGATAACGGATCCCCTTACCTAATACCCTTCACTCTATTAAATGTTCTTGAAGGAGAACCATTCTCCAACACATTGTAAGAGGTAGATGAAATACAGGCATAAATGCACTCTACAAAAATATCAGGGAAGTCAAATACCTAGAGACAGTGTACTATAAAGCTCCAATCAAAAGAGCCAAAAGCTTTAGCAAAATCAATTTCCATTTAACAACTTTTAATGAAAGCCTTAGAGTTATAATCTTTAAGTAACTCTGGGATTAATAAGATATTGTCCTCTATAGGTTTATAAGAGTTTCAAGGACTTTCTTCAACTTGGATACAGAAGCTTTAAGATCACCTTGTAGATGGTGTCACAATATAAGATAGGCCTATATTCATCTAAGGAATTTGGATTATTTATCTTAGGAACAAGACAAAGATGAGTTATGTTCAATTCTATGAGCATTCTTTTATTACTAAAAAAATTTTAAATAATGGCAATCATATATTCCCCTGTAATACTTCAACTCTTCTAGAAAAATAAGACATTAAAGCTATCTAGCCTTAGAGACTTATAAAGATTAAATTAAATAAATCCTCTTTGATATCTTAAGGACTAAAGGGCCTTAATAGATTATTTTAACTCTTGATTTTGCCATAAAAATGGACTTTAGGTCATACAAAGAAGAGTGGTTGCCAGAGATCTGACCAAGTAAATACTTATAAAAGTTAAAAACAATCTCATTGATTTCTTCCTTATCTTTACGGAAAAGACATTCCCCATCCACCAAGGAAGAGATTATGTTCTTGTTCCTATTTCTTCGAGCTAGAATTGTGTTATAAAAGATCCTAGAGTTATTTTCCCCTTTATATAGCCAATGAACCGAGCTTTTTATATAAGAGATGAGTTGCAAAACTAAAGTGATTTATTATAAAGATTGAGGGCCTTGGATTTTTGAGCTTTCATATCCTTGTTAATTGGATCAATATAGAAGCCCTGATTATTCTTCCTAAGAGCATCCTTAATTGAAAATAAATATTAGTATCCCTATAGACCTTATTTTAAAATGCTTTCAACTCCATCTTAATAGCTCCAAGTTTTCTCATTAATTGAAAAGCTTGAAAGCCTTGCAACCTGAGGTTGAACCCAACCATGATCACCTCCTCAAAACCACCAACTAAAGCTAGAAAATTATAGAATCTAAATGGGGCTTTATGAGCTAAGGAGGAATTCAAGATCAATACCTCAATAATGGAGTGATATGAGACATGAGGAGAACTAAATATAGCAAATCATTCTGGAACTTGTATCATCCAAGAATCATTAACTAATGCCTGATCTAGTTTTTTTTCCTAATGTACCACTCTCATTGTTCATTATTACTTGAAATGTAAGACTGTCTAACAAAACTTGGATCCAACAAACCAATTTGATTTACCACATGGTTTGGTTCATTGGTGGGTTTCTTATAGTTGACTTTAGTTCCTTTAGCCTCATCAGATTGGAGGATGCAATTAAGGTCCCCTATAATTAACTAGGGACCCCCTATAATCAACCAGGGACTTTGAATCCTCCTCTAAATTTGAAAAGGATCTTCCAAAAGAAAGGCCCTTTGAAAAGATAAATTAGTAGTATAAGTAATTGATACATCAAAGGATTTACTATACATTCAAAGAAACTAGTGAAGTGAATTAACTGAACATAGAAAACTAGGTTACTAACTTGTATAAGAGAGGAATCAAAAGCCAACACCTTCCTACCATTGAAGTGTCGGGAATGGATTATGATAATAATCTATTGTGCACAAAAAAACCTCAAACTTTCCATAAGCTTGTCAACTTTTGTTTTGGTTTCCAAAATTCCTAGGAGAACAGACTTCTTCTCCAGGATCACATCTTTACTAGCTTGTTATTTGAGGGGCTGTTAAGCCTTTTATACTCCAAACCAAAAAAGGCATCAACCATAGGGGAGCCTCCTAGTTTAGCTTTGCTCACCTTTCTAGCAATTTTTCTTCTTAGTGTAGGGGAGACAATAATAAACTCTAATTCAAAAGAGTTCTAAGACTGCTCATCATCCAAGTTCTGACTTATAGGTATATTCCCATACTTATCATATAAGGCATAAAACTCCTCATTACATTAGTAAGTTTCCTTAATTTGCATAAAGCTCTAAAACCTTTTCCTGTAGATTGTTCATTAGTACCATTAATGTGCAAAGTTATAGCCAAAAGAAAAAAAAAACAAAAGACAATAAAAATGATGTCATTTTGTTCACTAAAATGACATTATTTTCTACATATTGATAACCTAATTAAAAAGCAATCTTCATTTGATTAACTTATCTTCATCTTGGTCCTCGTGTTCCAGTAGCTACGGTTGTTGTTCGTCTTCTTCTAATGTGTTTGTCCATCTTCATCTGTATAAACCATCATCGACTCTCAACTTATTTCCTGATTATTTCCCCAAAATTTAGGGCCTTGTTCCCCCCCACCCTCACTTTTTTCCTTTAATTGTAAGTGTCTTTTTCACTACCTTTTTATTTGCTTAATTTAACTCTTTATATTTGTATATATCTTTCATATGGTTTTATTTTTGAAAACTTTGGTGACTTTTAGTTATGTGCTAGGAATTTTATGATTTGTGCCCAATTATTAAGTTTATTTAGTTGTCTTCATTGCTTCTTTGATTGCTTTGCATGTGTATTTATCAGTTTTTGGGATAAAGAAATTGGTTTTGGATTTTCTAGGGGATTGAATTGCGAAAATAATTTGAGATGCAACAGATGGTGGGTTCGACAAATTGTGGAGATTTTTGTCTACAAGTAAAACCATACATTTGAATAAATATTTGACTGTATCTTAGAGTTGATTATTAAATAGAGTAAATAGCAAGATCCTTTACTTATACTGAAATGATAGGAGCTTATCCATTCCAGATTTTATGGGACCATATCTACATAATCAAATCAATTTGTTAAAACAATTACTATAAGATAGGAAACATTTATCCTTTTATTTTAAACAAATATATAATCCTTTTAACATCGTTATGTTTTTTAATAAATCCAAATAAATTTGAATTTTGTAACTAAATATTATTGATTTTATCATCAAAATCATTAATTTAGAAAGCCTTGAGCTAACAATCTCCTCCTTTTTGATAATGATAAGTAATAATAGATATATTTTCAAAAAAATCAAATAACAATGAAAGATTTCGAAAGATACCTATAATCTTTATACATAAGTCCTTACTCATAATCTTGATGAGAAGCAACCTTCTATTAGTGCTAAATAGTAGAAGCCTATCGTTTGAAAATTAGATGTAGAGAACTTAAGGGTAGGCATGAAGTTACAAAAAGTCAAATACGTCAGTCATCTAATTGGCATCTAATTTCACAAAAATATATATCACAATATCAAAATATATCTCTCTGTATTCTCCCCTTTTGTCATTATCAAAAAGAAGGGCAAGAAAGTCAATAGACCACATTAAAGCATTCAGAATATCACAAAATATGCAAAAGCAACATTAGTAACAGACAATTTGCTTTCTAACAGTCCACCTTAATAGTGTAATTCTTTTGGGAGTTTGCTTTGGTATAGCCTCTCAGAAGCTTATATGCTATTAACCAATTATCCTCCAAAAGCCTAACTTTTATAAAAAGCCCCTTAAGTTATGTTGATTTTAGGATTTATGACCTTCTTTAACTTAAATGCCAAAATTTTAACAATGATTTTATAAACAAAATACAATATGAAATAGGTGTAAAATCATAAAAGGCACCTAGGTTACACGATTTGGGGATATTAGGGATAAGGCTGATGAATCCATTGAATCCCAAAGACCCATTGAATCCATTTGGTTCATAGGCCATCTATAGATTCATCCTGAAGACCAGATCCCCAATTTTTTAAGTAAGGATAAAGCTTATATGTATTTATTTTTCTTTTTTACTAATTGGAAATGAAGGATTTAAGTGTTTGGCTTATGGACTTAGTTAGAGCATTGGTTCCTAGGGAGTTCTTAGCATCCATCTTAAGATTCTTCTAGTTGTTAACTCTCTTCCCATTCTTCACTTTTAAGGAATTAATCATATTGGTCTTTTTCTTGTTCATTATTGCCTAGTGGAAGCGACTAGTGTTTTTATTCCCTTCTTGAGCCATAAACTTACGTATTTTTGTTTAAGTAAGGAGTTGTAATTATTAATTGCCTTAGTATATAATACTGGAGCAACTTTCTTCTTCTTAGCCAATAAGTATTCCTAGGATTCTTATACGCCTCCTCTTGGATTGACTCCCAAATTTCTTTGGCATTTGAAACTTCCTTAGCAGATCTCAAGTTTCTCCCAATATTTATAATTTTGAACTCTTATTTGATATCTCTTAATTTCTAATATAAATATATGCTTTGCCCCATTATACTGGTTTAGATAAGCCCATTGGATCACTTCTTCAAGTCCTTCATTATTTGTAATAAAATTGTTAAACCTAAATGAGATTCTTCTACCACATATGTTGAACATAAATGCAATGACAATATGAGAGTGATATGAGGATAAGGCTTAATATCCTAACTTAGTGATGAAACTGATAGTTAAAAACAAATTTCCATTAATTAACCAAAGTTTTGAACTTCATCATATGTTCCAACTTAACTTTAGTTTTCAAATTTCCCTTAAAAATGGGTTTATTGTCCAAAATAATGTCCTTTAGGGACTATGATTTTTTAAGATAGTTAATGTCTCTCATGTTCTAAGCCACAATAGACATTATGAAGGAGAATGTTTGGATCCCTTGTATCCTCTTTTCCTTCTTGACCTCCTCCTTCTGTCCACTCGAAACTTTCGATTCATCTTGTCTAATTCTTCTTTTTCCAAGTTATTTGTATCCTCCTTTTAGATTGGTGAATGACTAATGTCACTCCTTATGCTTACTTTCCCATGTGTGGCTTCCCTTACATTGATAGGAAATGCTTCAATCACCATTGGTTATAACTTATTCTGACTACTTAAATTGGGTTTAACCTTAGGACTACCTGCGCATTTTTGCCTTAAATTGGGTTTAACCTTTGGGCTACTTGCTTTGGGCATTTTTCCTTATTCTTTTCTTATCCCTAAGTTCATTCCACCATTTGAGTGTGTCCTTTCTTCCCCCATCTTTCCTTTCCCATTAATTGCTTTGTTGTTCTCCTTCATAATCATTTTGTATTATTCGTCAATCACCTTTAATAAATTTATTACTTATTGGCCTCTAATCCTGTAGTGAATGAGTTTCCAGATGTTTTTCCTGAGGAATTACCTGGACTCCCTCCTGAGAGAGAAGTGGAGCTGTCTATTGAAGTCGTGCCTGGTACTGCTCCTATATCCAGAGCACCGTATAGAATGGCTCCTACTGAGTTAAAGGAG
>JANZLC010000001.1:4236347-4264968 GCA_026413385.1 Erythroxylum gracilipes
TATGAATGAAGTTGTAAGTTACAAAGTACTTAATACACACATAAGTTAAAAGAGAGAGTGTCCATCTCAAGTCGTCGTGATCTCAACAGACCTGTTAGCCTTTCTCTCTCTTACCTTATTTTGGGTTCGTAGAAAAACTTGGCTAAAAGTAGTTAAGGATAATCATAAACATATACTCAAATCCCATGTTATTTGATTGAAAATAGTGAAATACTGAAGCAAGAGAGAGGAAATGGAAATACAATTTTAGTCAGCTTCTTCTTCAACAAAAGACTGGCATTTCATATAGAGGAAAGGTGAGAAATCTCTAGTTAGTCAAGTTATAATAAATCTTTATTAATGCTACCGATGCCTTTTATTTTTTAAATTTAACTGTGTTGGTGGATTGTAAAAGGTCTGGAAATAGATCTTTGGCAAATCAAGGAAGTTCTCACGAGGTTACTCTATCCTTATATCAATATGTTCAATAGCAATAATAATTTCAGTCCCAATTTTTGGAATAAAATTTTTTATTTTTAAAGAAATGGTAATCAAGAAAAAGATTGGTTTGTTGTATATTATCTTTCATGATGTCCATCATAAATATTAGAGTGCATCAGGATTGAGCCATCTTGCCTATGGTTATAGGAAATTTGATTTATTTAGATGAAATGAATAAATCATTAAAAAGAACAGGTTTTTCCAGAATTTTCATAGAAGTGGAGCTGGAAAAAATCTATTTGAGTATGTAAAAATTACCAAATCAAATGAAGATATAAAACATATCCTAGCTAAATGTATTGCTCGCATACTAATAAAGACAAAAGAAAAGTTTGAGAATCTACAGATAAAAAATTTCTCGGAAGAGATCTTTAGGAATTAACAGGATTGCAAACTACCACAATCATTCTAACAAGCCTAAATTTGAAGATATGCTATCCGAAACAACTTATTATTATCCAAACCACTCCACTGAAGATTGTGATCATAAGTATGTTGGAAACAACCATCGCCTTTTGTAACTAGTGTTCAACATGCTCTATTTTCCCCATAAATCCCAACCAATAGTGAAGAATTTATTTGAATCATAAGTTAGAGAAATCTAGTTTCTTGTTGCACTATGCTCAATCAAAAGGAAAAGGAGTGTAGGTAAAGCTATCAAGAAAAGTGTTATTAGTAAGCCCCCTATTCCCTCTTCCTCCTATTGTCTTTAGTTATTTGGAAGGTCAAGGTCCTTATTAGCCTCTCTAAACAACAAGCTATTAAAAATTTATTCTCTAGTAAACCTATGATCTCCTAATTACTTGAAAAAAAGGTGAAATCTGATAACCTTTCCCACTATAATTTATGTTTTTGGTTCTTGGTGCTTACTTAATAACTTTCTCACCATTACAACAAAAGAATTTATAGACCTTGAAACCCAGGTCTTTGTTCTACCCTCATTTTAAACTCCTCTTAGCAATTCATTCATTTAAAAAAAATCCTCTCCTCTCAATTAGATCACCCTATTTTTCGCATTGTCATTTATACCTCAAACAACATCCCTTATAACAAAGGACTTTGAAAAGACTATATCCTCGAGTTATAATGTAAAAGATCTTTGGATTGTTGTATGAGACTTCAATACTCACTTACACCCATATGACTTAGAGGATGCCTCATAATGATAGGATAATAAAGAATTTGAAATAATTTATGAACTTGATTTTTCTTAGTGACTTAAAATTCTTTGGCATGCTTTTCACTTTGAACAACAAAAAATAAAGCAGGGCATTTATATAAAGGAAGTTAGCTAGAGTGTTAGTAAATGACAAAATTACTATAATTTTTCCTTTATTCATGAGAAAATTTTGAGGTATCCTATATTTCAAATTATTCAACTTCTATAAAAATAATTTGGTATTAAGTTGTAAATTCTTATTTAAAACTTGTATCATTTGTTCATATTATAAGAATCATTAAAAGCATGTAAAGTTTATGACTAACCCAATAAAAAAAAAGTTAACCATCATTAAGTTAGGAGAATCTCTTTTAAATTTAATAACTTTTTGTCAACTTGTGATGGCTTCAAGGAAGAAGTATTGACTATGAAATGGTGATGAAAATTCAAGTATTTTTCTTCAAATTTATCCTCACTAGAAGGAACATCAATAACATTTTTAAATTCTTTGATTATAACGACAACTTTATCAGTAAACAAAAGTAGTTAAAGGATCTTCGCTTATACTTTTCATAGGTTTCTCAAAGATTGGGAGACTTAACCATGTTGAACTTTCCAAACTTCCCATACTTTAGCCTAACCAACTCAACTTATCTTTAATATTTGAGCTTATTAAACCTTTTTCAAAAAGATGTTAGGAAATCCACATTGTTCTTTATTTTATCATTTCATGGAAAATGCTTAAAGAGTTAAAAATCATTTATTACTCTTATCCATAAGAGTCCTTACCTAGCATCCTTATAAGAGTTCAAGTCAATTTCTTGTTGCAATGTTATTCACAAAGTAATTGTAAAGTTGTTTGTGAAAAGATTAGACAATGTTCACCTACTTTGGTCAGTAAAAATCAATCAATATTCAATGTAGGATGAAATATCAACTTCAACGTCTTAATTTCTCAATATTTGCTAAGTGATTACAAAATAAACAATTCATCCAGAAGGCGTCTACACAAAATAGACTTTAAAAAAGCATTTGATCAATTACACTCAAACTTTATCACTATTGTGTTATCTTCTTTTGGCTCCCCTACCCCCTATTTTCTCCAGTTGGTTTTTTTAAATACATCACAATAACTTCCTACCCAATCTTGATTAATGTTTAACTGGCTAACCAATTTAAAGGAATGTTTTTATTCTCTACATGGAATTCATTAAATTATTGATTGAAAAAAGAATTTTTAAAGCTAAAATTTTCACGTTCTCAAACACTTAGCATACCAGATCTTCACTCTAGCATTTACAATAAACAACCCATAACTGTCCATATATTACTCTGCCCATTACAGAGACAACGGACAACTATAGACCATCACAACATTTTGAAAACGTTGTGATGGTTGTGAATCATATGGACCACGAGAGTATTCCAACATTCTCCTACTTGGTCCATATAATTCAACATTGACTTTATGGAGAAACAAAATATAGAATCATGGCGTTAAGTCCTCTTATAACGAGTAATATCTTCCATGTATTACATTTTATTACTTCTCTACACATAGTCCTTCAACTTAATGAATAAACTATATGTTTATTCTAGGTCCAAATTGAATGAAGATTCTCAATATAATAAAATGAATATCTATAGGTTCACAAATCATATGAGAAACATCACATTAAATAAGAGTTTTATTGAAAATAATGTACAATCAATGACATTATTTTACAAGACCTAGTCCCATTTGTACTATGTGATCCTTAAACTGCTTAGGTAGCATGCCTTTAGTCAAAGGATCTGCAATCATCAACTCAGTGCTAATGTGCTCAATGACCACTTTCTTTTTCTTAACACATTAACTTACTTCGACTTCCACTCTTGTTGTTTTTAGCCATAAAAATCAAAACTAAGGTGTCACAGTATAACTTTAATAGCTTAGAAATAGAGTCCACAACTTTAAGCCCAAATATAAAACTCTTCAACTATACACCATGCGAAGTGGCCTCAAAACATGATACGAACTCAGCTTCTATAGTAGAAGTAACAGGCAAGGTCTGCTTGACACTTCTATAAGATATAACTCCACCAGCTAACATGAAAATGAGGTTCATTTTCTTGAATTAATATAGTCGACAAAGTCTGAATCGGAGTACCCAACTATTTCCAAATTTTTAGTTCGTCTGTACATAAAGCATATAATCCTTCGTTCCTTAAAGATATCTCATTACTTTCTTTGCAACCTTCTAGTGATCAATACCTGGATTACTCTGATATCTTCCTAACATTCCAACCTTAAATGCAATATCTGGTCTTGTACAGACTTGAGCATACATTAAGCTTTCAATAGCTGAAGCATAAGGAATGTTCTTCATGTGTTCCCATTCGAACTCATTTTTCAGGCATTGACTCAAATTGAATCTATCTCCTTCACTATAGGTGCTACACTTGGTGCACAACCTTTCATCCGAAATCTTTCTACTCAAACTCTCTAAGTTAATGGTGTAAACTTTTCTTTAAAATGAAAGAAGAAGGTTAGGGACCCAAAAACAACTCATAACTGTCCAAATATTGCTCGACCCATTATAAAGACAACGAACAACTACAAACTATCATAACGTTTTGGAAATGTTGTGATGGTTGTGAATCATATCGACCACGAGAGTATTCCAACAATGTGTGCTATTCTAGCACTAATTTAAGTTATTTGATATGCATTGAGGCCCTATTAAAATCATGGATTATGTTTTTATGATTTGTGGTGGTGAGAAATAGTTAGTTAGGACTTATTAGCTAATGCTAGATTAGAGCATGTACCAATTTATCGTTTAAGAAGAATAATTGATGTTAGAATAAACTATAAAGTGTATCCATTTTGTTGGTCAGGGCATGCTATATAGAGGTGAATTCAAACATGTCATATTTGTTGATAAGGTGAATTAGTCGACACTTATCTTTGAGCATGTACATGATATTATGTATGATAATTGACACTATTATATGTCGTATTTAATTATTTTTTTAATATGATAATTCTCTTAACAAATATTACAGAGATGGGTTTACTGCTATTTAAACACAAGTGATAAAAAATTTATGCATATATGAATAGTTGGATGATTCTTTATCTTTTAAACAATGAACTTGAGAAAGAGCGTGAGTATCTATATGAGAGAGACGACGTGAATTGAAAATCTTTTATTCACTTTACAAAGATTGAACTTTTTTGTAAAATTAAATGATTAAAAATATTAGTACTAATTATTTTGAAATATATTAGATTATTGTAAATTTGTATACATTAATTTAACCTTAATTAAATTTTATTAGGTAATGATCCCCTATAAATACATTACAATATAGGCCTATTGAAAATATTGTCCTTACCGTTGTTATTAACACTTACGTTGAAGTGCAAAATTTAGAAAAGTTCATTAATACGTAATCTTAATAATAAAATCATAACTGGGCTTAAACATTTGGAGTTTAGATTATTTGTAATTAATACCTTATTTTAACCCTATTTCACACCAAAAATAACATCATTTTTAGCATAATTGAAACAGTTTATTAGTACGGACTTATGCTTAACAACATTTGCACCCCATTAATTGAGTCCTAAAGAATTGTCAGAGTCAAAAATTGAAAGAAAATAAATTTTTTTATTTTAATTATAATATTTATATAAATTTTATGAAAAAATATATATAATTTAATAAAATAAAATAACTAAATCAGAAAATTTGAAGTGAAAGTGAATTGGGTTTTAAGGGAATAAACCAAAACTTTCCTTCGAGAATGCCTAAGTAATAGGTTGTTAGGTGCTAAGGTGTAATCATTGGTTTTCTCTGGAGAATGCCTAATTAATAGGTCTAGGTGCTAAGGTGTAATCATTGTTGCAGAGTCTCTTCATTTGCAAGCTGCGAAAAGTTACATTGGATACCTTGAACCAGTCATTATTACTCCGAGGTTGTCACTTTCACTTTCAAGAAGAAGATTGAAATTGTTCTTACCCAGTCTCCTTTGCTTTTTTACAAGTCCAAAAGCAGTTGGAGAACGTATTTTTCTTCGACTACAACAAATTCAAATTTCAACCGGACCTTAAGAAACATAATTACCCAGTAGACAAAACGGAAAGTTTGGAACTTACCTCATATTGACATCATTTTGCACACTTTACAAGGATCACCAAAGATTACCATTGTAGTTGTTACCAACCCAACCTCTGAATTTTTAATTTGTCTTCATCTGGAGGCCTGACAAAATCCATTTCACCAGTTGCAATGGCTCAATTTTCTTCTTGTCTTGATTCATACTCCCATCTCTTCATCACCTCTAGTAATATCTCATTCCATGTATCTATAGGCCCTGGCAAACACCAGTGTACACAGTCATTTTGGACTCGCTCTGTTATACCATTGGCAAAGGGATTTGGATGCATGTAAGGACCTGGATGTCCATCCGGTCTCATCAATGACAATTTGCTGATATCCAGTGCCTCTAATCTCAGCTCGTGTAAATGGGAATTCAATTTTGCAGCTTCCATTTCCTCAATCCCAATTTGCCTCATCTCTGCGTCCATTCCTTCAAGCGACTTCTCACCCTTCCCGTAAGGTTCGGTCTTTGGACAAGCACCAAACTTGTCCCACTCACCTTCAAAATGTGAAGGTGAAAATGTTGCCAGAATTACATCTATCCCATTTCGTTTTGTCTTCACTCTTTCAATTACAGTGTTAAGCGTAGTCTTCAAAGCTTTTCTTAGCACATCATAAAACCCAATTTCAGTATGATTAAGACCAGGACAGTAATGACAACCTATTGCATGACCATCCTCATAGTAAACTGCTGGATGTAGAAACCAATGCCCAATTGATAATACAATCATGTGAAACCCATCCATGTCGGCTGCCCACTTCTCATCAAGATGATCCAAATACAACTCGTTATGATCAGGACCAGTCTTCGATTTCTCCACACCTTTTACCAGAAATGGTGACCAATAGATTGATATACTGGTATTGTAGGACTCAAAATACCATCTACGGAACTTGTTATCCTCGCCATCTCGATGAACAAGCTTAGGGACTGAAGCAGTGGCAAGCAAGCAAAGAAGTGACTCCAACTGATTTCTAGCCATGGAATCACCAACAAATGCTAAATGTTTGTTTCTAAGAAGTTGAAGAAATGTGTTGGGTTCAAACCTTGGAAGCTCACACTGTTCTGGTCTCCATCTCCAGTAAAGAAAACCCAAGTCAGGTCTGCCATGGCGAATGCAATTCTGACCTTCCTTGATGGTACCACAAGTCGTGCCATTGTATAAAGGACCATTCGTATCATGAACCCATCTGCCATTGGTGTAATCACATGGAGGCTCATTTGCGTCTTCCTTCTCTGCAATAATAAACAGTATTAAGAATCGCTTTTTCATATCCGAAACAATCAAATAACAAAGTTATCAACCAAATAACAAGAAAGAAACCAACTTTCTTCCAAGTTCACACACTTACCTATCGTAGAAGGAGAAACAGAGGAAGAGATGTGTACAGGATGAGAATGAAGAATTGGGTGAGGATAGAAGTAGAAGCGAAACAGAAGCAAAGGAACAATCGCAAAAAACATCCAACGAAGAAGCTTTTTGACATGGAAATAGAAAGAATGATACTTGGATGGACTAATAGTGCCCATCTGGACTCGCTTCTTGTACTATCGTTAATAATAATGAAGTTGTTTAGCCTTCTACTTTGAGATATGGATTCTTTGTATTCTGCCAATTTGGAAGCAGACTTATGTGCAGAGGCCAAGCTTCAAGAGAATTGACTGATTCAGAAAAGAAACACGAGGATGGAAGCGGGTGAGCAGTCAAAGTCACCTCGCGAATCTCATTTTTCTATACGGTGTTTGTTTGTGTTCACTTTCTTCTTCATGTTCTTTGTGGTTCGTCCAACCACTCCTCCAAACTCGCTGCCTTCATGCTCGCATCCTGTCTTACACGTGGCAAACATCACCATTACATAATTCAACTTTCCCTTTTTCTTATATATCTGTCAGCGAGCGTCTGTGGTCTTTCTCCAATGACGTATTTCCTCAAGTACAAGTATTATTCAATTACCAAGCAAGTAGAAGCTTCATACTTAAATCTCTTTGTATTCACATTTATCTTTTTTAATGTTCCTAGCTTATTTGTACTTCTACGATTCCAACTATTCTGGACTCTGCATATAAGTGAGTAAACCTCAAAATACAGATCTTTTGAAGCCTGACTTTTTAAAAAATTTGAAGCATTAATCAAGTATAAGAAAAAATGGTATGCATGGAAAGAGCAATGCTTACTAACAGTAGTATTCCTGGTTCCTAGCATATATTTGCTAATTTGACTGGAGGAATCAAATGGATGTCTGTTTTGTCTATTCGCCAATAAAAGAAACGATATTTAATATGATTATGGATTATTTTCCACGAAAATGGTAGTTAATAATGCAACTCCAGATCATTGCTTGTTCAGAGCTCCATTCTTTAGGGACCACAGATGTTGATTGTTAGCTGTTATTCCATTTCATTCGTCATTTCTAACAATAGAAACTATACGTGTATACCTAAATCCGATCATATCATTACAGTACAAAAATTCCAGCTTTATGTCACATTAGCATTCCAGGACAAAGGATTAGGAGCTGTCCACAAACCAAAACCAAAATCATTGGTTCCAATTAGACAACGTATTTGGTTGCTGTCATGTGACAAAGAGAGGAAGACTAACTCACCGATAATTGGGAATGCATTATCAAATATTAGGAACTAACAACACATGTCGGTAGAGACTGATTCCATGGCTACTGGGAGAACATCAAATTATAATATATTATGCGACTTGAAAGGAAAGGATGACCATAGAAGAACATGCATGTCAAGAGACAAAAGTCCCCTGAAATATGTTTTCTTGGTACTAAATTTGCTCACTTGTCAGGACAAGAAGTGGGTAAATGGTGTCTACTCTCACACCATTCTAAATGTAAATTAAAATTCTGCCTCTCTAGCCCATTGGACCTGGTGTCAAATCTAGACCCGAAAATGAAAATCTAGTTAACGACCCTACACCACCAAGTGCGGGTGGGCTCTCAGCCCCTCGAAACCCAACCCTCCAAAAGCCATAAACAACCCCAAGAAGTTACGACGGCAGAGACTCCACGAGATTGAAGAGGGCCGGAAAGAGAGAGGGAGCAGCCATGGAAGGTGTCAACACTGGCAACAGCGAGGATTTTGCAGTGGGTTGCTTGCTTTCGATCAAGACAACACTTGGTGACCAGTTCGAGGGCCAAGTTATCACTTTTGACCGGCCTTCAAACATTCTCGTCCTTCATATCCTTTCCTCTTTTGTTCTTGTTGTCTTTCGCTTGCGATTCAGTCTATGTCTGTCTGCTGTGCTTTTGGTGTTGTTTCTTAATTTATGATCTTCTTTCACAAGAGGGTTCCAAAGCTGGGCCTAGGAGGAACATAAGATTTCTGAAAGCGAGTTATATAAAGGAGTTTTCTTTTCTGGGTCAAGCTGAGGACCCTCTTGACATTAAGAAGTGTTACATAGATCTACATGGTCTTCAAGCTAGGGAGGAATTGGCTTTAAGGTGATCTGTTGTAATAGTTTGCTTACGTGTTTTTCTTTGATACGTTTTGTTTGATGGGGAAGTTCTGATGGGATGTTTTGGAGGACTTGAATTGGGTTTGCAGACAAGCAGAAGCAGAGGCTGAGAGGATTGGAGTTGGTGTTACGGCTGAAGCTCAGAGCCTATTTGATGCCTTGTCTAAGACGTAATTGCCTTGCCCTTTAACTTCCATGCTTTTTTCTCACTCTTTTGCTGTGCATCTTGATTGCCAGTTCGTTTCTTGAGTAGGTTCGCATTTTTTTTGTTTTTGGGTTGAATCAACTTAATTGGATCAATTTTTAAGAAAGCCCTTCCTTAGTATTGCTATGTGTTGAAAAAAGTTCTTTGCTTGGTAATAGTTGAATCAGTTGCAATCCATGATAGTTTGATCCAAGTTTCCCAGTTTCTGACTTCTGACATGCTTTACTAGAACTAAATTTGGTTGGCAAGGTGTACATAGTTTGAAATGCAGCAGGTTTTGATGAGAAAATGATTACAAGTATTTGTGCTTGAGCAATATGAATTTTTTTAGTTTGAAAATGCTGCAGGTTTTGATGAGACAATGATTACAAATATTTGTGGTTGAGCAATATGAATTTTTGAAGAAAGCAGGAGTAAATTATTCGAGATTTGGTTTTTGGATTGGTCTTTTATGGGTGAAGTAAGTTTGCGTTATGATAGCAAAATTATTGTGGACTTTCAAAGATGTTAGTGTAACTATATCATCTGAGCATTGGGGCATATTTCTTGCAATATGCAGCTATTGTAGTTTTCATTTTTCGTCTTTCGTAAGTTTTGTAGCAATTCAAGTCGCATGTGTGCTTGATCAGATAATTTTTGGGAATTTTCTGAATCATTTTGCTTTACTTTTGGAACTTTAATGCAAGTAAGAATTTCAATTTTTGATTTCCACTGATGTCTCCATGTGAATGAAAATAACAAAAATGCTAGATCATGTCCAAAAGCCAAACCCTTTTAGCTCATGTGAATGTTTGTCACCAGGCTTCCAGTGCGATGGGATAAGACTTCTATAGTTGTAATGAATGAAGTTCGAGTTAGCGCTCCATATCTCCCTGAATGTGTCAGTGGAGGAACTGCTGCTGCTAATGACAGAGTGAAGAAAGTGGTAAGCCTACATGTTAGGATTCAAAAGTCTGTATTTGGTAGAAAACTGAACAGGAATAATAACTTTTGTGCATGATGTCCCTTCAGCTTGAGTTTGAGAGGAAGAGGTTGCAAGCTCGTGGCAGCAGCTAGGGATTATTTCTGCACACATCTTATGAGTTCTGGAAAGCATATTGAGAATTGGATATTTTGTGGTTATGCTGCTTGTACCTGCTCTTGGCAACGACCCTTTTCTGCAACTAATGTATTACATATGCCAGGAGAATCTCAGTTTTAACCAAGGAAAGAATTTCTATCTAAATAAATGCTTTTTCATGGCACCGTCTCTGCCTTTGTAATTGCAATATGATGATATCTCAGATGGTATATCACATTAATGGCAGGGAGAAGGATAGCTGCAGGAGCACCTGACCTGAATCCTCAAGTGTAGTGCCCTGTTATTTTAGTTATGTTATGTCTGGTTCCCGTTTTATTTTTTATTTTCGCATTTTTGTTGAATTTGTGGTTTTTTATATCATATTAGTTTCTTTTGTTCTCATTAGTTGTTTTCTTGTTCATCATTAATTAATTATTTAATATTAAGTAATAATAAGAAATATAAATTATTTAATTTATATTCATGTGTTTTTATAGTTAATTAAAATAAAATTACTTTGAAATTTTTTTAATTTTATAACATTTAATACCTACAATTTTACAAAATAATAATTTTAAAAAATAAAAATATTCCGAAAATTAATATATTTAATTTTGAATATGACATTGATTGAGTTTTATTTTGATTAATGAATAACAGTTTACAAATAAGATTTTGTAAATTTCTTACATAGTTATCGAAATAAAAAATGATGAATGTATTACTAAATATTTATTAAAATAATTTTTTAATTTTTAATGTTTAATTTTATTCTTATTAATAAAAAGAATAATTATACAAATTTTATTATAATAAAAAATGGAAGTCGAATCATAAATCTATACAGGGGACTTTTCGTGACTCATAAAATTCATGGTGTCATGACGAAAGGTAGCCTTTGCGTGCAAAAGTCACTAACGCCTGGGGCGCTTTTTCCTCCAGATTTCTATTCAAAACAAAACTCACTTTGAAGACAACATTGACACCGACAAGGGAAGGGGTTTCAAGCCACCCCAAATCTGCTGTCTAAGTTATCCTGTACCAACCCTAGACAGCAGATCACTTCTCGTTTCAAGCAGGATTTTGTATCGGAAGGTAAGCACTGTATCGGTTAAAAAATGGTATAAAATTGGAGAATTTTGTAATGGCTGGGACCATTAGCCTTTTCGATTGATATCCACCGGTGCAAATATCGGTCAAATATCAGTAAATGTTGTGATTTTCAAAAAGTTGGAGGACTAAATTGCAAAAAATAAAGTTAAGACCAAACAAAATCTAATTGTTTTCCAGACCCATTTGACCATTCCAGATCTAGCAATTGCTCGCCCCCCACCTCTGCGCCGCACGCCTCAGGTGCGCCGCAACTCGCAACTCGCAACTCGCCAGCTCCTCTCATCTGCCAATCACCAGTTGCGTCAACCATCGCCATTCACCAATCATAGTAGCGTACCAGCTAACAGCCACTCGCTAGTCACCGCCAGTTGCACCAATCAATCACACCATCTCCGCCAATCATCACAGTCTTGTGTTGCAATCTAAAATTGAAGTGTTGTAACTTATTTCTCATCACTTGTGAGCTTAAGTCAAGGTTGCATTTTGCTAGTGTGTGTATGTGTGTGTCAACTGTGGAACCGTGCGTTTGCTTGTGTTGTACACTTATGGACTTATGGATGTGGTGTACGAGTATATAATCTATCATGGATGGCTTATGAATTATGAGTTGTGAATATGTAATTGTGGACTAGTGAAATGGAAGTTTGAATTTGTGTCATTTATTAAAATTATGGGGATGTTGACTTGAAAATTATAATTGATTGTGTTTATGACTTTCAGTGATAATTGAGAACTAGAAATATTTTGAATTGCAATATCAATTTGAGTTTGAGGTTATTTATTTGTTGTCTGAATTGAAAATTGAAATTAGATTATGAATTTGAGGTTGTTCTTGTCTAAAATTTGAGATTTAGATATATTCAAATTTGAATAAAAGGTTATTCTTTGTTATAAATTGGGTTATATATTATAAATTGAATTTTGTAGTCATCAAAATTGATTAGTTAATTTTTGGTTGAATCATACGATAAGTAATTATACAAATTGAATTATAGCTGTGAGTTTAAATCTATGATTGGATCATTTAATTAACTGATCAATAATCATACAAAATAAGTTATAGTTAAGAGTCTATGGTTGAATCACATAATAAGTTATAGTTAAGAGTTTATACTTGAATTATATGATTACATAAATTGAATTATAGATATGAGTTTTTAATTGAATTATATAATAACACAAAATGAGTTATAATTGTGACTTTTGAGTTTATGATTAAATTATATAATCATACAAAATAGGTTATATAATTGTAAGTTAATTTTTGAATTATATAATTATAAAAAAGAGTTTATAGTTGTGATCTTATGTTTGAATTATGTAATCAAACAAAATGACTTATCGTTGGAAAGAAACATGAGTTATTGAGAAACTATTATTGATCTATTTCTTCATTTTTTTTACACAACTTTATTTTGATATGAAATTATTATGTTAATTTTGATATATGTTTTATTTATTTTTACAAGTAAATGGAAAAAAGTTTAAATACTCTTTATAATTCAACCACTTCAACAAGATTTAATGATCCAGATTGGGTTCATGTTGAATTGGTTCTCGGAATAAAGAACCATATCATTTGTTTCTTTTAACCATATCATTTGTTCCTTTTATAACAAGTATTTGAAAAGTGGATGAATCACCATATTAAAGAAGCATTTAGCTATGGTCAGAGGTTATTTGAAGCTTTGTAAAAAAGTGAGTCATTATGTGAAATGACAAATGATGAATTTACTTGAAAAGTATCAGCATGACAAAGAAAGAAGACAAAGATTAAATTACTAAATTGGTAATGAAAGTTCTTTTATTGGTGGTTAAGATGATAATGAGAATGTTAAAGGTAGTAGTATTCCTACTCAACAAGAAGAGAATTTTATACCTGATGTTAGAAAAAGAAGAAAACATGTGTCTAATTTTTTTGCACCACGAATAACTCTCAAAGCTCAACCTTTAATCTGTAATGCCTTACAATTTAAAGAAGCGGCTCATAATATGTATATGACAATGGCTAGTAAGTGGTATGATTTAGGTATAACATTCAATGTTGCTCAATCTTATTATTATCAGCCTATGGTAGATGCTATTGCCTCTTACAGTCTAGGATATAAAGCTCTTTCAATTGAGGAATACAAAGGAAAACTTCTGAGTAACTATGTTTATGAAATAAAAAAGTTACTTAGATGAAAGAAGAATGACTTGAGTTACTTTTGGGTGTTCAGTCATATGTGATGATTGGACAAATAGAAGACAGGAACCTATTATTAATTTTTTAGTTTATTATGCAAAAGAGGCAATATTTTTTTAAGTCTATTGATGCATCTGGTCTTGTTAGAAATATCGATACTCTATTTCAAATATATGATGAAGTTGTGAATAAAGTTGGACTAGAAAATATTGTTCAGTTCATTGTGCTGCATATTGCATTGACCTGATGTTAGAAAATATAGAAGATGTTAGATAGTTTCATATTATTGGTAAGACTGTACAACAAGCCAAAAAAAGTGATCTAGTTTATCTACAATCGTGCATTAAGACAAACATTTACAAGTAATAAGTGAGTTGTAATTCAGCATGCTAGGTCTAATGATGGATAGGAAGTTTCTAGAATTATGCTTAAAGATAACAAATTTTGGTCCCAATGTTAATTTGCATTCGAGTTTGTGAGTCTTTGATGAGGATACTTCATTTGGTTGATAGTGATAAGAAGGCAACAATGGGTTATTTCATGATATCATGAAGAGGGCGAAGGAAGCAATTAAGATCAATCTGAAAAATAGGCTTTTTTTATATATACCTTATCTTAAAGTCATCAATAAGAGATGAGAAAGACAACTTTATTCTCCATTATTTGTAACTGGGGCTTTTTTGAATCCTAGTGTCTATTTCAGACTAAGTTTTACAAAGAAAATTGAAGTTAGTAGTAGAATGTTATTAACTATGACATTAATTGTTGCCTATAAGATGATGATAGATCTCCTAAGCTCACAAATAAAGATTTATAAGGATACTTCTAGTGATTTTAGGATGTCAATTTCTATTCGTTAAAGAGACAAACTTAATCTAGGTATATATTTTTTTAACCACTTTTGTTACTTGTAGAAAATTAATTGTTATTTTATTTTATTTATAATGCTACTTTTATAGTCTTATAATTGCTCAGTTGGACCAATTTAGAAGTGATGTTCTAGAATTGCAAATGTTTGCAATTTGAATTCTAAGTCAATGTGTAAGTACAATAGGGTGCGAAAAAAATTAGAGCATATTTGAATTCATCCATTTAAGGAAAATGAATAGATCTAGCACAAAAAATTAAATGACTTAAACTTTGTTCGATACAATTTAAAGCTTCGAAAAAAGTATGTTATTATCATTATTAAGTTAGATATAATTTCTTTTAATTTTTAATTAATTTATTTTACTTTTTATTTGGACTTTTAATAGAACAAGTAGTTCTGTAGATTCGATTTGCCTTGATTATATTGATCTTTTGGCAGATTAGGTTTTTGAGGAACTGAGTTTGATAGATGAGAGTGACTTAGAAGATACTCTTGGATAAGAAAGTATTGATATGTCATTTAGTGCAATGAATTTGAATGAAAGTGATGATGAGGCTCCTCTCATTAATGAAGATTTTATATCAAAAAAGAATTGAGGTTAATGCGATTTGAGCGAGTATTCAATTGAATAAGGTTTCAAATTTTTATTTCTCCTTTTTTTTCAATTTCACTTATATTGTATATATTAAATTCTATATATGAAATATAAATATAATTGAAAATGCTTTTGTTTCAAATTTCACTTCTAGTTAGTTGTTTCCTCGACACAAACTCTTGTTATAAATTGTAATAATTAGAAAGTCATAGATATTTATTATTTTTATTTGATGTTTTGATGTAATTATTATTTATTATATTATAAAATTGTAACATTTAAAATTCTTTGTATGATACTTAATTTTATATTTGTACGATAATTAAATTACTTTTTTATATTAATTGTGGTTATTATTTATATATGAAATATTTTAAAAGTAATATTAATAAAAATAAATAGATTGTTGTTATTTTAAATTTCTATTATTAAAATTTTTGGAGATAGAGTTAATATAAAATTATAAATTATACAATACAATACATTGAGAGACTCATTTACAATTTTAAAAAGTTTAACGACTATTTTATAAATTTAAAAAATTATTCGAAATGATACTCGGTATTAATTAATACTAATACAGTACTGTACCAAAACTAAATGTAATACCAATATGTTATTCATAAATTTGGTTTCAGGAGGTCGTAACTCATTTTTCTCATATGTGAATTATACTTGAGTGATTGCTATTGCTAAGCTTGAGTACTTTCGTTGGAAATATTTCCATATAAGTTTTAGTCTGGAATCTTTTTTATAAAGCTTAAGATGGTATTTGAGTCAAATTTCCACCAAAGTATAGAACAGTTGGCCATAGTTAATTTTGCTGAATTTATTATTGTAAGAAAATGAAAATGTAGCCGAAAGCTGCTAAAAGCAAACTTTCAGTAAAGTGGTATAAGAAAAACACAGAAAGTGATCTGTTAATCGGGTGTACGCCCGTAAATGTACAAGGATTGATCAACCTGTGTAGAAGACTCTCCGCTATTTTGGAGACGGTTATACGCAATTTTTTTTTGTATTTTTACATAATTATTTCTGTAAATTAAAATTTGATCAATAATTTCTATAAAAAAAATTGAATGCTTTAAACCTTTAGATTTTAGAAATGGACTAAGCATATTGATATAGTTAGGCTGGACAGCTTTTGTGTTCTGTTTCCATTCCAAATGATGGCGAAGACAAAGGATCAAAACAATCAATCCCAAAATCTCTTATTATACAATGAACAGAATCATACAATATCCATTAAAATTATTAGGACCATCAATGGAATGATGTGAAGTGATATGATGGAGTAGATTTGTGAAATATTTCGCTGAAACATTCTTAACAAACCCTGATAGGATAGGATGTACAAGAAAAATGGGCAATAAGTTATCCAGTAAAAAGGTTGTCTTCTTCAGCTATACTTTGATATCAGTATATACATGGGTTTAGATTATCTGTGACTTTGTTCTGTTATTATCCGGTTCTAAATAAGCTTCCATCTATTTATTTTTTATGGATCTTATTTAGTAGATAGATAGATGCTCGTGAAGGTGACCTGTTACCCGTTAACATAAGAGCATCCTTCATTACAAGATAAGGTGCAAGCTTCAGGCTTCCATTTCTACTTTAAGCTTTTGATTCTGAGCCATGGATCCAATATATAGTTTCCCGGTACACAGATATAGAGGTACACTTCAGGAGACGTGTTCATGCACAGAGCTCAGTAGAGAGACTGCAAGGGGAAAGAACCCAGAAGTGTAAACGGAACATAGGACAGAATGATGGTTTTTGACAATACCTGAAAAGGAAATGACTACTCCTACTCGCAGTCGGTCACAAATTCAAAGAGGATCTTTTTCATCACATTGATTTGCCAGCTGTAAGAAAGTAATCAATGCAGTATCTTTTGATTATTACTTTCTTTTTTGGGAAGTATCGTTTGAATTTGTTGTCAACCAGAAACAAGTACAGTGCAGATGATATGAAAATGTGCTAACTTTACACTGTTTTACAGCTTAATTCTTTGCTTGAGTGTGTAAGAGAGATAAAAATCAAAGTTAGTAAACTTTTGGTTGTTTAAATCGAAAATAGAGCTTATGGTGTCAAGAGATTGGTAAAGGTGACGGGGGAGGATGCTTTGGTGCAAGCTTTACCTTTACGTGATTGGAAAAGAGAGCTTAGACCCACGTTAAGAAATTACTATAACATTGTTAAAGCAATGCAAGGAAGATAGATTTGAGAGAGATTCGTTTTTGGGTTGCAGAGAGAGGTATTCTGATTTCTTTCTCGCTTTGGGAGGCTCCTAATTCCCTCCTTTTGCTTTATGTTCTTTTTCTCTTAACATTTGCTTTTACGTTTCTTCGTCTCCAAGTCCAAGTGGGTGTCCTTTTATCACTTAAACTAACCCATTCAGCAACGTTCTACGCCCATCCACCCCTTAACAAGTTGGTTCTGTCTGTCTGCACCAGCAATTATAGTGTACAGCGTTTACACAAGCTTGCCTGATTCTCATTCTTTTGCTATAAGCTCGTAACTTTTTTATCATCTTTGTTGTTTAAGGTTTCTCTTCGGATTATTACCAGCCTTTTGGGATCTTTTAATAAGCTGTTTTCTGGGTATTAGTGGCAGGGTTTTGGCTTCTTGGGGTTTTTAGTCGTAATTGGTTGTTGAGGTTCTTTTTTATTGAGACATAGCTTTGTAGTGGAAAACAAAGAGGAGAAGTAAGAGCTTAGGGAGAAAAAAGAGAGAATTAATGGCACAACAAGCGCCGCCACCAAAACAGGAGGAGCTACAGCCACATCCGGTCAAGGATCAGCTCCCTAATATTGCTTTCTGCATTACTAGTCCTCCTCCTTGGCGTGAGTTCTACACTTACTCTTTTCATCAGTGGTTTATTTCAGTAGCTACATGTCACTGGCGTTATGTGGACTATTCACATATTTTTCTGATTCTTTGACTTTCAAACACACTTAGTTTCCCTATTTGGAAGATAACGATGAGAAATCGATGTTATTACCATTTTCTTATTATCTTTTTCTAGTAAATAGAGAAGTAGTTGTAAGGCTTAATGATTTCCTTTCCAAGTTGGTTCATCTAGTCAATGAATTCAATATATCCCATCTTCCATTGATTGCACAAGACACTTGCATCAGTACCTTTTGGTTATGAATTCGTTTTATATTCATGCAACACAAATTTCTTGATTCATTGTCTCATGGATTCTTTTCTGAAATGCAGCTGAAGCAATTCTGCTTGGTTTCCAACACTACTTGGTAATGCTTGGCACAACGGTGCTTATACCTACCACTTTAGTTCCGCAGATGGGAGGAGGAAATGTAAGCGTTCAGGGTCTAAACCACTCTGCTATGTGATGCTTCTTATTCATGGCCATATGGATCTTTTCTTAAACTGTTTGTTTCAGGCGGAAAAGGCAAAGATGATTCAGACTTTGCTTTTTGTGGCTGGACTGAACACGTTTTTCCAAACAATGTTCGGCTCCCGTTTGCCTGCTGTGATTGGAGGTTCCTATACCTATTTGCCAACCACCATTTCAATTGTCTTGGCTGGTCGATACAGTGAAATTTTGAATCCTGCAGAGGTGGCTTCGTGGAAACATTGCCTAATAAGATACTTTTCTTGTTGGTTGCATATAAGTACAGAACAGAACGCAATGCAGTACTGATTCAAGTTGTGATTATAATGTAGAAATTCGAGAAGATAATGCGTGGAATTCAGGGTGCTCTCATTGTTGCCTCTACACTACAAATTGTCATTGGCTTCAGTGGCCTTTGGCGAAATGTTGCAAGGTTTATTGATTTTCTACATTCTTCTTTATTCTTTCTGTAGGCCGTCCCTCTTGTATAATCAGCACTTGGATGGTCTCTACTTTCGTCTATTTATGTTCCTTTAGCTTGAATAAAATGTGAAAGCATGGTACAGTATATACTGATGTAGTTCAGAGACACACGTCTGAAGTCAGGACTTTGCAATATTGAAGAAGTTCGTTTGTCTTTATCTTAATTAAATGCAGGCCTCCTTTCGATATGCAGGTTCATGAGTCCATTATCTGCTATACCTCTTGTGGCTTTATCTGGTTTTGGGCTGTATGAATTTGGATTTCCCTTGGTAAGAGTGTGAGCTTCCATTTGATATCACATCTTGTTGAAGTATTATCATTGACAATGATTTTGGGGTTGCTAGCTTGCAAAATGTGTGGAGATTGGACTACCGCAGATAATCCTTCTAGTAATTTTCTCCCAGGTAAATGCAACACATCTACGCTCCTGTGTTAGTTCACCGGAAACTTTTGAAGAGAATGCATAGACTTCACCTTATCATACATGGCATTTCATAAGATGTAAAACTAATCTTCATGAGCTTTTGCAGTATATACCTCATATGATGCATGGGAAGAGTTCTGTGTTTGATCGCTTTGCTGTTATATTCTCAGTGGTTATTGTGTGGATATATGCTCATCTGCTTACTGTGGGTGGGGCATATAAGAATACAGGACCTAAAACCCAATTAAGCTGCAGAACAGACCGTGCAGGAATTATAGGCGCTGCACCATGGTAAGGCTATATGGATTTCCTTCTAACCGAGTAGGGAATATTAGAGTGATATAAATTTCCAGGTGGGGGACTGTGTTCTCCCCTGATGTATAACTTCCATGAGTTTCGGACTCTGGCCATAGGAAGGTCTATTGCTGCTTGGGCTTGTTATGGTATAATTTATAGTGCTATGCCTTTCTTATAGCTTTCTCTGCCAACTGATCTTTATTGTTTGGTAGGATAAGAGTACCATACCCCTTCCAATGGGGAGCTCCCACTTTTGATGCTGGTGAGGCTTTTGCAATGATGATGGCTTCATTCGTTGCCCTTGTAGAGGTTTGTTTACCTGTGCATATGAATTTTTTGAACCATTAGTGAAATTATTTTGACTCCTACTCCATTCGGTGAGCATATTTCTCACATCGTTCCATTCATAGTGACGGAACAGATTCAAAAGAATGTCTTATTTGTGAATGTGTGGAAGTGCTTCTGAAGCATAGAATGCATTTCTCCTGCATATTCAAATTCCACTTTGTTCATCATTAAGAATTTTCAAAATCTCTTTTACATCAGGTCTTAGACAATTCTTATCTTCGCTAATTAGTTTCTTATACTCTTAACAGTCTACTGGTGGCTTCATTGCTGTGTCAAGGTATGCTAGTGCAACTCCAATACCTCCTTCAGTCCTTAGCCGAGGTGTAGGTTGGCAGGTACTGATTTCACAAGTGATTACTTTTACTTTGCACTTATCATAGTAATTTAATTGTTACATGCATGAAGACGAGATAGCTAAATACGAATCTATGGACACTCTACCTGAATAAAGCAGGTTATCTTTAACTCATTCTTCTCGTACCTGAAATCATAACTGTTTAGTTGAATTTAGAACTTCACTCAATTTGCATCAATTAGTAATATTTCTCTGTTTGCAATTCTGATAACCTGGTTGACTTTGTGCTTCTATAAGTATTGAAAGTTGCTGCTGATTCATAACAATTCAAAATTTTCTTCTTTACTACTTAAGGGAGTTGGAATTCTCTTCTCTGGCATGTTCGGGACTGGAAATGGATCATCAGTATCTATGTACGATTTTCTTGTGATCTTAAAGCAGACAATTCAACACAACTTTCTAATCCTTTCCAAGTTTCCCTTAAATTTGCTTTGCTTCAACTGCAGCGAAAATGCTGGTTTATTGGCACTTACACGCGTTGGCAGCCGAAGGGTTGTTCAAATATCAGCAGGGTTCATGATTTTCTTTTCCATTCTCGGTGAGTTATCTTGATGTAACTCTTTCTTCCTTCCTCCATTTTAACAACACATGTAACTCACATACTTCGCGGTTCAGGAAAATTTGGAGCTGTTTTTGCCTCAATTCCAGCTCCGATTGTTGCAGCTCTATACTGCCTGTTATTTGCTTATGTTGGTATGTACCAGTAAAAGTATGTTAGGGAGGGCTTCTTAACCTTAAACATGAAAAATCTAAATTCTTTTGGGGTTGAACACGAGCAGGTTCATCAGGTCTCAGTCTCCTCCAGTTCTGCAACTTAAACAGCTTTAGAACAAAGTTTATACTTGGTTTCTCTGTTTTCATGGGATTATCAGTACCTCAATACTTCAATGAGTATACAGCAGTTAATGGTTATGGACCAGTGCACACCGGTGCAAGATGGGTAACCCACTCGACTTCCCTACTTTACTCTCTAAGAATTCTGACCCTTGTTCAGATGATCCTGATACTAATTATGGTCACTTTTGGCAGTTCAATGACATGGTTAATGTGCCATTCTCATCAGAACCTTTTGTTGCTGGATTGTTGGCGGTCTTCTTGGATGTAACGTTATACCGGAAAGACAATGCAATCAGGAAGGATAGAGGTATGCACTGGTGGGACAGGTTCAGGTCGTTCAAAACGGACACGAGGAGTGAGGAGTTCTACTCCTTACCTTTCAATCTTAACAAGTTCTTCCCTTCAGTATGATCTTTGAACATAATTTTCGAGTTGTAACCTCTAGTTTGTCCCCAAGAATCGTAGAGCTTGACAAAATGAAATTCTTGGTTTTGTTACATTATTTGGTAGCTCCCTCTTTCTTTCTGTCTCAACTTGCATTGTAGCTCTGCAACTAGAACTTGGTTGGTATAAATGATAATGGTCGTCTCACTCCATTTATGTAGCCTCTTTTGTTACTGAATCTGCATTTCACTGTTTCTGTCATCCACACTAGAGATAACAGTTGCAACTTGCAATTGGATATGTATCATTTCATTAGCCTGGTTTCCAATGTGATGCCCATACAAATTTGACCAGCTCTGCACACTCTTGGGTTGTACATTGAAGCAAATCGAATTCTTTGCATGTGATTTGGCATGTTACAGCTAACACCGTTAGTAGGATGGTCCTGCTGCTTACTTTACCTGGTTTCCAATGTGATGTCCCAATCCCCATCTCAAATACCAGGTTGAGGAAACATGCACCAAGTTGTATTAAAGCGGCCAGCAGCTATGCAATTATTCATCAGATCAACCTATTGACCCAGTGTTTAAGCCTTCTCTAAACATATTAGAAAAAAAAGAGCATAAACTTAGGTTCCAAGATCCAGATGAGAGGACATGGGATTTGATATTCTTATCTTGTGCACGAATGAAATGTATTTGTATGGTTAATCATGGTCATTTAGAGATGAAAAGCACACCAAAAGGTCACGAGCACTTACTCAGACAATGATTTGCTTTATTCTCAATGCAACTGTGACAAGGAATGAGGGACCTCATCCCTCCTTTGGCTTTAAGCTGGAACGTTCTGCTTAGTTACTGGAAAATGATATTTAGTGGAAAATGAAGAAACCATGAGGCCCTGCTCCGCAAGCTTTTCATTGGACTGACATCTTATTCTTGATGTTTCCATGAAACCATATAATTCTACCATTATACTCTCAAGTGTCTCAGAAAACCGAGGCAAATGAATTCCTGATTTGATCAAATCACGGTCCTGGATTGTAGAGGTGACATGGTGACCACCACAAGAAGGTTGTGTCTATTATTGATTTCATGAAAAGCCATGGACATTGTCTCCTGCCTAACCAATAATTGAAATCCACCCTCCTTCCATTTACCACTAATCCGCTCAGACAATGGATACAAAACGAGTAGTGTCAATCAGCAATAGCCAAAGTTACACAAAAAGTTGGAGGTCCTTGCACAAAAAGTTGGAGGTCCTTTTTTCTTGCCATGCGTGTTCAACTTTTGTAAATACAACAGTTGCTAATGCCTTAATCAAAGGCTATTCAAATACTGCAGACAAATCACGTTCTAATGGCTCATTTTCTCTCTTTTCTTTTTTAATTTTGTGTGAGAGTGATAAACACGACGAAGAACATAAACATATCGGATATGATCGCATGATTACAAATTCATTTCCTCGAGCTCTTAACCTACGTTGACCAAATCATGTTTTCCAAAGTCGCTAAATTATGAGATGAGTTATTTTATTATCTCTCAAACATCACCCTCATCGCCACGCAATGTGTATAAATTAGGCGTTTAGTCCCCACTTCTAAGGTGACTCTTTTACAGATACCAACATTTAATTGATTACTAGATGAGAAGGAACTTAGAACCTTATTGATTAAAACTATTATTCCTATTTGAAAGGACAGTTAAAGAATGATTCTTTTTTTTTTGTTCTAGTGATCATAAAAGTTACCTGCACTTATCTAGCTGGACTGCAGTGAGGATGCTGCATTATCTAGTTAAGGACCATCAAAATGCTCCATTAGAGAATAGAGAATATAACAATACTTGATCATTGTACTTCCTGCTATTAAAATGTGCCTTTCAAGACTCAAAACAAGAGAGAGTTTCAACCCTTTTCAAGAGCAACATGCAAAAGGGTTGAAATCCCTTTCTAATTTTCTTGTCGCACATAAAATCTGCTGCCTTTTTTCTTGTAGCAGCAGCCCACATAATTGACCTTTCATTTTAGTGGTGATGTAGAAGGGTAAAAATAAGAACAGGTGGAATCTAGCAGCTTTTCAAGAAGGAACAACTTGGTAAGAAAGGTCTTGTTCCTGGAAATGGGGAAGTGAAGAAGTCATTCATAGATGCAATAGTGGGCATGTGACAAAAAATATCTCCAGATGCAATTGGTTTGCTTCCACCTTCCTTGGCCTTTTTATTTACCAATAAATTCTGGTAACAACCTCTGCAAAGGTTTTGTTACATTGTACACTTGCACTGAGCGTGTGGTTGGAAAAGAACATGGTCTGAGCATTTGGTAGGTGGTACATGAACATGTAGAGCAGCATCCCAACAAGAGCAAATGACATGAGATTTAGTTATTCTTTCTTTTTGTTTTCAATCTCATGTTGTAGACATTCTTTGAGATACTGTTGATGGATGGGTTCGGAGTTTAGTATTGGAGGGGAAGAATGTAAGAGAAAGCAACAATAAGAGTGATGTCCTTGACAAAAAGAAAACAACAAAACCCACCCACTAAGAAAAATCCTCCAGACTCCTTTGTTTGGTACACAAGTTTTTAATTACGAATTAGAATGTTTAGAAGGCAAGGCATAAAGATACCGGACCCTAAATCTGCTGCCCCCACAAGAACATTATAGAACCACCAGCATATAACAATTAGTAGCCTCCTTTCATATTGTATTATATCAAAGGGGCTGCTTCAACCAATTCTCACAAGAAGTTAAGATCCCTTCATTTAAAATTAAGGGTCTTGTTTGAAGTAAGCAAATTGGGCCAGTCACCATTTATTGTGTCAACTAAAGATCCCCAACATCTCACATGGCTTACATAGTCTGACAATTAATCAGAGATGTTTACACATGTGAATCATAGAAGAAAGTTTTTCATAGCAGGAGCCCAAGATCCTTCGGGGAGATCGCTGTCTCTTTCGTAGCCAATCCAAAATTAGCATCTTAGGAACACATGAAAAGAAAATTAATCTCAAATCTTGACTTTTTCTTTTCCATCTGTCCTTAATCTTGTCTTGGATTATCTGAAATGCAACAGGAGTTGGTGACTGCTGCAGTATGGTTTGCCACTTTGCCTTGAAGATGTTTGAGAAAAAATAAACCCAACAGCTACTTTCTTTTACAATTTCTGCATTGATGTTGGGTAGGACGCCAAAGTTTTGATTAATTAAATGCAAATGTGTTCTAATGATTTGATCCACATCACCCTCCATACACTAGACATGAAAAGAAGCGTGAGGCAAGTCTTGCTTCTTAGTGTTTTTTTTTTTTTGGGTTAATCTAAAGCATCTTTTTAATGCAAACCTTGATTATATGCTAAGATATGACATTTGAATTGCATTGGACTGTGCAACTTTCACACCAAAAGTTGCGCTTGTTCTTTTTAAATTATAGATAGTGAGTGCTTCCATGCTTAGCCATTTACACTCGACCCCCAAATCACTATTCAAGAATTAGATGAATTAGAAGGTGATATACTTATCCACATCTTACAGTAGCGTTAACCCATTTGAGTTTTTTGTAACCAGAAGATAAAGGACTCAACATTGTTCTACAATCTATAGGACCAACGGGTTGAAAATGGGGAATTTGGATAGGACATAGGTGCCGATAGGCAAGCCTGCCTTTGGTCATATAAACTTCAATTCACACCTATGACCTATGTCTTACAAATTGTACTTCGACAGTTACAGGCCATGCCCCCAACCAACCTCCTGACATCTCTCCACGTGGCATCCTAACCAGCTTCCGAGGTTCCTGCCGGTGCCAATTATAATAAAACCATACAGTTCTTATCATTGCACATACCTTGTTACCATCACAAATATGTTCTGTAGTTGATGATATCACCCTAAAGAAATAAACTTTCTTTATTGCCAAATTGAAATGTCAAATGGGTTTTAATTATTGAATACACACATGTAAGATTTCTTTTCTTTTTCTTCTTTTTTGCTGTTTTATGTTAGTTGAGAAATTGAGGGACGGCCTGCTTGAATAAGACCCTTACTAGTATATTTGTAGGGTGGTGGGAGCTGTACAGAAAGAGACTGTTGTTTACTTCACCTCCTTCCTCCTCTCTTCTTCCCTTATCTATCTTCACATCTTCTTCTTTTCTCCCCCCACGAGAGATTTCTGGAGAAGATAAGCTAAGAGATAATGGGGAACTGTCAAGCCATAGATGCTGCAGCTCTTGTAATACAGCATCCCCATGGAAAAATAGAGAGGTTATATTGGCCTGTCACAGCCAGTGAGGTCATGAAAATGAATCCTGGTCATTATGTTTCTTTGATCATTCCATTGCCTGTTTCTGGTGAAGAAAACCAGGAGCAGAAAGTTGTGCAGTTCACTCGTGTTAAGCTTCTCAGGCCAAGTGACACGCTTTCTCTTGGCCATGCTTATAGGCTTGTTACTACCGAAGGTAAGGAATATGGTCTGATGAGAATCATTTTTTTCTTGTGTATGCTACTTGAGGTTTTGCATTAATTTATAAGAGTATGTTTTTCGGTTGCAGAGGTTATGAAGGTGTTGCGGGCAAAGAAGTATGCAAAAATGAAGCAGCAGCAACCAGAATCTGTTGAGAAATTGCAGGCAGCAGATCAGAAGCAGAGTGCGGATTGTGAAACAGCAAAGAAACCTGACAAAGCCGAGTACAAGGTATCTTTAACTTGATCTTTTTCCAATTTGAGCTTATTCCTGAAGCTGTTCCTGAGATTATTTGATATGCTTCTTCAAAACCAAGATTTTCTTCATTCATGAAGTTACTGGCTGGTATGTCCAACCATTATACTAAAAGCAGAAGATGGTTCTCGTTGAAGTACAAAAATGTATGAACAATTCTAGTTATTTAATAATCTGATACTTCTAGTGGAGCAACATCTGCAGGCTTTCAGCTTTATGATGATGTTTTTTCATAGTTTTGACTGATTATCCTGACATCAAATTATGAAGAAATGAATAGCTAGCTTTGTAGACGTGAATTATTAGCATGGAAAATGATTTTGTCCCATTATCATAGTGTGGAAGGTAACCACTGGAAAACGATTTCAGGTGATAAAGCATGAAAGACACCGACACAGAACACCATCAATTAATTCCTCTGCACTTAAGTCTAAGTCGTGGCGGCCCTCATTACAGAGCATTTCTGAGGCTGGAAGCTGATGGTATTTTCCCAAGATCAGCAGGGCGCTTCCACCATTTGCTGAGGCTGATTAAATTGAATAGTCAGCAAAATAGGTTTACTAAATCGGGTGGAGGTCGTTTATCTGATATCCAAAACCAATTGTCAAACCAGACGACCCCTCTTTTGGACCATTTTCCAGAAAAATAAGAAAAGTCTGTATAGCAACAAAAAAGAGTAATGGAGCTGACACTGTTATCCAAGTTATATTCTGCAAATTTCACGGCTGATCGATCAGACCAGAATATATAACATGTAGATAAATCTGAAACATTTATGATTTTACAATTAACCATCTTTTTGATGGTTTAAAATTCAAAGATTCCAATAAAGATATGTTTTAGTTTTGAGACCATAAAAGGAAGGTTCTTGTAGCCAAAGGTGCACCAGGTATTAGGTTCTCCTTCAGAGCAATCACATCTGTAAAAGTGGCTCAATGATATCCATGTTCCAGGTCCTCCATGCTCCTTGTTCAAGAAGCCTCTGAAGTATCTGGTTCAAGTTAACATAAGAAGTTATCACCAAGGAACAACCCGAATCTTCTCCTTTTAGATGAGCATCAACATATGAAAGATAATGCCAAGATTGGGCCAAAGACGTACAAAAAGTTGGTTTCGTATGATGGGAATTTTCTCAATAATTGTGCTAAATTGGTTGTCAGGTCAGATATTTCTGGAAGGTCAATTATTAACTGTTACGAAGTCAAGCAAAGTCTACGAAATGAAAAAACAGAAAGGTTCTTGAGCATCTGAAATAATGAATTTGTCCACCCTTCCCAGCAAGCAAGCAAGCAACGTAGCGTACAAATGGAAAAGGATGAGGAACACAGACCAAGACGAGGCGTAAGAACAGAACAGGTCCTAACTCTCCATCAACCTAGCAAAAGAGATTCTGTAACATGTACATACAAAAGGAAGGTACAAACTTCGCTTTTTCCCATGTATAACCATGTACCAAGGAATTTTGTAAAGCTGTTCTTTCATTAGATAAAACAACTCCTACTTGCAGATTTCACATCAATACTCAGAACACCAAAAATGACTTGTGTAAGATATCTCTATATATTCATTTTGTTTTATTAAGATAACAAGCCAGATAAGAACCATCAAACCTCAGGTTTGCCCCAAGTTATAAAGAAGGTCAACCACCTTTCTTGCGACAGGCTACTTTGTTTTTGTTCCAGACTTATATCACAGCCAAGTTTGGCTTACCGGTGTTAGATACTTGAAACGTCGAGTATTTAGAAAGCAAGAGAGTTCATTTCCAAGAACAGGTAAAATATAAATGCGGCATTCACTCGCACGCATGAAAAACATACAGTTGGCATTCCCAAAGAACATTTGAGATATGTTTATTTAAATATAACACTTAATTTAAAACTAAATTAAATATAAATTTACATAAACTTTTCTAACTAACTTTCCATTAGTTAAAAATCTTCTTAATTCTAATTTACTTTAAATTTGATAGAAGCTTTTAACTAATTTGATAACTAAACACAAACTTTAAAGACATCACCTAATTGATAATTGGAGGGGTGCTTGGTTGACATTAGTAGTTTACATTGTCATGTTTAACTACATTGTTATGAACAGCCGAGTTGGGGTTTATTGCTTTGTAGTTAGAT
>JANZLC010000001.1:4265068-4279719 GCA_026413385.1 Erythroxylum gracilipes
AAAAAATGTTTGAAGGATGCATCGGAGTTGTCATTGGTTTTACTTTTACCATATCGAATTTAGTCAACAGGCTCATTATATTCATTCTCATTCCTATTATCATTCTCTTATACAAACCAACCACAACTCAGAGTTGTGAACAAAATTTTCATATTTCTATCACTATTTCATGTGTAAGTTTATTTCCAATATCATAACTTAATTTTAAATATGTTACTTGTTGAAATTTCATTTTTGGAATTACTAAAAACGATCATAATAATAAAATATTTAGTAATAATCATAAAAATCACTAAAATTTTACCTTTTAAAATATTTGGAACTTAAAACATTTCTTTAATGAAAATTACTAAATTTTTGCTTTATTTACTTTTCAATTTCTTCGTAGTCAAGACTCAAAAACTGTGAAGTGATCATAAGCTTTTATTTGGTGCTAAATAAAAAATGATTTATTTTTCAATGTAAACTATTTGGACTTTGACTCTATAAGAATTATATCTAATGTATAATTTATTGAAAATTTTTATATCATAATTTTTTACTAATTATTCAGGAAAAAACCGAAAGTTTTATAACTTAATCATAAGTGATACATATGAAATAAGTGTTGTCGATTGACATGTCCTAGGAAGTGAATAGGCTGCTAATGCTGGTAAAATTGTTGAGGTGTAAAAGAATTAATTAACTATGCCGAAGCATGAAAAAAAATGTGCTGCAAATCAGCATACACATGCTGAAATGAAGCAGTCAAAATGTCCGTTACTTATGGAGGAAAATGACCCTTTTTTTTGCTATTGTTTAGGAAGTAATTATCGTGGAGAATGTGCAGTAGATTTTGCTACATTTTTTATGCTTTTCTGTTATAATTTTGATGTATAAATAGATGTTTTATGCTCAATAAATTTAAGACATTTTTTCTGCAGCCTCAATTATTGTTTTCTTCTTCTATACATATTGTTTCAGCACTTTTTTCTTGTTAAAAAAACCTACAAATTGGTATCAGAGTAGTATCTTGAGGGATTTGTGAGGTTGTGAGAGCCAAAAAAATTTCTAAACACTAACCCCTACCTTACACCAACATAAAAGCTTACACAAAATTTTAGGGTGGATACAAAAACTTCTTTCAATGTAATGTGTTTGATGAAACAAATTATTAAGTGTGGGCTGTCAAAATGGAAGCTTTTTTTATGTTAATGATTTATGGGAAGCTGTTGAAGATGAATATAAAGTTCCTCCCCTACCTAACAAACCAAGCCTTGCACAAATTAAGAACCACAAGGAGAGGAGGCAAAGGAAATCAAAGGCAAGAGCCAGCCTGTTTGTAGCTGTCTCACCTACAATTTTCACTAGAATCATGACATTAAAAGCAACTATCTAAGACTTCTTGAAGGAGGAATATGAATTAGTAAGAGGCATGCAAGTATGAAATTTGATTCGTGAATTCAAGTCACAAAGGATGAATGAATCAGAAACAATCAAGGACTACTATGACAAACTCCTTAGCATTATCAATAGGGTAGGACTTCTTGGTACAAAGTCCTCTGATTCAAGAATAGTTTAGAAAGTCCTAGTTACAATCACTGAAAGATTTGAGGCCACAATTTTATCCCTGGAAAGTTCTAAAGACCTGTCAAACATTAAATTGGTAGAATACATTACAGGTATAGGAGCAGAGGAGGCTTATGAGACAAGAAGGATCTGTGGAGGGATCTTTTCAAGCCAGACCATAGCACAACAATGGTGGCAATAACAAGAAGGAAAAACAAAACAATAATAAGCTTGGAGCAGGTTCAAGAAATAATAACAACAACACACAAGTCTATCCACCCTGCCCTTACTGTAAGAAGACTAATCACCTACAAAAAAGATGTTAGTGGAGGCCTAATGCAAGATGTAACAAATGTGGATAGATGGGGAACGTGGAGAAGATATGCAAATCTTAACAACAATAAGGAGAAGCCAAGGTGGTTGTTGATCAACCAAATGAGGAGCAATTATTTGTGGCATCATGCTTTGCTAGGAGTAGCTCTACAGAAAGTTGGCTAATAGATAGTTGTTATACAAACCACATGACTTGTAACTATGAATTCTTAAAAGAGCTTGATAGAAGTGTCATTTCCAAAGTCAAAATTGGGGATGGATCATATATTCTAGTAAAAGGCGAAGGGACAGTGACACTTGAAGGTCTCTCAGGTTTGAAACTTATCCCTAATGTGTTATATGTTCCTAACATTGATCAAAACCTTTTGAGTGTTGGCCAGTTGCTAGAGAAAGGCTATAAGCTTCTGTTTGAGGACAAAAGCTGCATGATCAAGGATGTAGAAGGAAGAGAGGCATTCAAAGTTTAAATGAAAGGAAAAAGCTTTACCTTGAATTTGTTGGAAGAGGAGTAGGCTACTGTATAGAAAAAGAAAGTAATGTGGTGCTTTGGCATCGGAGATTGGGGCACTTTTGTAATAGCTCAGAACACTCGCCCACAGATATTGCCCGCTTTGGGCTTCAAGTTCCTCACAATTTTGTTCTTCCCACACCAGGGAAGACGCGTCTATGGTGGAGAGGTATTCATACCCTTATAAGACATACTTCGTTCCCCTCTCCAGCTGATGTGGGATCTCATCATCCACCCCCTTAGGGCCCAGCGTCCTACGCTGGCACAACAATTCAGAAACTGGCTCTGATACTATTTGTAACAGCCCAGACTACTCGCCCGCAGATATTGTCCACTTTGGGCTCCAAGCCCCTCACAGTTTTGCTCTTCCCACACTAGGGAAGACGTGTCTATATTGGAGAGGTATCCATCCCCATATAAGGCATACTTCGTTTCCCTCTCCAGTCAATGTGGGATCTTATTATCCACCCCCTTTAGGGCCCAGCATCTTACGCTGGTACAATGGTTCGGGAATCAGTTCTGATACCATTTGTAATAGCCCAGACCACCCGCCCATAGATATTGTCTGCTTTGAGCTCCAAGCCCCTCACGGTTTTGCTCTTCCCATACTAGAGAAATAGACACCAAAAAATAGAGTCTATTTTCCTGGTGTGGGAAGAGCAAAATCGTGAGGGGCTTAGAGCTCAAAGCGGACAATATCTGTGGGCGGGTGATCTGGGTTGTTACAATTTTCATTATGTTGCACTGCTCGTCATGAAGAAGAACAATTTGGTGGAAGGTTTGCCTAAATTGGAGGAGGAGTTTCCTACATATGCTGCCTATCAGTAGGAGAATTATATTAGGTTGCCCTTTCCACAAAACAAGACTTAGATGGCTACACAAAAGCTACAACTAGTTCATACATGGGAGGACCTCAAAAAGCACCATCATTGAACGGTAGTAAGTACTATATTGCCTCATTGATGATTACACAAGAATGTGTTGGGTTTAATTCATAAAACTTAAATATGAGGTTGTTGACATTTTTTGGAGGTTTAAAGATTAGGTGGAAACTTAAAGTGGATGCAAAATGCAAGTGATTCGATTAGATAATGGAACTGAATATACCTTTAGAAGATTTAACAAGTTTTGTGAAGATTTAAGCATTGAGCACCAACTGACTACTCCCTACATTCCTCAACAAAATGAAATTGTGGAGAGGAAGAATAGAACAATTATAAAGATGACAAGATGTTTGCTTCATGATAAAGGTTTGCTAAAGAAGTTATAAGCCGAGGCTGCAAGCATAGTAGTTTTTCTGCTTAACAGAAAATGACTCCATTTGAAGCATATCATGGCGACAAACCAAGGCTCCTCAATTTGAGAATATTTTGTTACTTGTCTTTCTTTTACATTCCTCAAGTTAAGAGAGACAAATTGGATAAGAAAGCAGAACCAGGTATCTTTATAGGCTACAGCTCAATTTAAAAGGCCTATAAGATCTACTTACCACAAAGCAATAAGGTAATTGTTAGTAAGAATATTTAATTCATTGAGTCAGATCGTTGGAGTTAGGAGAATGAAAAAATGCTTAAGTTCTAGAAGGAGAATGATGATGCAAATGATGAACCTATTAGAGGAACTAGATCACTCTTTGACATTTATCGGAGGTGTAATATTGCTGTAATGGAGCCTGCAGGGTATGAAGAAGCGACGGTAGATCAAAAATGGATCATAACAATGAAAGAAGAGCTCAAAATGATTAAGAAGAACCAAGCTTGGGAGTTAGTGAATAGACTTGCACACAAAAAACCCATAGGAGTCAAGTGGGTTTATATAACCAGACTTAATCCTGATGGTTTTGTAAACAAATATAAGGCAAGGTTGGTTGTTAAAGGATATGCTCAAATGTTTGGGGTAGATTTCTTTGAGACTTTTGCCCCATTTGCCATATTGGATACCATAAGAATGTTGCTAGCACTAACTGCTCAAAAAGGATGGATCATACACCAGATGGATGTCAAATCAACCTTCTTAAATAGATACATGGAGTAGGAAATCTATGTGGAACGACTTGAAGGCTTGGATGTTCAAGGATATGAGGAAAAAGTATATTTACTGAAAAAAGCCCTATATGGTTTAAAGCAAGTACTAAGGACCTGGTACAACAAAATTGACACACACTTGATAAGCTTAGGCTTTGAAAAGAGCTTGAGTGAATTTACTTTGTATATCAAGAAGGTTGGTTATGAAATACTTGTTGTATCTCTATATGTTAAATGATTTGCTTGTCACAAGAAGTAGTGTGGAGCTTATTAACAAGTTTAAGGAAGAAATAACAGATATATTTGAGATGACAAATCTTGGGAGGATGACTTTCTTCCTTAGCATGGAGTTACAACAAATGAAAAATGAGATTTTCATATGCCAGCAGAAATATGCTAAGGAAATCCTTAAGAAATTCAACATAGAGGAGTGCAAACCAACTGCAACTCCAATGAATCAAAAGGAGAAGTTTTGCAGAGAAGATGGAACAGAAAAGGTTGATGAAGGGTTGTACAGGAACCTAATAGGCTGCTTGATATATTTGACTGCAATTAGACTACACATCATGCATGTTATGAGTCTTCTGTCAAAGTACATTAAACTGTGCTAGTGAAATTCATTTACAAGCTATAAAACAAATTGTTAGATATGTTAAGGGCACAGTTGATTATGGGATAAGGTTCAGTTAAGTTAAAATTTTTAGTCTGCATGGCTATTCTAATAGTGATTGGGTTAAATGTGTAAATGATATGAGAAGCAGTTCAAGTTACTGTTTTATCCTTGGTTCTGGAATTTTTCTCTTGGTGTTCTAAGAAACAAGAAGCCCAATTCACAATAGAAGTAGAATATGTAAATAGATTTTTTTATGCTTAATAAATTAAGAAATTTTTTCTGCAATCTCAAATATTGTTTTCCTCTTCTATACTTGTTGTTTCAGCACTTTGTTCTTGTTAAAACAACCTACAATGAGTTTTTATTTTTACTATTATCCCTTTTCTTTCACTTTTGTTTGAGCTAGAATTCTTGATTCTAATTCAAAAGTCGTATTATTTATCTTGAAACTAAATGCATTATAAAGTTATATGACATGTATAAATTGATGAAAAAGTCATTATAATGAATAAAACTCTTCTTCTTTTTGTTCGAGCCATGTTCACTTATTGATATGATTCCTTCTCCACACTACATTTTCTAATTGATTACATAATTTTTGATAAATGAGAAATTTTATTAACACCAAATTAAAGAGTGTGTTATAAAAGGATAATAAGTATAAAATAAAACAAAGCTTAATTAATGAGCAAACTAAACATGGATCCTTGAAATAATATCAAGATAAGGCTATTGCACTAACAAACTAATTGAAAGAGCAAGTAGAAAAAATAATTTAAATGTTCCAAACGAATTTTAAAATGAAGCTTAAAGTAAAAGAGGTATATTTGGCCATCTAAATTTCTTGTATTTTTATTTAAAAGATCTAAAGGTGAGCTGAGTGTTGTTTAAAAATATTTGAAACAACACTAAGCTCGCCTTTGGATCTTTAAAAGATTCACATTCATTTAATCGTCCTAAATGATTTGAAGAAGTCATTCCAACGTGTTGTGTTAGTTTCAATCTTAGTGAAGCATATGACATTGATGCAGAAGAGAGTCCCATATCAAGAATATGTATGGGCATTTAAAGACGAGGCGCTTCATTGTTTTGACTAACTAGGAGCATAAGGAACAACTTTGATGAAGGTAGATCCACAAAAGATAGTTTGTCTTTAGTTAGGAGTTTTTATTTAATAGTTAAGCAAGGAATAAAATTTAATCACAGGACATCGTCGGGAAACCATAAAAGTTTGCTCCAAGTAACAATTTGACACGATGAATGAAGATGAAATAAGATAGTTTTGTTTGAGAGGGTGCATGTATTGTTATCCTCCTAGATGATTCTATTTTCTTTTAAGAAATTAAGGTTATATAAAGAAAAATTATCCCTAATGCATTGATAAGCTTATGAGGGGAATGTACACCAATTCCAATAATTATTGCTTATGATGTACTAATCTTAATGTCATATTAGAGATTGCCTATAATTGATTTAATTGATAGGAATCTGTCTAGAGGCCCATGCTATGTCAGTTGTTAGACTAAAAAAAGTTTGATTGGTCGTCTCCTATAAGATGTTCTAATTTATTATAAAACAAGTCTCTATTTTTAAAAATCTTATTATATATCTATAAGGAGTTTTAGTAGGGTTGAACTTGCAAGAGATCAATGTACATCCATTGAAAGGGTTGAACTTGCAAGAGATCAATGTACATCCATTGAATCCATAAAGACTGTTTATTAGTGAATAATCTCCATATAACTTTAATAAGGAACTTTTGGTTATGGGTTGCATTGTAGTAATTTCTAGTTTACCTTCACGTTTAGAGGTACAATTTCTTTTTAACAAATTTTTGCGCAACCCAAATTAATTTCTATAGAATGTTCTTCAAAGTCCTTTTAATAAGTTTATAAGTGTATAATGGGATGAACAGGTGACTAGCACAATAAATATATAAAGTACCAAGGATTAAGTTAATAAGTGTTAACCTACCTACAAAAGAAAAGAGTTTGAGAGTCCAAAAGTTAATAAGATCATAAATGTGATGGATCATTAGTAACCAGCCATTATAAATCAATTTCTTAGCAACAATGGAATTCTTAGCTATTTGAATGGTAGGGAAAACCAAATTCAAAATTAGAGATTATATAGACTTCGTTTACTAGTTGCAGATGACCAACTGAGACAAAAATATGGGATTTTCTTTATTAACCACCAAGCTTGATCTAACTTGAAACTCTACTAAAATCTCTAAGAAGAGGTTTAAGGGTCAATATGGAATAATATAAGTAAATTATATTTAAAGGTTAAGTTAAAGAGATTTAAGCTTGAGCATTTCTAGTTATAAATGAAATTTGAGCCTATAACTTTTCTTTTTTTTACCAAGAGATCGAAAATTGTTAGGTAAATAACAAAGAGATATGGGCTTATGCAATCTCCTTTTTTCAATACCCTTTCCTCCTTTCAAAATCCATGTGGTTTCTCTGCCTATGATAATCAAGTAAGAAAGTAAAGAAAAATATTCTTGAATCTAAGAGACAAAATGTTTGGAGAGCCAAAGACCTTTAGAAATTTAAGAAGAATTTTATAACCCACCACATTGAAAGCTTTTTTAAAGTCAAATTTTAGCATATACCTCTTACTATCATTATTTCTATGATAGTTACAAATAAATATTATGCTAATATATTATTATCACATATATGTCTCTTAGGAATGAGAGTGTTTGAAGAAGGACATATTACAATGTTAAGGGTGAGCTTCGACCTTCTTGCAAAAATTTTAGAGAGAATATTATAAAACTTATTATAGCAAGAGTTAGGTTAGTAATCATAAAAAGAAATAGAGTTAAGGAACTTTGGAATCAAGGTAATATTAATGTTGTTGAAGTACTTCGGGAGTTTGCCATTATAAAAGAAGTCAATGATCTCTTTGTAGATATAAATTCAAAACATATGCTAAGATTTCTAAAAATTATAACTTGCTATAGAGCCTTGTTTAGATTAATAATGAAAATATCATACTTAACATCTTTTAGAGAGATAGGGAGGATGAGAATTTCTTTAATATCATCACTAATCTAAAGGTGAAAAAAAGAAACTAAAAGCTATGATTGAATTTTTCTTTCTAAACCCAAAATAAGTTTATAATGATAATGAGCTTTATACTTAATTACAGAAGAGTCGATCATGATTTTACCTTAAAAGTATTTGATTATATTGATTATGTTTTGCTTTCTTTTTAATAGTAGAGAATTATGGAAACAACTTATATTATCATCAGCCTATTTGATCCAATTGACCTTAGAATTCTATCTTGTGGGAGTTTAATGGTTGTGGAGGGCACTAAGGTATATAAAGAGAATAGATTTTTCTTTGGTAAGGAGAGATTATACGTTATGGTTCTTTTTTAGTTCCCTCTAGCAAGAGTAAGGAGATTCTTTTACAATTTTGATATCAATTAAAATGGAATTTCCTTCGTCACGATTTAACTTTTTTATTTGTTCCTTAATAAGTTTCAGCCTCTTGACACGATAAAATTATAGGGTACCTTTAACTGGCTAGGTTTAACAGTTTTTTTGAACATTTACAAGTTCCATATAGTTAGTTAGATAGTTACGGAATCTAAAAAGAAAATTTCTTCTTAGTTATGACATCTAAAAATTGACAAATATATAAGAACGATTGAAGACAAAAGGAGGTTCAAAAGAGGTCGAGGAATTTTCAAGTCTCTGAAACCAAGAGGACTTAACTATAGCTCTGTCAAGCTTTCTTTAAATTAGATTTTTTTTACGATGCTCCAAGTGAAGAGGGATCCATAATAGTTCAAATTAGAAGGTGATGAAAGCATTATTATCCTAAATAAAGGATCCACAGCATGTAGGCTCAAATTAGTTTTAAAAAATATAAAGTTGATGAAGATTTAGAGACAAAACACTCATCTTTGTCTAGACACAGTCTCCAATATAGGGGTGGCCCAGACTATGCCAAATTTCATAAAGTTACAGGAGAATCCATGACCTCAACCAAGGGTATACTCCATATCGTGCCTAGCTCACCAAGTTATAAGAGGATCCACGATCTCAATCATAGGTGTGTCGTAAACCATATCAAAATTTATAAAGTTAAAAGGAGATCAACAATCTTAAATATGGGCATGCCCTAAAACAAGCTCATTAGTGTTAGAAAACTTATAAGCAACATGACCTGGCCCATAACTCAACCTACTCAAAACTTTATTTTTTGTTGTTTAGTATTTAAGTCATATTTCTTTTTAGTTAGAATATTTTTACATTTTTATTTATTGTATGCCTTTAGAGCTTCTTTACCTTGTTCTTTATTGAATTTTAAAATTATCAAAGAATTCTTTGTTTTTAGCATTCAAATACTTTATAAAATTAGTTTTATATTCTTTATAATCAATAAGCCAATTCATTTACAAATCTATTTTACCTTTCTTTGGTTGATTCAAACTTATTCATAAGCTCTCTATAGTATATTCCTATATGAGTTTGCATCAATTGGCATCCAAGTTTAAATTTAAATCAAGTGTGGTTATCCTTTTGTTTTAGAATTGTTCAAATTATATTCTATTTCTTTGTTAAAAAAATGTTTAAAAAGAAAAGTTGTCTTTTTTCTGATTTTTTTCCATTCTAATACATCTTAATCTTCTTCTAAAGTTTTAATAAAAATAAAATAAAATTTCATCATCTTTTTATTTTTTAAGGTTTATCTATCTCTACTTTTTTTGCTAAGGTTTCTTCATTACTCAGTTTTTTATTCTGCATCCTTCATGCCACTTATTTGTATGGTTGTTAAAAAAGAAGAAGGTAATGCAGGAATGATTACCTCAAGAAATCATCTCCAAAAACAATATAAAAGTCTTGTTGATCTTTCCTTGTTTTACTTGATTTTTGTTTTTCTTACTTAATTCATGATTTAATTTTTTCTTCTTGACAAACATTTTTTTTAATTTACAAAGGTGTATTCTTAATCAAGTTTGTATAGTTCTTTAAAGAAATTATGAAGGAAACAAAGAGTGACATACGAGTGATTTAACATCAAAGGAGGAAAAAAGACAAGTCGTTCTTAATATAGGCTATGTAATAATAAATTAAGAGAATAAGCATGATGTATGATGAGGTGAAGCCCATGTTAGAAAAATAGTCACTACAGATTGTTGAATAGCACACTTTTAATAAATGGATGCATAACAAATGTAACAACTCCAATTAAGGTTGATAAGGATAATGATGAACTTAGTGATGATGATGTTGATCTAGCATTTGAAGTTAAAAAAGGTAGCTTTAGACTTAGGAGAGGAGTTCAGTTTGATTGAAAGAAAAGGAGGGAACCAAGAGTTAAAAAAGTGGTAGATGAAATTCTTAGCAATATCAAGATGAACATACCTTACTTTAATAATAGGAATGATCATGAAACTTATTTGGAGTGGGAGATACATATAGAATTAATCTTTGAGCATCATAGTTACTATAGGAAGATGAAGGTAAACTTGAAAATAGTGGAGTTCATCGATTATGCCATTTTTTGGTAGGATCAGATGATTCAGGATATGAGTAGAAATCATAAATGACACATAAAAAACTTGGAATTAATTAACAGCTCTTATAAAGAAGAGGTTTATGCCAAGCCATTATTGTAAAGATCCTTATCAGAGGTTGAAAAGTGTTACTCAAGGACCAAAGAGTGTGGGAGGCTAGTATAAGGAGATTAAAATAGTCTTATTACTAGCTAATAAAAAGAAGGATAGAGATGTGACTATATCAAGGTTCATGAATAGGTCGAATAGAAATATATATGTAGTAGAGTGACATCACTACTTGAAGTTAAAAGAGATGATGTATATGGCTATGAAGGTGAAGAGGCAACTCAAACGTAAGGGACTATCAAAGTATTCCATTGGTACTACTAATTCTTGAAGGCTTAATTGGAAAAGGATGATAGGAGTTCATCTAAAATACAAATAAGCCTCTTAAGTCTATAGATGATGTATATAATCGAGGCAAAGGTAAAATTGATTCTCAACCCACTCAAAGTAGAGATATTAAATATTTTTATTGTTTATGAATAAGGCATATTGCATCCCAATACTCAAATAAAAGGGTTATAATCATAAAAGATGATGGAGGGGTAAAAACTGTAAAAGATTTAGAAGAAAAGAAATTTAGGCTAAAAAGAGGAAAAGATTTAGTGTTTAGATCCTTTAAACCCAAAGGAAATTATAGGACCCACACAAAAAGTGGAAAAATAATAATGGTAAGAAAGATGGAGAAAAGGCCAATGGGCCATCTGGTGGGATTAAGAAGAAGAATATGAAGTATTAGCATTGTGATATGGTAGGGTACTTAAAAAAGAACTATTACAAGACGAAGGCTTCTTTGAAGAAGAAAGAAAGTAAATCAAGTAATCATGATGTTTTAGTTTTCTTTAAGTTGTCTTTGATAGATGTAGCACCAAATAATTAGTGATTGTATAATGATTGTTTTCATATTTCTAATACATTACATGCAATGAGGAAAAAAAGGAGGCCAAATGAAGGGTAGGTGAACTTATTCGTGGGTGATGGACCCAGAGGAAAAGTAAAGTACATAAGAGATCTGGAGTTACAGTTTAGAGTAAGGGATAACATATTGTTGAATAAAGTTCATATGTACCTTTTATGAACTATAGTTTAATTTCAGTTTTCATACTTGATGATGCTATATACACTTTGAATTTTAGTAATAAAAAGTTTTTATTGTCCTTTAATTCTATTGTCAATCGTGAATAATTGTTAAATGATAGTCTTTATTATTTGGATTTGTAGTGAATTCGTTATGAATATTAAAAAAAAAGAACTAAAAGGAATTTAACCAAAGAGAAATCATTCACTTTATGTAATAAAAAACTTAGTCATATTTGGATCTAGGCTGAACTTGGCTCGAAAATTTCTACCAAGGTTTGTAGCTCGATTGTGCTGAGACACACGACCCAATCTTAAGCCTAATTGACTTAGGTTGCTCGAAGCTCAACCTAGCCTGAATTTTTTATTTTTTAAATTAAAAATAAAAATAACTTAAATTTCTTAGAACTTTTAAGCTTTGGGTTAAGCTAAGCTTGACCCAACCCAAATTTCAATTATTTGTAAAAAATTGAGCCCAACCAAAAGCTTGATATTAACTTTAGACTAGGTTAAGTCAATCTTAGGCTTAACTGCCACCCTTAACTTATATTTTAATAGTAAGAGTTGAAATATTAATCAAGGATAAAATCTTTCCTTAGAGTTTATAATGATATTGGTGGTGCCTATATTGATTGTATTATATATAAACTCATTATAAGTATAAAGAAATATACCACTTAGAGTGATGAGGTTTTAAAGATTATTTGCATAGATATTAGTGAACCTTTGAACTCCACCATTAATGAAAAGAAATTATTTTTCTTTTATTAATAATCTCTTGATATGGTTACCTTAGTCTCATAAGTAATAAGTTTAAGGTCCTAAAGAAATTCAAACTTTATAAGGAAAAGGTTAACAAGTAACTTAATAGGCTTATTAAGATTATAAGGTTAGACTATGGTGGAAAGCATTATGATAGACAAAGAGATTTAGGTCAAGAGAAAGGAAATTATGCTAAGTTTAAAAGAGTTATGCCATAGTTGTACAGTACATCATATCGAGTACACCTGACCATAATGAAGTAGCATAGAGGCACAATTGCAATAAAGGACATGGTGAGGAGAATGATGGTGAGAATAAAGCTTTATGGGTATCTGTGAGATGGGGCACTAAATATAACACTCTATATCCTAAACTTCATTCCAAATAAGTCAATTCCTAAAACTCCTTTTGAATTTTTGATGGATATAAAGCCTAGTTTGAATCTTTTAAAGGTTTGAGGTTTCCCAGTTGAGATGAAGATTCATAACCTACTAGATAAAAAGTTAAATCCTAGAACAACTTTTGTGTTCTTTATAGGCTATTATAACAGTTCAAAAGGCTAAATATTTTATTGTACTTATTATAGTAATATAATTGTAAAAGTATTGATGGTGAAGTTTTTAGAGAATGATGTAGATAAATATCATCAAGAGCTGAAATAGTTGAGGATCTTGAGCCAATAGTAGTACATATTCTTATAGTTTATAAGAGAGTTACTGAGTTACTTCTATAGGTATATAAGGATGACTTGGGTGATGCAAATGTTATGAAGCATGATGTAGTGGATACTCAACCTTGTCGTATAACACTATTGAGATGTTAATAAAAAGATAAGAGGCCTACATCCTTCGATAATTTTTTGTTTATATAGATGTGAACAAATGTCTTTCAAGAGACATTGTGGTTCATCATAGATATGATGAATTAATGGGAAGTGATATTATAATAAATAGATGATAGTTATATATAAGAAAATATAATTTATGAAAAATAATGGTGTTTACAAGTTGGTCAGCATTTCAAATGCATTTAAATATATTAGTTATAAATTGGGTGCTTAAGACCAAAAGAGATATTAAACGCAAGGTTAAAAAGTTTAAAGACTTATAGCTAAGGAGTATACTCAGATAAAGGAAGTTAACTACACTAAGACTTTCTAACTAATCTCAACCAAGGACTCCTTTTAAATTGTTATAGCATTAATAAATTATTTCGATCATGACTTTAAATTTTGAAGAGAACACACTTAACTCTTGTGTATGGTCAAAATTCTGTAAGAGAAATTTTGTATTTCTAGTTCTATATATAGATGATATATTGCTTATCAGTAATAATTTAAATATTTAGAATGTGAAGAGGATGTTTTTGAAGAACTTTGATATGAAATATCTTGAGGAGACACAATTTAAATTAAAGAATGGAGATCTATATAGACATACCCATGTCACGCCCATGCAAAGATGTGGCAGGACCGTGAGCCTCTTTTGAGTCATTAACGGTTGTGACACACCAAATCATGCTCGTGATTTTTTCCACCTCACTTGAAAACCTAGTTTTTGTTATAAATACATTATGTTGATAGTAGAAACGATTCAATCTTCATCTTTTGGATTTCGAGAGACAGAAAGGCAACAAAGAGTTATTCTTATGGAAACCCATGGAGAAGATGAAAGGCTAGGCTTCCCGACACCAGTTCAAAGGTGATATCGATCCCTAGAGTCACGATTAAGCATATCTTTTCATTGTTTAATGTTAAATCTCTCTATATGGATTGATTATATTATCTTATGTTTATAAATTTGAGTTTTCGTGTATGACTGATCGTTATCATTTATGTATGAACTCATTGTTATAATCTTAAATATAATATGTAATCGTTATGTTTAAGATTCGTTTATAGCTACTAATGGTTTCAAATTATTAGGACTAAAATACCCTAGGTTAAATGACCTGAGCCTATGTGATTGTTGCTTAGATTGGTCTATTTTCTATGCTGTAATTCAGGTGCCCAATTAAATGTAGAGAGCATGTTCTAGGTTATTCAATAGTTACGTTTAATTAACAGTCTTATCTTAATTAAACATGACCTAAGGAAAAATTAGGATTAACAAAGCTTGTTTGTAACACCCACATATCCCTTGGAAGGATATATGAATGCCACACAAAATAGTACAACAAATCAAAGCATACGAAAACTTCT
>JANZLC010000001.1:4287323-4308051 GCA_026413385.1 Erythroxylum gracilipes
GTCTCCAAAAATACAGAATTAATAATAATATACACCAATTTAATAATCCAAGACAATTAATCCATAATTCACCAAAAATTCTAAATACTCGCCAAATCACATTTTATTCGCGTTAACAACTTAATTACACCCGAAATGTCATGAATGCATGCACAAATATTGGTATAAGTCCAAAAATGTATATGCTTAAATAAGCAAAAACTTAATTATGTCAAGCATACCATGCATTAAAATTCCTTAATATTCTAACCCCTAATATGGGGCGTTACATTGTTGTTAGTCTACAACCAATAGTTCTAGGAGAGATGTGAAAGCATTATAACAATGAAATATGTTTAGTTGCATGTAGGTCGAGATTAATTGATAACAGGGTACAAATATTCATCACTTTTATCGCTTTTGACTATTTTCTATAAATTGTTTGCATTAGTTTAATCTTATTTTGTTTTCTCAGTGACATCAGCCTATACCTCCCCTTTTATTTCCTTTACATCAATTATTTTCATTGCTAGAATTAACCAAACATTCTCTGTGGATACGATCCCAACTTACCATAGCTATAAATTTTAAGTGTGTAGAGTTCGGTAAATTTTGCAATGCACTCAACACGTGCTGTCAACTACACTTATTTATTGTACTATGATGTTTAAAAAGCATACAAGAAATTATTCTTATTATATATGATCACAAGTGATTCTTTTATCTCAAGGTATATTATAACTATTTTTATGAAAGAAGATAGTTTATATCATGATTGATTTTTATGATCAATGAATCTTTACAGAGCGGATCTTTCGGCGACTAATCTCAATATGAGATTAATGGTCTCTTTTAGAGATCATAGATCTTGGTTTGTGATTGAAGTCTTGATTGAGACTGAAATGATATAGATATGCATAGTTTATCATTTTACGGATTACATATGCAAGCCATAACATGCTAATAGCATAGCAAAAGGTTCTATTAGTTAATTATTTATTCTTATGATTTTGTATAGTATATTGATTATAATATATTAACTATCAAGGTCTAGTATGATGATTTATTTAATTAGATATTTCAAGCTCAGATATTTTGTTAATTGTGTACAAACTTATGATAGTTGTTATTTAGTCATGTTAAATCATTTTCAAAATGTTTTCAATGGATTATTGAATCGTAATTAGTTTTACCTAAAATATATTAATTTTATGTAGGTTATAACTAATTAGTTTTTGTTTTATAATTAAAGAAAATAGAGATTTGAAAGCTTTTGATTATATTTATAATCTTTGTATAGTCTTGTTCTTCTCAAGAAATTTATTAAGTATAGTTTAATTATTATGTAAATCTATTAGGACACTTTGTTGTTAAGACCAAACCTTATGTTCACTAGTTTAGATCTCTTGTACCATCTTGCAATCTTAAGTTTATAAGTGACTTATAAAAAATTAAATTCCCATCATTTATAGCTTGACTTAAATAAGTGGGAGAGAAAAAAGAAGAGTATATGTTGTTTTGTAGGTATTAAATACAAGTAATTTTACTAATTTAAATAATAATTAATCATATGTTTTAATTTAAATATTCTAAAATATTATTTTACTATTTATTTGTGTTATAAAGTAGATAAAATAATATTGAATGATCCTGTAATTCCTTATATTTAATCTCTACATATCTAACTAAATATTCTAAAACACGATCTTTATCAGGCACAAGGCACGAAGAACAGAACATCAAATCACATAAAACACCAGACTATGCAGCATTTACATGTTTCCATTTGGCTTTGCTACACAAAGAGAAGACAAGTGCAGGCTATAGAGGTTCGAAACCTTCTTCTTCTTCTTCTTCTTCTTCTTTTCCAAATCAAATGAAGGGTTTGGACTTAGGAGCTTTGAAGTCATCGCATTTGCTTACTAGAAACACATAATATTCCTCTCTGTAACTGCCAAATGTGGACACTTTAGTTTTAACCTGAGAATACCAGAAAGTCTTGGACTTCTATCAATCGGAAGTGACAAGCTTCTCAACAAGTTCGTGAGCCATCGAGATGAAGAATCCACTTGGATTGTGAAATATCCGAGACTTCATCAATTCGGGATACATGATAGGCGCCAGGCTTGTACGACTTGAAGAAGAGCCCATCGTTTGGACACATTTTGATCACATCTCTTAAAACCTTCCCTCAGTCCAATAGCAATCCAGTATTTTAGCATACAAAAGAGGCTTGTGGAAGAAAATAAGGCTATACATAAAAACTTAGTAACAGTCAAAAACCAAAATTTTAATTATACTTCTAATATTAAGATTGTGGTAAGTTACTGCGATTGTATTTATATCATCCTTATCTATTATTATAATTTAAGTCAAATGTGTATTTTAGACTTTAATATCTTCAACAACTTTAACGATTCAAAGCATTTAAATTAAACTCTAACGTTCTCAAAATTTTTGAAACAAACCCTAAATGAATAAAGAATTTAACCGGATTAGCTCCTCCTAAATAAGACATTATTTTATATTTTTTAAATAAAAAATAGATCTTATTATCACGAAATTAGTTTTTTAAATTAATCAGAATTTGGATCTCTCTATCATGAGGCAATGAGCCCCACTTTTAAAGATTTGTGACGATAGATTCCACTTATCACTGTCATATATTGAGGATCATTTTTTGTTTAAAAGTATAAAAACATAATGTTATATCAGTGATATTTAATTAACAAAGAGTTAATATTGTTAAATTTTGCATCTACTTAGGATTTGTTTTAAAAATGTTGGGGTTCAATTTAAAGGCTTTAAAAAGTTAAGATTTGTTTTGTATTATGTTACTGACATTAAAGTTCAAAATTCACTTTTATCTTTATAATTTATGGTAATTATGTTTATGAATAACAAGAAAATGGTATTTGAAGCCCATGAAATAAATAGCCCAACTGCTATAAGCCCATTTATCGAGAAGATGGAGTTGTTCACTGCTCTATTGAGGCTTAATAGCCCATTATCTTGTTTCGTCTATTCAGAATAGCTGAAATTGTTACAAGACGTTCTTAGCAGAACATCTCAAAGTCAAAGACTATTCTTTGTCATTGGTCTTCTGTGAAATGGTAAGGGAGGTTCTTTCAACTTTACATAGAACCTCTTTTCATATTTACCAAAAGAAAGAACACATGGGGAATTTTTTCTTATTCATAATCTTTCAAGGGCAGAATTGTGATTCAAAGTGCGACTTGAAGAGAGGGGTATGTTTCTATCTACTGTGCTTCAAACATAATGTTTGACATGTGAATTTACAAATACTTGTAGGTTTTTAGAAAAGAGAGAATATTTAGCATTAAGATACTTTAGTAGTATTTGGCGCATATTCTAGTACTTCTCTTGAATTATAGATCCATATAATTTTGTCTTCTTCAATATGATGACATTGCACACGTCTACCATAATTAAGGTAGGCATTAATTAGAAAACCAATGAAGAGGAAACAGCTTTAGATGAGTTTTTTCAAAAGTTGTACAAAAGGATGTCTTGTAAATCAAACACATCCTTTTCAAATTGTAATATCAACTTCATTTTGTCTAATTTCAACACAAAATCCAAGATTAACTTTTTCAATAATGGATAAACCTTTATCTTATCTTCTTTCCCTTTGAAACAAGCTGATTTAACTTCTCAGCTTGTTATTTTAATTTTAGTCATTTAATCTAACATACTTTTGGGTAACTAAAGGTTAAATTATTTTGATTTGACCATTTACTTTGAGAAAGTGGTAAAAAGGATTTTTTATTTTGTGCTAACTATTTATTGACGTTTTCATGACTTTTCAGTATTTCTTTAGGCTGAACAGCAACTTCTTTTTTCCCATCAGTCAGTCTCGAGTCTCTATTCCCTTTTACTTCTTGATGACTCAGGCCAGTAAATTCATTCCATTTTCGGAAGCTGTTGCTCGGTTATCGCCCTTTTTCTTCAACTTACGGCCCAGCTATCTTTTTAGCCTCGAGCCAGCTTAGCTCTCTCAGGTTGCACCAATGAAAGACTATTGCCAATAACAGTACTTTGGTGACCTTGTTGATTGGAATTCACTGTTACATGGTAAATTAATGTGTTTGGACTACTGTAGACGGACACACGACTAATCTCACCAAAGTGAGTTTGTGTGTGTATGTGTTCCTTTTCTAGGTTTATGATTGAATAGACGACTCTTTATCTCCACCTTAGAGAATGAGGTCCTAGCAAGCACTAAAATTGCCAAAGGCAATAAAGAACATAACCACATGTCCATAGACGCTCCCTCGAGACTTGCTACTCGTGACTCTTGTCTTTAAGCTTCTTTTCATGGCATCCAAAGAAGTTAGATAAGTAGGAAAGACATCTTTTCCATCACAACCTATATATATACAGATTACACTGAAAAATCCCATCTGGGCTCTGATAATAGTGGAGAACTTTGAGATTTTATCAGATCTGAAGTGGACCTGATCATTAGATTGATATCCATCGTTACTGTCACGGTAAAATTATGTTTATTTGTTGGCTATTGAAGTTTCATCATTTTGAAAGCAAATGTGTTGATTGGAGAATGAGTAGTAGGGACTTTGAGTGACGAAAGTTGACGAGAAATTGCACTATTAAAGAGACAAAATGTGATTTTTTTTTTCTCCCAGGACCACTGTGAATGTTCCGGGAATTTGTCAGGATATTCTTTTCTTTAAATTTGCTTTTACTTTTTGTTTGTAAAGTGACGAATTAGGAGGGTGACATTTGAGTGGCCTATGGATTACTACTCCTCCGGGAGTGTTGCTGTCTTGCATTCAGCATATGACCTATATACAAGAAAACTGTACCTCTGGATATTGTGGTGTATCATCCATTCATTGCAGCTTTTGAAGCCTTTAGTTCCTCGGGCCAAAGAACTAACTTTTCACGGAAACCCCACGAGCCAGGGTTTCACAAATAGCTTGTGATCAATCTCTACAAAAGTTGAAAATTTTTCAAGGGTCCTCCTGTTTTGTCATAGCCACAACCAATAAAGTTGAAAATTCTCCTCAGAAAAGGAGTAGGTAAAGAACAAGATTCTGCTCCCTGCACTCCCATAAGGACAACTTTTATTGGGAGGGATAAAGAGGTATTGGCTTTTGAGATTATACTTAGGATTCCTCACTTTAAAGACCATTTTGTTTAGTTAAAAGCAAAGTACTGTGGGGGGATTGGACTAGACATGAATAAGTTGTATGCGTATTTTATATTTCTGAATTATCTATTACAGTTGAGTTATACACATTTCTGAATTATCCAACCTTATTCCTATTTAATAAAGTATTTGTTCAAAAAAAAAAAAAGTGGTCAGCTGGATATTCATCCGATTTCTAAGTATTCCAAAATGTGTATATATTATTTCTTTAAATAAAATGTTAAGCTTTGTATTAGATGTTTTGATATAAGGGTAAATGTAAATGAACACAAGTGAAAGGTATGAGGTTGAAGTCTCAATCGCACATAGACAACTTGATCAACCTAGGGATTTATCTGGTGAAAGTCAGTTCCTATATTTCCAATTTATTAGTCGGTCCAATCCAAACCTTTAACAAAATATAAGATTGTTATATGCATTCCTTCCAATTTGATACATGTAAAATTAGAAATGGTAATCTGCACCCCATTTTATTACACACATATATTGAGCTCATCATGTTGACGCTATTGCGCACAGGCACTAGTGTTTTAAATTGCAATTCTGATTAGTAAATCGTTTTCCTCAACTGTTGAGTTCCACGGCTTGTCATATTCATTGTCCATTCATATTTTAACTGATCTGAACTTTTGTCACTTATCATCCACGAGGTGCATGGGCAGTTGAGATTAAATTATCACGACATGTTGATCATTAAAACAAGAGCTCCAATTAGATTAATGATGCCTTTTTAGTTGGGGAAGGTGATTGGTTTTTGATTGTTAATATAGTCCAAAACCCTAATGGCTCCCACTAGTCGGGACTAATGAAGGAACGCCAGATCACATTAACTCGCTAACAAGTGGACAGCGACTATAATAAACATTAATGGGGACGTGACATTAAATCACCAAGTGGAATCGGACACGATGGCTCATGGGATCCACATTTGTTGGAACAATCTAAAAGGCCTCTACATAAAAGCAGAAATATTCTATGACACGGCTGAGTCACACTTGGTGTCGTTTCACTCAAATATCTTATGCAGAAAACCCTAGTGCAAATCTCATCATTCATGGCGTGTGGTGTGGTCCTTTATGTTCTGAATCAGATGCGAGGCAAATGGGTAGATCCAAGAGAAGCCGTTGAAAATGTACTGACCAGAACTTGTCAAATTCATATTGTTACTAATAATCTTCCTCACAGTGGTCCGTTACAATAAAAGAGGTAGACCATATAAGTTTTTTGACAAGAAATGAGTTACGTATTGACTGTTAGGTGGGATAAATAATGTGTGAGCTGAGCAATATAACGGGTCAGGGAGTTCAATAGGCCATTGCATGAGCGTAACGAATGTACTATGGAGTCTTTGCCTAAGTTGCATGCAAACCTTTGACAGGCCAAATGAAGGTTTATAATTACCTCCACATATATGTACAGAGAAATATAGAGAAAGAAACGAGAGAAAGAACCCCTTGGAGATGTACGAATCAAGTGTTAAATTACCCTTCGCAACTGCAGTTGACACTTAACACTACAGTATTCAAATTTAGTTATTATCTTTATGATTATTATTATTAGATGCAGTCTACTGTACTCAATAATTCTGTTTATAAACTAATAAAAGCAAGTTTGCATTTAAAAGTGTAAAGGAAGCGTAATTTAAGGTTGGCGGCTTTTTTTTTTTTTCCTAATAATGGATATCACAGATCATCTCAATGTGCTCTCACAGATACTTGGTTTGCAGATTTCAGGCAATGAAGAGCAAGAAACTGGAGTTGTATTTAATGGTGGTGAAGAGATTTAGGTGGGAGAGAGGCAAAGTGTATGTCTGATATTGGGAAAGAAACGAAGGAAACAAGAATGGACTGGTTGTCACGAGCGAGCAACTGTGAGCTAAAAGGAGTGAGAATTTATATTATTGCTGGCGGGACCAAGAAGTCGCTTCATCAATTCTTGCAGGGCCTTAACTGCGCTGAGCCGTCACTAAGTTCCACACTTCCTTGTTAAAAGATGTTTGACACAGTAGTAAAAACAAATCGCAACGCTACAAAGTTTCTATTGTCAATCACATGCCATGCACAGGGAGTTGATAAGATAATTGAATGGGAAATCTATATAATTACGAATATTTTATTTTATGTGATCAAAATCAGATACACAAGCGTTCAAAGGCCCCAAAGACCTTTTGTATTCTTCTTTCAAGGCATACTTATGCCCTCAAAGAGATTTTTCCTTTAAAAAATAATAATAATAAAGTCGATACTCCTCAAAAAAAGAGGATGACTATGGTTAGGCCAAGGTGAAGGCCGGTAGAAAGAGGCAAAATCCAGCCAAAAAAAAACACACACACGTACACTCTTCTGTGCCATGCAACACCATAGTTTCATGGTCACACAAATCACTCATTCTCCATGCAACATCATAGTTCATGGTCACACAAATCACTCAATTCTCAAGTCTATAAACAAATATCAACAGCTTCTGTTCTTTGGATCAAGAGAGGAAATGCTGGTGAAAGGATGGCCTGACCAGAATCCAGATGGAATCTCTGCTCTACTATCTTACATCCCATTGCTTGTGTAGCTCACACTTCAAACTTTCTTCCTTATTTTCATCAACCCCGTTGATTTTTTTCCCTTCCTTTTCGCCTAACTCTGTTCAAAAAGGTCCCACTGCCGGCTTTCCTTTCATTCAATAATCGATGCTTGCATTGAATTTTCCACCGCCCTTCACTTTTTAGCAATCCATCACTCCACTATTAAAACACACAAAGCCCCCCTTTCTCTTTCTTTCCCTAACTTTCTTCAATCGTATGATAAATTAATGTGACTAGGACAACTTCCCTTTCCCTTGGGAATCTGCAATGCCATTAAAGGTCATCAATGGCACATTAAGCCCACTAAAAAAATTAATAAATACCCCAAACTCACCAAACTCGCACATTCATATTTATATATATACACTAAATCATCTATACCCACTCATGTCAATGTGTTCTGCAAACCCTCGTAGAAAATATTCGAGGTTTCTAGATAACTTAGGGCCATTATTTCTTTCTTGTCTTTGTTTTTGTTTCTTCAAGCAGACTTTTTATACTGCTATCTCTTTCGTCACTCGGAGCTTCCTTTGCTATCATCTACCCACAAACATTTATTTAATTTTCTCCTCTTAAAAGACGACGACGAAGATGAGGATGATGAGTCACTGGACCTCACTCTAGCTCGAATTGTTACCCGAAGCTGTGGCATGACTTTTGGGAGTTTCGACCTCCGGCTACTGTCAAGCACAAGATCTTGCATTAATCGGTAGCAGCTGATGATTTTTTCCTGCAAAAAATTGGATATATACTTTGTCTTTACATGCAACCATAATCATTAATATACGTATATATAGCTGTATATATACTTACTTTTTTTGTTTTTTTTTTTGGAAAAGGTAAGTATATATACTTACTTTGCTTAACCCTTCACACCATGATTCAGCGTGTTCGGGATTAGCAAGAGACAAGTTTGGAATTTCATTGGCCGCACAAAGAATAGCCGCCACAGCTATGCTTGATGGCCAATACTCAAGAAAGCTAGCCTCTGTCAATATCAATCAAAATATCATATTTCTGTACAGGATCCACCACGGAACATGTGTGTACTAAACTATATCACAGCTGTCAAATAAAAGTTAATGTATTTTTCTCCTAATGTCATATAAAATTTATACGTACCTTGGATATTTGCTAAGATGATTTCTGTGGCCCGTGAAATCAGAAATCGAATGTAAGTTCCCGTTGGATCGAGTTTGCATGCAAAGAAACCAATGAAACTAAATGGTGTCACAGTTCGTAGCCTCCAATCCAAAATACTGAGAACAAGAAGCTCCATCCGGAGTATTGTTCTCGGTTCAAATATGTACTTGGCCCCTTCAACCTAGGTTCAAGAAACAATTAGTATTATATTTATCTCTCTGGTCAACTCTTGATATTTCATACTAAAGTAAGCAGCAAGCTACTAAACCAATCATAAAGCTTTTGACTACCTGGAGATCCAACAGAGAAGGAACAAGGGGTTCCTCCATTTTAGCAGCTAAAGACAAGCAAGCAATAGAGAGTAGTTGCATTGGCCACCCTTTTTCCTGCTGAAAATGTAAACACCAAGCAACATTATTTACTAATAATCTATACTTCGTACATTGTACGTATACATTTAAGTCCATTATTATACCCATCTTATAATGTTTTATCAGAAATATACCTATATCATTATTCAATGCTAAAGAAGGATATATTGAATACCATTTTAAAAAAAAAAACTTAAAGTGAAGTTAATCTCGAACCTAACAAGTAGAAAAAAGAAATCCATAATAACTGTCTGGTCGGCGTCGTGTTTCCGACATGCGTAACTTTTACCTTGAAAAACACAGTCATCACAAGTACTCCGACTTCAGTACCTCATAAAGCACTAAAATACCAAGTGTCTTTAGTTAGGTACTTACGTCGCCTTCAAAGTTTGAAAAGTCAATCGTTAACTACGCTCCAGTCAAAATTATTTACTAACATATGGGAACGCTTACTGGCAAACGGCGACTGCGAGAACAAAGGAACCGATCTAAGTAGTTGACGGAGAGATACGCCGTCAGTGGCTGGAATCTATAGTATGCCTGCACCTGCATAGAACAAGTCCCATGAGGACGAGATGAGACAAGATTTTGATTCTGACACGTCAACAAACACAAAGATTGTACGAAACTAAAGTCCTCCGCCGCCACTGATTCAACGGCGAATAACTTTCTCAGATCGACATTTGTAGATGGATTGGTGTGTGGTGGCAATATTGTGAATAAGTGAACTTTAGTACCCTTTTCATACCTTGAGAATCCATGCAACGGACTGTTCTCGAGCCGACGCGTCGACAGACGGCGAATAATCGAACCCGGGAACGAAGTTTCTCTCATCTTCTATGAAGCAGGCGATTGATTCGAGGTCCGATGAGCATTCCAGAGTCGATTGGCTGGATAATATTTCGGAAGAGTCCTCGCAGCAGAGAAGGTCCGAGAAGCATTCCGAACACGAAACCGACATGATCCCCGCCGGGAACAGTTTGTCATTATCTTCTCATCAAGGATGCAACATACATCGAAGTCGAAACGACTTCGTATGCCGTCGGAATATTGGTCGGATTCTCGCCGGAGGATGGCCGAAATGTGCTAGAACAAACGAGGCAGAGTAGGCGTAGCTTTTGTTGAAGTAGGAGGATTCTATATATCAGATACCCATGGCCAAGCCAAGTTTCTATGGATATAAATATTAGGTGAGCCGAACTCTTTTTTTTTATTTTAATTAATTTTCTTTTTGAAGTGTTTGGTGACTTGCTGGAAAATTTTTAATTTTATTTAAAATAATATTTCTAAAAAAAAATGTTTTACATTTAACAATAAGGTTAGTCATGGTTTGTAATCAAAATATTCATATTAGATTATAAATAGCAATTAATTTCAGACTATCTACTAAAATAGTAAAACACTACTTTGTATAATAGTACGCAGTCTTATTCTTAATTAGTAAAAAGTTTGTTTTTAAATAATAATTTATTTTTAAATTTTTAAATTAATAATTTTCACCTATTTTTATCGTGTAATTGAGTATGGTTTTATTTTTTATGATAATGAAACAAGGATTTACTAAATAATTAGATAATTAGTAAATAACATTAGAAAACAAAAAGAGGTCCACATGTATCAAAAAACCAATGAAAGGTTATCACAAGTACGATTTTTGGCTAGAGAAATTACTTAAAAGGCACGTATAATGATTAGTTCAATCGATATACTTTGCGCTTTGTAGTTGAAATATTTGGTTCCGCAGTTCACTTGTGAAATATAATGCTTACAACTACTAGCTTTCGAATTCTTCCTCTTCTTACATTTGATCAAAACCGTGAAATTGAACATAATAGCAGAATTGATTCAATGTGTCGGCATCATCAACGCAATAAGTGTCCATTCCCTTGTTTCAATGTAATGCGATTTTGTCAATATAATTGACTGTCTTCTCCTTACAGATGTCAGGCAGCTTTTACACCCAAGAAATTTGTCCAAATCCTTCAATCATTAACCTTCACACGAGACTCAAAAGACTTCCTAACTCCTTCCAGCCAGGAGACAGACCTTGTGTTTTTTACAATATTCAACTTATCAGATCACATACAATACGTATACTTAAGAAAGTGCTTACTGAAGTATTTGGTTGATGTGATTTATAGATTATTCCGTCAATCTGATAATGTATTCAGTAAGAATCTCTATTTTATTTTAAAAAATGTAAATTGGAGTACATGACAGAATTTCCGAGTGAGGTTCAAATGTGGCTTGATAACTTAGCTTAGTGACTGACAGAACTTATAAACGCTCGGCGACATCAAAAGTCTCTGAAATTACGGAAGCGTGAATGGATTGCGATTTAGATAAAGAAAAGGAGGAAAGTGATCCATCTTCCTCTTATAATGAAATGATGAAGGTTCGTCTTAGTTTCTTGTTACCTTTAGTGTGGAGCACGGGCATTGATTTAACATAAGAAACTCACGAAGGAAAAGGTAATTGCTTACGAACTGATATAGAAGGCGACCCCTATATTGCTTCTTACCCAAAAAAAGTTGCACGTAGTTTCTCACAAACAAGCACTGATTATCTGCATTTCTCCAGTTAACTACGGCATAATTAATTTACCTTTTCACATTCATTATTACAATCTTTGTCTCTTCCTAACTTTTTCTTTGCTTGCCCATTATCTTTCCCCATGTGCTAATAACTGGCATACCATCTTTATAAATTGTCAATTGTGTGGTGCAATATAGCAAACTGTACACATTCTTCTTTTCTACTATATGTCAACTTTGCCTTTCTGTGACGTTAGTTTCCTGGAATTGGTGTTTCATAAACACAATGACAGAAATAGAGATTAGAGGACCTTTCAACCATCATAATATTAATAACCCTTTCAATTTTTTTTTAATTTCATTATTGACCTCGTATTTAGTTTCTTTAATTTTTGAAAAATACGTTGAAAGACCTATTTTCCAACTTACGCCCTTCCAACCAACAGGGCTATTTCCAAAGATAAGCCACGGAGGATCACGAAGATATATATATATATATACGCCAGACTGTGGAGCCAGAATGCCAAGTAATTGGCTACATGTCTTGCTCCAATAGCTGGTATTGGCAGGCCATTAGGAGACATTTTGATTTTATAGAACCTTACGTACCCATGGCTTATTATGTTTTTGGGTCACATTGAGAATTCTATATAAGAGTAGCTACTAATGTATACGTCATAACGTTGGTCGCATTGATATAAAAACGAAAATAAATAGATTAATAGTGGAAAAGAAATAATGGTAACAAACCTACCCCTACCCATCAATTAGCTAGTTGGCAGTGCTCCCAACTGCTACTTGGAAAAACACATACATAATAATTCAGAATTTGACTCCTCTGCATCCAACATATTATATACACATGTATAGTGACACTATGGAGATTAAGATTTTTTAAAGTCAATACGTTACCGCATAAGCGCTTCTCAATGTTTACGTGATCGTGATGCAGGCAACAAGAGCAGTAGCATTTATTGCTTCGTTGAATTTGCGTAAAGCGAATGATGCCGATAGGTCTTTATATATAAAAGCATAAAACTTTAAAATTTGATCGTTTTTATTCATAATTTTAGTTTTTATTTTTATTTTTATTTTTATTTTTAATAAATATTTATTTTTCTCAATTTTCAATTTTCAATTTTCAATTTTGATTTTGTTTGTTTTCATAAAATAGATCTTATTTTCTGTTTCTATGTTATAATATGATTTACTATAAATATAATATGTATTATTTAGTTATTTAATATTAATTATTAATAAACTTATGAATAATTTAATTCAATAGTATATCTTTAATTATTTAGCATTAATTATTAATAAAAATTATTAGTAATTTAATTTAATATCATAATTTTAAAATTCAAAAATTTTAAATAAAATAATTTTAGTTTAATAATTACTATTATAATAACAACAACGCTCAGTACAAATTTCGCTGAGACGTGGGATCTAGGGAGGTCCAGTAATATGCAGTTTTACCCCTAACTAGTAGAAATGCTATTTTCAAATGACTAATAATAACTAATCAATGTAATTTAAATTTAAAATATCTTTAAATATATAAAATTTGTTTTAATAATTAAAAATAAAATAAAATAAATATTTATTTTAATGAAGTATAATATTTATCAACTATAATTTATGAATAAATGTTATATAAGATATTAAAATAAAAATATTTATTATTGAATTTATCTAGTATATTGTTTTTGTTTTTATTAAAAAGAAAATAAAAACTAAAAATCATTTAAAAAAATAGATGTGAAATTTCATAACATGTAAGAAAACCATACGACGTTTTATTAATGTCCCAACCACTCGTACTATTTTGCGCTTTGATTATCCGGCGTGGGAAGGGAGAGAGGAAGAGCAAGCTTAGACAATGACACAATGTAGAGGTATCTTGAGGACTTTTTTTATTGTATTATGATATATTCTCATTAATATTATGAAAGTGACAAAGATGCCACGTGGCTGAATCAATGTGATATAATTAATTAAAAATAAACTGATTTTATAGACATTAAAGGTATGATCATATTTAATGTGTGTCCCATGATACATATAAGCAGTGCAGCCTATCCTGAGGATGAGAAATGGGGATATGCTTGGGTAGGTTGTGAAGTTTTTCTTGTCCAATTTGGACAAAGGCCACCCTAATTTTGTCTCTTACCTTCAATTATTAACTAGTGAAAGAACTATATGAGCAAAAGTTGGGAACTCATTTAGTCATTTTCAGTATGATTCAGCTTAGCTTGTATTATTTTCCCATCGAAAGTAGAGAAAGCACTGCTTTAGCATACAAGGTTCTCCATAATTCTCCGAGATTGAGAAATGATTATTAATAACACGAAACTTTCTTTTTATATTTTACAAAAATATTATTTGTGTTACTTGAATTCGTGACTTTCAAATCATTAATTGTATGCAACTGTTTTTTATATTTTACAAAAAAACAATTTCCATGATTTAAATTTGTAATCTTCTAATCACAAATAAATAACTTTCTTAGTTAGACTCGAAAGTAGAGACGGGATCCAAAAGTAAGCAGAGGGATTTTCTCTTTTTACCATCTTTTGTTTCTTTGGTTTTGTCTTTTTGGCATAGACAAAGGTGAAATAATATTAAACCTACTGCTGTTTTATCACCTTAGGATTCTGGTATGAGCACCTATACTGCTCTGTTCTTTACATAATATGCTTATTATTAGGACCCCATTAACTCCTTTTCCAGTTTTGATCGGTGTGGTAGATTGAGACCCAATGGTACAAAACGAGAAATTTTAGTCTCTCGTGATGGTTTTGGATAAGTAGATCCAAGGCTAAGTTCTTGTATTGCAATTAATAGGTTTTAGTGCAAATAATCATGGTTTTAGACTTTTAGTGGAAATATCCTTCAGGTTTATGATGCTGTATGCTGACTTTTGTCACTGCACATTTGGTTTTTCTAATATCATGCTTTCTAGATTAGCTTAGCTAAATCAATTTAACTAATTAATATGATTGCCATAATGCGTTTAATTATGGATGTATCTATATGAAGTGGCTATATATAGAACTTGTAGATTCTACCTAAAGTCACATATTTTAAGTCATGCATGCTATAATGACGAAACCACTTTGATTAACTACCTTAATTTCTTAACTTTACTATATATTTTACTCTTGTTGCTTTGTTTTTCAAAGAAGAAAAGAGAGCTGAGTGTACACTGTACACAGATCAATCAATTCAACAACAACCAAATAAAAAACAGGATTAACAAGAACAAAAATTGCTTTTCTATCAAATTATTAATTTAATAATCAAATAGATAAGAGTCTAGGAATAGAACTACCATATAAGTTACAGGGCAACCATAACCATAACAGACCTGTTACTTGACACCAGTTTTCCAAGACAGCCGTTGTATGAGTAGACCCTTCCTGTCAATCAAAATGAGTAGACAGGCCAATTCCACAGCAAAAGTTCAGCAGGAAAATTCAACAAAAACAGGATCTTGAATAATGCTTCACAAAATCCCCCTTTACATAATGGAACTGGAGCTCACTGTGCTCTATTTACGGTAGCTGACAAAACGGCTTGTCGCTGGTTAGTGCTCTTTCTGTACAAACCTATATGCCACGCCGTTTCTGATTAAACATTTTTTTGTGTAGTATTAGCCAGTATCCAACTCCTTGGGTGGTTCCTGCCAATCCTATGACAAGAAATATTAACAACCTTGGATTTGAATCATGTCCTGAAACGGGTACAAACATGGCAAACAAATAACATAACTCGATTACATAATATAAATAAATATTCATACTGCTATGTAATAAGTTAAACCTGACAATGCCCTGCTAGTCAAGATTTTAGCTTTTCATTTTAGACTTTTTGTTTTTGGTGCAAAAAAACAAATGCCAACCACAGTGATGGAAGCTTAAGAGCTTAAAAAGGCTGGTCTATGCCTGTTACTTACTAGGAATAAAATATCGGTGACAACAAATTAGAAAGATTCTAGTCTCTTACAGACAGCTGAAGCCTGAAAGCTCTACTTACCTAATGTCACTATTCATGGGAGCGTCTCCAAGCTCGAAAATTGACTATTCACGCCATGGACACATGGTAACAAGCACTTGGTGGGGTATAAACACAGCCTAGCAAGACTTCCACTTACTGCTCTTTAATTTCCCCTTGTCTTTTATTTCCAGTGGCTACTGTTTTTTGGCTTTCTGTTTAGATTAAGTCGAGCAATATACGGAATTTTTGTAGGTTTGGAACAGGACATGAACTGGAAGTCGTCGGAGGGGTAAAGGGCTAACAGGTCGATTGCTGGTTTGTATGGTAGGTGGCCTATTTTTGTGGGGCGATCACGTGCTGCAAGCCGATAACTCTCGTCCCGTGGGATCTATGATCTATCACTCATCTACAGTTTATTTCTACCCAAAAAATTGAAAATCGTATGTTTCATCTTTTGTGCCCTTCTCAGTTAAATCCTAGCTGGCGCACTATTATTAAAGGTTATTGTGGTAATTATGAATAATGCAGTACAACTGTGAAAAAAGATGGTCGTAATTACTGCACATTGTAATTCTGGAAATTGGTTTGGCACAAAGGAATTTGTTTTATTCGCTAAATATTGCCATTCTAATTCTTTCTTCTCATCTTCAGCTTATTGGGTAAGAAGGCATTGAGTTTCGTTTTGCACCATAAGTGTTAGAGCTAGGCTTCCAGATTAGGCCCAGCTTGTCAATAGTCTGTGATCAATCCTTTTGTCACAAGATCATGTTTTTTATATTTCTCTTTTAGGCCTATGGAATGAGAAAGCAATAAGACATAAGAAACAATCATAAAGCCCAAACCAATAAAATAGAAACAAAAGTCCAAACGAAGTCTAGAAAATAAAAAAGTGTGTTTTTTTTTTATCGGTGTGGGACTTTATAAATACACAACTCATCTTACCATGTTTTGTTTAGAATATTAGGATTTTAGTCCATATATTGCTTCGTTGATCCCATAAAAAAGAAAATTGAAAGAGTTGTTGTATCATGTATGGTTGTATTAAGTTGGAGATGGTTTTTCCAGTGACATTATGTCTCTCATTTTAGCTTTTTCAAAACTTAGATAGTTTGTCTAGTCTAATTTACTTATCAAACGTGTTAATTGAAAAAATTAAGGCATCTATATTTATTTAGGATAACAAATCTTCAAGTGCCTAAACTTTTAGAATTTTTTCAATCTAGTACCCACGCTATTAAAATTTTCAATTAAGTGGTCAGTACTTTAAAAACCTTAACAATTTAATTCAAAACATTAGTTCCATTAATAATTTGTCAATTTGGTTAACGAAATCTTGGTTGTTCATGATGTGTAGGTGTTCACTTGAAAAAGTTCTTTATACTCTATTATAACCATGACTACTATTTTTCCATGTGAACATCTATATATCATAGACAACAAGGATTATGTTAATAGATTAACAAATTACTAACAAAACTAATATTTTGAGCAGAACTGTTAAAGGTTTAAAAGTTGCTCACTCAATTAAAAAATTTAAACATTTGAGCACTAAATTAAAAAAGTCTCAAAAGGTTGAGCACTTTAGGATTAATTATTCCATTTTTATTTTTAACTGTTTACGAAAACAAGACATATAAAAGCTTTTTCATTCACTTATATGTCTTTTTTTTTTAACTTTCATATTACCATATTTTAAAATGAATATTATTAACTATACTAATTTGTTAAATACAATTTACTCAGTAGGATAAGTATTTTCAATATATGTTGCTTTTTTATAATGTCCAAAACTTTTAGTAGTGTAAAAAACTTACAAAATTATCTTCTTTGAATTTTTAGGTTGAAATTATAATGGAGAATATGGAATCATCAAAAAAAAGATTTGACGAACTTAACATCTTCTACTCATGGTAAGTCTGATCCATCATAGAAGTAATTTTCTTCTTCCCAAACATTTAATAGAAATATTTAAAATAATTTTATGTTTTGCGATTGAATATTTAAAGTAGTAGGAATTTATAGAATTAAAGAATATCTTGCTGATATTAAAGGTAATATTGCTTCTTGTAAAAAAGTACCGTTTAATGTATATGAGAGGATTGTAAATTATTTGCAACAATAAGTAAAAAAGAAAAATACAAATAAAGAGGCTCATAATGGATTTTTTGAAAACGATGAAGCACAACAAGTATTAGATAAAGGAGAAAAGAAAGTTATTATTGATATAGATTTTTATTTTCCTCCAAGAGCTACTCCTGATTCTCAACCTAGTTTAAAAAGTATTTTGGTTAATAAGGATGCTGTTTTGTGAAGTAAATGAGCATGGGCTAGATGTTTCTATCATTCATATGTTCCTTTAAATTCACTCTATTTTCAAAAAGTAATAAATGCTACAATATTGATGGGTCCGAGATCTAAAAGACCTTTTTATTATAAGATTCACGTGCCTTTGCTTAAAGATTAAAAAAACAGTCAAATGATTTTGCATACATATAAGTCTCGAAAAGAAACAACTATATGTACTATTATGCTACATGGGTAGAATGAGATAAAGAAATTTGATTAATTTCTTAGTTTATTGTAATGTTGGAATAATTTTTATCAAGTCTGTTGATGCTTCTGATATGGTTAAAAGTGCTCATACTTTATTTGAATTATTTTATGAAATTGTCTAGTAAGTTGGACCAACTGTTGTACACTTTCTTACAGACAATGCAACTAATTATGTATCAGTTATGTACTTACTATAGTCAAATTATCAGCGTATTTATTGTTCTCTATATCGGCTCATTGTATAAATCTCATTTAAAAAGACATTGGTTGTATGAACCATATTTCTAATCTTACTTCAAGTGCATCTAATATCATAGTTTTTTAGTATAATCATATAACATTATTGTCTTGGCTAAAAAAGTAAGAAGATTGGGTGGAGATTGTTTGCCCTGTAGCTACTAGGTTTACAATTACATTTATAACTTTGAGAAGTGTTTATGAACATAAAGAAGCACGTCAAAATTTAATGACAAGTAAACACTTTTTAAGTCATAAGTTATCAAAGGGTGTAAAAGGAAAAGAGCTCTATATTATTATTATGGATAATAAATTTTGGCATGCTTGCTTGATTGTTGTGAAGATTGTGGCTCCACTGATAAGGTTGTTGAGAATTGTAGACTTAGATTAGAAGCTATCTTTGGGATATATATATGTTGTTGAGGATTGTAGACTAAGATGAGAAGCCATCTTTGGTATACGTATATTTTTGATCGGTGATGGGATAAGCATCTTACTTAAACGATCAACTTAACAACTTACTTTCTTAATCCTTATTGCTTGTATAGTAGAGATATATATACATATGTTGATATTATAGGTGGTCTCTTTGATGTGGTTGAATACAAAGGTATATTCTCTAATGAAGAGTAATCAAAGATAATAAATGAAATTAAATTGTATTGTGAAGGTTTAAGGAGTTTTGCTAGATCTTCTGCAAAGAGAGAACTTACGATGAAAAAAATGTAGCATAATAAGTTTTCATTCTTTATTTTATGCTTTACTTATTAATATTTTTTTTACATTTATAACTATTGATTTAAAATGCAAATGAGTGGTAAAGATTATTTGGTGAAAGTACTCCGACATTGAGAAAACTTACTATTTGATTACTTAGTTAAACAACTTCTACATCAAGTTATGAATGTACTTTGAGCATTTTTTTTAACACATTCATACCAAAAACAAAATCACCTAGAAGAACAAAGACTCAATGACCTTGCTTACATTACTTATAATATAAGAATGAAGAAAATGAATTTCTTGATATGTTTTTATTTTTCATTAACTTTATTTTTACTGTTGACTTTATAATTTCTCTATTATGTATTCAAGGTGCTTAGTTGAAAGTTAACATATGATCTAATTGATATTAATTGTATTGATTGTATTGATCATTTTGTGTTTTTTAATCTAAAAATAAGAACTATGATTTGATCTTGATTATAATGAACTTGAAAAGTCGATTTATAAAGAAAATGCATTTATTACAACGAATGAATTAAGAATAACTATTGATCGTACGTTGATGTCTTATTTTGAACATATTTAACATTAAAGGTATGATGTATAAAAGAAAATTTATTACAAATTAGTAACATATTTTAATATGTTACTAATTTGTAATTTATTTAAATTCGGAAGAAGATATTAATGTAGATACTTTAGAGAAAAGTGTGATTTATAAGTCTTTTGATAATGTTTGTTATATATGAATCTTAAGATTACTATTCAATCTCTCTAGATAAACTTAGATCAAACTAGATCATAATATTAGCAGTAAATATATTCTATAAATCTCTTCTGATTATGTTTTTACTTGTATATAAAGGCTCATAAGCCTTTCAAAAAATGTATCAAAAGCAGTACTTATTTCATACACACTCTTCACAATTCCTTCATGGTATTAGAGCTAACTCCCTGTCTCTCTTAATTTTTTTAATCAACCTATGATATCCAGTCTAGACTACTCAACACACATTTAGATCACCTCCAAACAACCACAAAAACCAACACACGAATTAAAAAACACACACCAAACCTTCCTTTTTAGCATAATTGTACAATTCCAACACACAATCAAACACCAATAGAATCCATTTAAATACCACAAGATATAACCAACTCTTCCTCACACCTCTTCATCTACACACCTTTACAACAACATCCACATCCTTATCTATTTGTCTTAAACTCCCTACATCATTTCAAGAACCTCACCTTCATTCCATCATCACCAATACCAGCTATGGTAGAACTTACCACCTTAATTATACCCTTTAACCAATTAACCAACTTTCTTACTGTTGGACCCCAAACCAGTTTCATTATTTTGATGCATGATTTTAATTTTGAAGTCTTATTCGATCAGTTAAATTTG
>JANZLC010000001.1:4314405-4331120 GCA_026413385.1 Erythroxylum gracilipes
ATCATTAAATGATTAAAATTTTTAATACATAAGTTATGATCCAATTTAATATTATTTCAAATTAATATTATACCAATTAGAGAAATTGAACTTCTCGCACATGGCGTGAGCATGTATAATGAGGATGAGGACCGGACGGTCCGGTCTAGTTTTTAAAACCTTGGTATTTTGTACACTGTCAAAAAGGTTGGTTTGAGATTACAATCTGATAAATAATAAATAATCACTATTGTGGATGCATAGTGTGTTTTAATGTGTCAGTGACTTACCATTAATGACTTGATTGTTCGTGTGATTGTATCTTATTGTGTAGATGTCTATTTACGAATAATATGATATAAAATTTATTTTATGCATTTTAGGATATATATTTTTTTTGATAAAATTTTAGGATATATATTCCTTTATAGGTAGGTGGAAATTGTATCGTGTCAAATATACATATTGTGATAGTGATTTTTTACTTTTACTTTCTTATTCTTTTTTTATTAATATATGCTACATTATTGTTGTTAATGATAAAAGTGATAATCTAAAGAGTGTACATAATTAGTTATGATGTGACTACTCATGCTTTTATTTAGATCTTATGGAATGATAAAGGAAGAGACCAGATCCTCTGTCCAGTTTTACTCTGTCTTATTTTGTCTCATAAAATTTTAATCATTCTATTTTATGGGTCTCACGTGGGTCCCATGCGAGACCCACATAAATAAACGACTGAGATTTATTAGACACAATAAGACACCATAATATTGGACAGGAGATCTGGACTCATAAAGGAAGAGGGGATTATTAATATTTTATTATTATTAATAGAGTTGTTATAGAGTGAAATTAGTATTTTCAATTTTATATTGGGAAAAAAGCTTGCCATATTTAACTAAACTTTAGGTCAAGATTGATTTTAGTAAAAGATATTTAGGCTTACTGGTATCTATCATAAACTAAACCGAACTAACCTGAATCTACAATTTGACACGAATTGAACTTAAATTTTTATTTAAAACTTGATCGAACTTAGATTTAGGCCTACTTTTTCAAAGTCCAATTGAATTTTGGTCTGAGGTTAAACTTGAGTCTTAATAGGTTCAGGATTGATAGATTCTCTTATTAACCTTTAGATGATATTCATTATGAGATGGTGAATTTTTTGATTCCTTGTTTATTTATTTATTATGTTTGTTTGAGTTATTTTATTAGATTAATTGTGAGAATTCATTGGTATGTCTACATTTTACATGTCATTTGAGGTTAAATTACTTAATATTTAGCTTTTATATGGTATGTGGTGAGTGTCAAATCAACCAAAGATAATTAACCTACTCAGAATATTAACATAGCACAATAGAGTAAGGTCGTCTTCTCAAGAAATAGTGGATTATCTCTTTTAACAATTAAATAAAAAAATTTGAAAATTATGTTAAAACGAAATATTAAAAGTAAAAAAATGAATTGATTTGAAATTCAATAAAATTGACTTTTAGTTAAAGGAATTTATTTCCACCTTAATTCATTCAATTGATCATTGATGCAAAAGTAATTTAATATATTCATGAATAAATTAGTTCTAGTTATTAAGAACATATCTATAATAACCAATCTTTCCTTACTTTGTACGATAATCACAAATAGATCAAATAATTACTTTCTAATCGAAAAACAACCTTAAAGGCAGCTCGTAGCATTTAGCGTTTCGACGACCTTAAAATCTAAAAAGACCCAATTTTTACCAACAACTCAACATATGATTTATTGCAATCAAATTAATAAATTTCACGATATATATTAAACTTCTTAACAAGAAAATAAAATTATGTTGATTATCACTTATTAAAACCAACAAACAATTACAAATTTGTTGTTTTAATTAGCTGAGATTATTTTAGGATTATTAAATATATGCATCTATTCAATAAAATCCAAAACTTTCATAAAATCAATGAATTCAAGAGATAATTAAATATTCATACAAGATTGAATTCAATAAAACCTATTTGATCTCACAATTGATTTAGAATCAAGGCTTCAATATAATCCTTTAACTAGAATAAATAAATTAGTTACAAGCCATAGAGAAGAAAGAACACATGAAAATTATTCAAAAGAAAAATTATTCTTACGGAAGAAGTTGGGAGAAGAAAAACTTTGGAGAGCTTCCCAGTAAAAAATCCTCCAAAACACTATGCCTATGTTCTCTCCCTTGACAGCAAAAGGTGGAACCCAGGGTAGACTTCTCCCAAAACAGATGCTATCGCGTGTTGCCCTTCTCCAAAAAACATCCTCGTATATTCCAAAACAAAGGACATCCCTCTTGTTTTTTTCCATAAATAATAACCCTACGTTAAAAATGTCTGTTGTCTTCTCTTCTGTTGCCTGTGTTTTCTCTCTCTTCTTGTGTTTTGGACTGTCTTTTGTTTTTCTCTGTTGTGCTGTCGTTATATTCTTGTTATTTCTGCTGACTTTTTCCTTTGTTCTCTGATCATATGCTATGCATTATCGTTCCTGCTTCTTTTGCTCTACGTTTTGCTCTTATGGTGTCGTTTTCGCTGCTAATTTTGGTCTGCTACTATTTGTCATTTTCTACTGGGTGCTTCTTCTTTTCCTTTGCTGTGTCGTTTTTGTCTTTGTGGCTGCTGGCATTTATCTTCTGCTGCTATCGTTTTTGTCTTTGTGAGTTGCTTCTTTTTTACTTACTTTTCTCCCAAAACAACTCTACATCTCTTAACCTCTAAAAACAATGTAAAAACACCCTAATCACAACAACATCCATCCAATATGCTCACAAAATGCCCCAAATTAATATTTAAATTATTAACCTATCAGTATGTTTTATATAGATTATTTAACATTTCTCTATTTTCACTTCATTACCTTATAGGTGACGTTCTAGAGGAAACATATAATTGGGTGCAACTTTCTCCATTGTTGTCTAATTTTTTATGAAGAAAAAAACATAATAAACCCAATGTTTATATTGATGTTAGTCCAGTGAAATTCTCGCGTAGAATTGAGAAGACGTATTATTTCTTAAATTCAAGCAATCTAGAACTCTCCTTTTATAACCCTAATTATAAGTACTCTTATTAAAATGAACCTAAGGGATTTTTGAATGGTTTTGGCATACATGTTGCTGTTGTTTTCATAATTTTAGTCATAAGTTGCTGTTATTGAAACAAATTTGCTGTTATTGAAACAAATTTGGAGGAGCTAGTGATAACTATTGAGTGAGCTGATAAAAAACTGCACTATTATTCAGCAAAAACAATGCCTTTTATAGGCCATTATATCAACGAAAAAATCGAGATAAAAGGACCATGCCTCATGACTAACTCCTAGTTTAACTCCAACTGAAAACAAATAACACTGAAGACTAGGACAAAACAAAACAGTAACTTAAAAATATCTAACATAGTAACTTAAAAATATCTAACACCCTCCCTTAAACTGAAATTACTTTCAGTTTAACATCAAACAGAACTCTTCGTACTGCACACTCCAAGAGCACTTCTCAGCTTTGTGAATGCAGCAACTTTGAGGGGCTTCGTGAAGATGTCTGCCGCTTGGTCTTCACTTCTGCAATAAACAACATCAATTATTTCTTCCTTTGTGAGATCTCTTAGGAAGTGAATCTTGACATCGAAGTGTTTACTCCTTCCATATAAGACTGGCTTTTTTGAGAGTTTGATTGCAGAGTTATTGTCACAATAAGGTAGAGTGGGACCTTTTGTTGAAAATGAAGCTCACCAAGAATATTTCTCATCCATATTGCTTGGCAAGTACAAGAGGTTGCTGTTACAAACTTAGCTTCAGTGGTTGACAAGGTGACAATTTTCTGCTTCTTGGACGACCATGATACAGCTCCTGACCCCAACAGAAACACAAATCCAATTGTACTTTTTCTATCATCTAGATCACCGGCAAAATCATTGTCTGAAAAACCAATTAAATCTATCCGCTCCCCTTTCTTGTAGAAGATTCCAAAGTCAATGGTGCCTTTCAAGTACCTTAGAATTCTTTTGGCAGCCAACAAATGCTCCTCTTTTGGTTGCTCCATGTATCTACTGATAAGGCTAACAGCATACATAATGTCCGGTCTGGTGGCTGTTAAATACATCAGACTCCCCACAATTTGTTTGTAATGGGTGCTATCGACCTTCTTTCCTGCTGGATCTTTCTCAAGTTTTAGCCCCATCTCTGAAGGAGTGTTGGTAGCATTGCAATTTTTCATGCCAAATCTGTCTAAAATTTCACGGGCATATTTCTTTTTTGAAATGAAAATCCCAACAGCAAGTTGTTTAACTTCTATACCCAAGAAATAATGCATTAACCTAAGATCAAACATATCAAATTCTTTCATCATAGACTCCTTAAATTTTTCAAGCATTCCTTCATCATTCCCAATAAAAATTAGATCGTCCACATATAAGCATACAATAACAATGTTACCACCATTGGAGTTTACATAAAGAGTATGCTCATAAGGACATTTCTTAAAACCAACCTTCATGAAATAGGCATCTATACGGCTATACCAAGCTCTTGGGGCTTGTTTTAGCCCTTATAATGCCTTTTTTAACCTATACATCATATGCTCACATCCACGTTTCATATATCCAGAAGGTTGATCGACAAATACCTATTCTTGTAGGTCCCTATGAAGAAATGCTGATTTTACATCCATCTGGAAAATTTTCCAGGAGCTTTGTGCTGCCAATGCCACCACCAAATGGATTGTATCAAGTCTGGCCATTGGTGCAAAAACTTCTTTGTAATCCACTCCAAACTGCTGCTTGTATCTCTTAACCACCAAGCGTGCCTTGTATCTGTCAATATCGCCATTTTCTATCAATTTTGTCTTGTAAATCCATTTCACCCCAATCGTCTTTTGTCCTCTAGGTAGATCAACCAATTCCCACGTATTGTTTCGTTCAATGGTAGTGATTTCCTCATCCATAGCTCTTTGCCACTTGGAATCCTTGGCAGCTTCTTGAAATGAAATGGGGTCACAATCTAAAAATAAGCAAAGTAAGTCAGAAGATCATCACTTTGATCAATTCCTGTTACTTTATAGTCTTCCATCCATGCTGGTCTCCTTTTGTTCCGCTGCAATCGAGGTTGTTCTTCCTCAATTTGTTGAACTGGGCATTCGGTTTGTGGGCTTCTTGGATAATCTTCAGTAGTGGTGGTTGCAGGTTGAGAATGGTCCTCCTTCTCGTCAAATTCAGCCAGAATGTTCCAGCTATTTATCTTCCCATGTCTAGAAATTTTCTTCATCAAACACCACGTCATGACTGATAATGACTTTCTTTGTGTTAGGATCATAAAGCTTGTAAGCTTTTGACTACTTGCTGACACCAAGAAAAATACATTTTCCAGCTTTATCTTCAAGCTTAGTTCTCCTCTGATCTGGAATGTAAGCGAAGCTGATGCAGCCAAAAATTTTGAAATGATCAACATTTGGTTTGTGTTCCACTCCAAGCCTCTTTTGGTGTGATGTTTCGAACAACATACGTTGGGCTTCTATTCAAAATATGAATGCTCCATTGTACTGCTTCAGGCCAAAAATTCTTCGAAACATTGCTTCTCTTTAAGAGAGTCTGCACCATATTCAAGATGGTACGATTTTTCCTTTCGTTGATATCATTTTGTTGAGGAGAGTAGGCTGCTGTAAGTTGTCTTTTAATCCCATGCAATTCACAAAAATCTACAAACTCTTGTGAATTATACTCTCCACCTCGGTCACTGCGTAGAATTTTTATTGAACTTTCAGCTTCATTTTCAACGACGGCCTTGAAGCTTTTAAAGGCTGCAAAAGCTTCAGATTTGTCCTGCAAGAAGTAAACCCATGTTTTCCGACTAAAGTCATCAATGAACGTCATGAAATAACGTTTACCTCCGTTGGATTTTGGATTTATGGGACCACACAGATCAGAATACACTAGTTCTAGTCGTTGTTTGCCTCTTCGAGATCCTCCAGTTTGAAAGCTGTTACGAGGTTGCTTCCCAACAACACAATCTTCACAGACTTCTGCAGGAGAATTAAATTTGGGAAGTCCAGCCACCATCTCCTTCTGTTGCAGAGTTTTTAGCCCTCCAAAATTTAGATGTCCATACCGATAATTCCACAACCATGCTGGGTTGGACACTTTTGCAGTAAAGCAAAAAGGACTGACTTTTTGGAGGTGCAATGAAAACATTCTACTTTCAGTTATGTTGACATTAGCAATCAAACCCAATTTGTCATCTTGGATTCTGCATACTCCATTTTTAATGATAATTTCATAGCCCTTCTCTTGCAGCTGGCCAATACTCAGCAAATTGGTCTTCAAATCTGGAACAAAAAGGACATTGGAGATTATTTGAGTAGAGTTTCCTTTAGTTTGAACAGTTACCTGTCCTTTTCCCATAACCGAGACTTTAGAGCAGTCACCAAACTTCACCGTATCTCGATAGGATTCATCAAGAGTGGAGAAATACATCTTATCTCCGCTCATATGATTGCTGCAACCAGTGTCAAGATACCACAGATTCTTATTTGTTTCTTATTTCGCATGGCATACCATTAACAAGGATATCTCCTCCTCCTTTTCAGTTGCTTCTGCAAAATTAGACTTTTCTCCACGTTTCTTATTTAAATTTGTGCGACATTCAGATTGGTAATGACCATACCTGTGGCACCAAAAGCATTCAATATTAGCTTTATCTTTGCCTGCAGACTTATGTTTTTTGTCATTTGAACGATGGCCTCGATCATTTCTCCATGGACTCCCTCCACCGGCTTTGTCAGTGGAATCTCTACCCTTCGACTTGCTTCTATCATTGTTGGTAGTTACTTGCAAAGCTTGCTCCTCATTGTCTTGCTGGATTAATTTTTGTTCATGAACTAGCAAGGAATTTTGCAGCTCATCAATAGAGAGAGTGTCAAGATCCTTTGATTCTTCAATGGAGAAAATAATGAAGTTATATTTTGGCAACATAGATCGAAGGATCTTTTCAACAATAGCAACATCCTCCAACTTGTCCCCATGAATCCGCATCTTGTTTGCGATTGGCATCGTTCTTGAAAAATAGTCAGTAACAGACTCACCAGACTTTATGCGCAAAGTCTCGAATTCACCACGGAGATTTTGAAGCAGTGCCTGCTTTGCCCTCACATTTCCTTGATACTTCTTCTTCATGGAGTCCCAAATCTGCTTTGAAGTGTCTTTCTGAAGAATTGTTTCCAAGATTGTGCGATCAATGGCTTGGAAAAGATAATTTTTTGCCTTCAAGTCCTTTAACTTCATTGTCTCAATCTCTACATCTGACACTACTGTGCCTGCTGCTGGTTCTGGTATGCCATCATAAACCACTTGCCAATATTCCTTTGAGCGCAAAAAAATTTCCATTAACATGCACCAATGATCATAATGACCATCAAAGCAGGTAATGGATGGCTGCACAAAGTTTTCAGAAGCCATAAGCTTTCACGTTACTGCTGCGAGTTGTTTGTCCCTCACAGGTGTATGGCTCTGATACCACCGTTGAGTGAGTTGATAAAAAATTGCACTATTATTCAGCAAAAATAGTGCCTTTTATAGGCCATTACATTAACGAAAAAAACCGAGATAAAAGGACCTTGCCTCATGACTAACTATCTCCTAGTTTAACTCCAACTGAAAACAAATGCCACTGAAGACTAGGACAAAACAAAACAGTAACTTAAAAATATCTAACACAGTAACTTAAAAATATCTAACAATAACTTCTCTTATTCTTTTCTTTAAGTTGAGATTTTTATGTTTGTTTTCATTATGTTTGATGGATACAAAACCTTTGTTATGGTTATCTCCAATGTTAATTACTTGGTATAATTGACTCTATATGCTTGCAAAATTAGTTTGATCAAGTTTTTAGCGTCATTGTTATGGAACACATAATTTCTATTTTGTTAATATTATTCTTTTATTCTTTTTTATTTTCCTTTTTCTTTTTTTTGATATTTTTCATTTTTTAGGTAGTTGATGCAAGATAGGAGATCTAGGAGTGAAAACTTTGAGGCTTTATTTTAATTTGATCCTAAAATCAAACAAACCTGTAGATAAAATAAAGTGAGAAAAAAGAGAAGTGATGTCTGCCAATCAAGATAATATTATTGTAGATATAGAGTAGCAGTAACCACAAAGGATGAATATGGGGGACATCTAATTACCTATAATCAGTGTGAGTCTCGCATGTATTATATTGAGTCAAAAGGCGAGGAGCTATAAGTTGAAGTAAGTACATGTCCACCTACTTCTAACCTTTAATGAATTACCTGGGAAGACACAATCGCATTCATAAAGGAATTTTATTTAGTAATTTAGACACTTCTACAAAATGGCCTTACAAAAGATGAGCTTTAGATGAAGTACTTTCCATATTGCATAAGAGAGCAAGCAAGAACGTAGCTACTATCTATTCATGTGAATTTTTTTAAGATTGTAAAAATGTATGATGCCTTCATACTAAGATTTTTCTCTCTATATAAGATCACTAAGTTAAGGAAGCAGATTTAAAGCTTTGCACAAAAATAAGGGTAAGCATTTTATAAACCATAGGAAAGATATTAAGCTCTACCTAGCAATGCTCATATCACTAGTATTTATTATGGCTAATTATGAATCCTTCTACAATGGCCTTATACTAATATGTTAGACTTTGGTTGACATAGTTATGTAAGGGACCAGATATACAAAAATTACTAAAGAGGTCAAGCAAATTATTAAAAATTTGGAATGAAATTCATCAACCAAAATGGTAAAGGGAAAATCGAAAGCACCCTGATACAAGGTTTTAAGTAGTTTTAGGATTATATATAGTTGGTCTCTGGAATTAGGTGAAGATACTTGTGTTGGGTCTATACCCCATATATGTATAAATGTTAAGCCAACCTTAATAAAGAAGCAAATTACAAGCTACCTATAAAAGATAGAAAATTTTGAATGAATCATTTTCCTATAATTGATAAATCATCTAAATCTCCAAAAAGAAAGAGTAAGGAGTTAGAGTAGGCATATCTATAAGACCACTTAGGTTCCTAAAGAAACCTTAGTTTCCATAGTCCTTGTTGTCATATGGCAACACTATAAAAGAGATGCTCAAGAAGTTTATATCTTATGTGAACACAAAGGTAGAAAAATCAGATAAATAGGTGAAACTTAAAAAATTGGTATAATCAAACAATGCATCCATTTGTAATTTAAAAATACAAGTTACCTAATTGGATAAGAAAGGAACCGAAAGAGTTCAAGAATAACCTCCTGTTAGTGAAAAGGTGAACCCTATAGATTAGTTGTGTTCCATTAACTTAAAAAGTGGGAAAATTTCCACATTATTGCCAGTGGAAAGAAGAAAATGTAAACATTGAAAAAAACCTGAGGAAGAAGAAGTAAATAGAGGAAACAAAAGTAGACTAACACCAATTCAACCTGCTAGTGTTTATTTAGATTCGGAAAAAAATAATGGTAAAATTGGTGTCAATTTTACTTTTAACAAGTGTCAATCTTAAGAAGACACCTATACCTTTTTTTAAATCTTATGTGCCAACCATTTTGTACCCTTAAAGGTTAAACAAGAGGAAAGATGAAGATAAATATAAGAAGTTTAAAAAATTTTCATATCAACATACTCTTCATTGAAGCATTAGTTCAAATGATATTTCATGTGAAGTTTTTAAAAAAATTTGTCTACAATAAAAGCAAACTTAAAGATTATGTTATAATGCCTTTAACTGACAAGTGTAGTGAGATCATGCAAAACAAATTAACTCTGAAGTTAAAGGATCAATGGATTTTTATGATTCCTTGCCATTTTGGTAATTCTGTTAATTATAATTGTTTATGTGATTTCAGCACTATATGCCTTTGTCTCTTTTCAGTAAACTTGTAATTAAGAAACTTAAGCCTACTATAATATCACTCTAGCTAGTGAATTGATCCATTAGATAATCAATTAGGGTAATAGAAAACCTAATTGTTTAGTTGTTTAAGTAGAACTATTCATATTTCCTACTAATTTTTTAGTTAGGGACATAGAGTATAATATTGGGGTTCTTATCATCTAAGGAAGACCATTTTTGGCTATTGAAAGGGTGATAATTGATGTAAATGACAATAAGTTAATACTAAGATTGGAGGATAAAAAGGAGGAGTTAACCATATTCAAATTCTTAAAAGAACCTACTTTTGATGATACATGTTATAAGATTGATAATATTGACTCTATTGTATATGCTACCTTGCTTAGAGTTACATATACAGACCCCTTGGAAGCAAGCATGTTTAGCCTTAGGAGTTGTTAATAAGGAAGAGGAGTCCAACATTATGGATTATGCTTTTAGGTTGAATGGAGAGGACTATGGTTCCTAAGTTTCTTAAGTTTTTAAGGAGTTCAGAGATGGAAAGCCTAAACCCCTACCATCTATGCAAAAAACACCTACAATCTAACTTAAATTTTTGCCTCCTCATTTATACTATACATACCTAAGAGAAGGTATACCTGTCATGTTTTTTCTTCTTTTTTGAGTATGTATAGGAAACTAAGTTGTTTAATTTTATAAGAGAGCAAAAGACGGTGATTGCATGGAACAAATATGATATTCATAGGGTTTAGCTTATATTTATGCTCCCATCAAATCCTTATAAGGATAACCAAAAGAGTAGTATAGAGAATCAGTAATGTCTCAATTCAAACATAAAGCAAGTTATGCGTTATGAGGTAAGTAAACTTTTAAACGCAAGAGTCATATAAATTGTTTCTAATAGTTCTAGGGGAGTTATATGCAGGTAGTACTAAAAAAAGAAGGCATAACCTTAGTAACTAATGAGAAGGATGAGTTGATTCTACTAGGATTATCGCTAGGTAGAGGGTGTGCTTTAATTACAAAAAATTAAATGCTACCACTCGAAAATATCACTTCCCTCTACCATTCATTGGCAATATGTTGGAAAGATTGGCAGAGCATAAATTTTATTGTTTCCTTTATGGAAACTTAGGATACAACCAATTCCCAGTGGCATATAAAGATTAAGAGAAGACAACTTTTATATGTCCTTATGGGCACATTCGTGATGCCCTTTAGATTGTGCAACTACATCCATTTTCCAACATTGTATGAGAACTATTTTCTCCAATATGAAAAAGAAAATAATCAAGATATTTATAGATGATTTTTTTTAGTTTTTTAGTCTTCTTTTGATGTTTGCTTGCTTAATCTAAAGCATATGTTGTAATAAAATGAAGATAACAATTTAGTATTTAATTGAGAAAAATGACATTTCATAGTATAAGAAAGAATGGGTCTGCGATAGCAAGGATACTAGAAGGCATAAATTCCAATATGACTCAAGAAGAAAAAGTAAAAACTGGAACTCTAATTCTTTCAGTAAGGGGGGTCCTTTTTTCCTATTTTTAACACATACAAGTCTAACAAAATCCAAAAAGGGGACTAATAATATGAGAGAATCAAAAAGACAAGAACAAGATTGGGAGGCGAGGTAACCGACTAGCTCTAAGATGTTTCATCGAAAAAGGTGGATGTGAAGGCTCTGAGTTCTTGCTATCCTCCCAAGCCAGCGTCATAATAAGATATAATGGGTATATGAGGAAACACTAAGAAATAGGATCAAACCAGGCACCAAGCTCCATTTCTACCTTGCCGCTAGGGCACCTATCATATCTATTGCCCATTTATTTTGGAATAATCTTTTTAGGAGGAGCAATTTTACATATTTCTGCCAAATCCTTTTATTATTAAGTACTGTTGGTACCATTCCGATGTGTTTCAATTCTTCCGAACAAGAGAGGTTTGATGCTTTTAAATTCATTGTATTAATTCTACTTCCTCGGATCCCTTTAGTTACATTCCTTTGTTAAGAGTAGCATGTCTAGTATTCCAGGTTCCATTTAGATTGACTTTAGACTCTCGTTTGCGAGTTCCTCCAATCATCTTTCATCATCATTACAGATGAATGATTAGTCTGGCTACTGGTCTAGCGATCCTTCCTAGCTGCCAACTATGTGTTAGGGAATATGATCTCTAGACAAAGGATTAAGGTGGATAAATTTGAAGTGGAAGTTAAAAAACTATTTCCATGCCAGACTTTATTTCGTTTAGTCAAAAGTTTTCTTGGACACACTAGATTTTGTTAGTGTTTTATAAAGGAATTTTCTAAAATTACTTAACATCTATGTCAGTTACTACAAAAAGATGCTCATTTTTTAATTTATTAAAGAAAGTCTTATTGCTTTTAATAGGTTGAAGAAGGAGCTAACTTCGGCTTCTATCATGGTTATACCCAACCATAAGCTCCCCTTTGAGTTGATGTGTGGTCTTAGTTTCCATACATTTTGATTTGTTTTAAGGCAAAAATAGGATAAGAATCTTTTTGCTCTATATTATGTTAAGTTCATAATGATGCACAAATTAATTATGTTACCATTGAGAAAGAACTTTTTGCTATTGTGTTTTTTTTTTTAAGTTTAGATCTCATCTTGTTAACTCTAAAGTGATTGTCTATATTGACCATTCAATGTTGAAATATCTATTGTCTAAAAAAGATGTTAAGTCAAAGTTAATTCAGGGATTTAACTTGGAAATTTTAGACAAGAAAGGGTTAAAGCACTTAGTAACATATCAATTGTCAAGACTGGAGCAAGGAGACCATGTGGATGAGGAGCACATCACTAATAAATTTATCATTAAGAAGCTTTAAGTTGTTCATCAAAATAAAGACCCTTGGTTTGTTAATTTTATGATTTTCTTATTTGGAGAATTGTCCCAATAGATCTCCCCTACCACTAGAGGATTAAATTTCTCTACAAAGTTAAATTTTCCTATTGGAAAGATCCCCTTATATTCAAAAGATGTTCCAATGGGATTATATAAAGATATGCACCTGAAGAGGAGATGAGATATATTTTACATTAGTATCACTCATCCCCTTATGGTAGACATCATGGTGTTATCAAGATTGCTACTAAGTTTTACAGTTTGAGTTTTATTGACCTACATTGTTTTTAGATTTTAGGAACTTTGCATTAACATATAACCAATTCCAATGTATAGGAAATATTGAGATGCCTTAGGGTATGATTCTAAAAGTAAAGGTATTTGATGTATAGGACATAGATCTTATGGGATCATATCCCTCTTTATATGAAAATACCTACATCCTAGTAAAAGTTGATTATATTTCAAATTGGATGGAGGCAGTAGTTTTGACAACAATATCAATGCCAGTATAGTGAAATTCATGAAAAGGAATATCTTATCTCGTTTTGGTGTCCCTTGAGTTATCATTAGTGAAAATGGTATTAACTTCTATAATTATAGGTTAACTTCACTTTTGAAGAAGAATGGTGCATTTTTAGTACTTCAACCACTTTTCATCCTCAAACAAGTAGCTAATTTGAGGTATATAATTACGAGCTTAATTAGGTTTTGGAGAAAATGATTAATATTTCTAGGAGGGATTGGGCATTGAAACTTGATGATGATCTTTAGACTTATAGCACAACTTTTAAGACTCCCTTGGCATGTCCCTGATTACTATTTGGCAAGTTTTGCTACCTCCTGGTTGAGATTAAGTATAAGGTTTTATGAATACTAAACAAACTCAATTTTGACTTTAATTTAGCTAGTAAGAAAAGGCTTCTCCAACTAAATGAAATCAATGAGAATTTAAAATGGGACAAAATATTTGCTTTTTAATTCTTATTTTAAATTATTTCCAAAGAAATTGAATTTTAGATGGTTTAAACCATTTGTTACAATGAGGTACAAACCTATAGTGCAATTGAATTTGAAGGTACATATGGAATCAATGGACAAAGATTGAAGAACTACTTCTAAAGTGGTAGTATGGATGAAATTTACACAATTTTTTTCAACAACTAGTCCTAGTAAATGCTTGTCTGGAGGTAATCCAACATGTTAATCCTATTTTATTTTATTTTCTTAATTTTTTATTCTTGTTGATATTTAGTTTAATTTCTTTTGTAAGTAATTTTGTGATGGACTTTCATGAATCCTACCCTACCAAGCATGGCTAGAAAGGGAGTTTTCTCTACGGTATTATCTTTCACGATTGCTTTCATTATCTTACTTTTTTGACATTGAGTGCATTATAATGATTAAGCATGAGAGGATGAATTCATGATAATCTAAATTTTTAGTTTATGGGTATAGTTCATGTGATTTATATGTTTTAGATTAAAAATTATGATTTATCTTTATTTTTAATTGTTTATTTAAATATAGTTAATATACTTTAGTTAATGGTATGAGTTTTTGCATGATTTTTACTTGAGATTGACTGTTTAAATTATATGTATAATATGATTAAGTGATTGCTATATAAATCTTGACTTTATGAATACTAGAAAGTTAAAAATTTTAAGTGATTACGCTTTGATTTGTTGTGAGAGATCTGATAAGGAATTGGGCTTTCATATAAAATTTTCTTTCTTACGTGGATATGCTTTTTAACTTTGAATTTTTAGAATTTGAATTTCATCTTTTTGAGATTAAATGTAAGATAGGTTCAAACATTAAAATGATTAAAAAAAGTACTTAGAATTTAAGTTTGAGCCAAATAGTCTACCTTTTATAAGCCCCTTTTAGTTTTATATGAATTTAAGCTTTTTCTTGGTAACCTTTTCCTAAAGAACATTGCGCCTAAATAAATAACAAATATTTACTCTACAATTCATGGTTAGTAAAGCTTTTATTGATGTTTTGATATTTTTAGGATTGGGATACAATGAAATAAATGTGGGGGAAAATTACAAAGGGTATGAAAGAGGCAATATAAAAAGGGAATCTCGTGCCAATTAAAAAAGTTAAAATAGTTTTAAAAGTAAAAAATGTGAAAAGAAAAAAGAAAATAAAGTATTAAAAATTGATTGGCATCGATACTTATGCTTGAAGATGATGAAAGAAATAGGGTGGTTCCAAGAATATGAGGAGTTACTTATGTGAGGATTCAAGTTTCTCTTGATTTATTTGTTACTAATCTATTAATATTTCTTTGTCTCCTCTTTCCTTTCCTTAGTTAGCCTACTTAACTCTTTGGCCCATTATAATCTTTTCAAATTCCTTTTGATTTTTGCTTACACTTATCTATTTAAGTAGTGAAGATTAGATTATTTTTATAAAAACTTCAAATACTTGTATGAATGAGTGATATTTTGTTGGACATGTCAAATTGAAGTGTTTGAGTTTAATGAAGGAGGTAGAATGGTATTTGTATTGTCATGTTTGTATAGTTATTTATTTATGAAATATTATATGTTAAGTTTTTGCAATTCAATTGAGACTTGAAATTACATATCTTATGTTGTTAAATATAAAGCTAACTAATGAGTTCAAATCACTATTTCTAGGCAATATTTAAGTAAACTCTTAAGAAACTATAACTACTTTACTAGAGAAACCTAGAGGTTTAAAGGCTTATGATATATGCTAAATATCATTATATACCTACAAAAGTGTAATTGTTCTTATTTTAATTTAGTCTAGGTTAGTGGTTAAGGTTTGTTTGTTATTGATTGCTTGATGAAAAGTAATAAGTTACGGGAATTTGTTAGATCTATATTTTACGTATTACTTAGGATTAAATTAATTGGTATTCGACACTTTTATAGTATGTTTTATATGGATCATGTGATATTTTCTTATGTTTAATTCATTATCTTGTAGGTGATGAGGTTGAGGAGAAAACATGAAACTAGGTGCAACTTTCTCCACGGTTGTCTAATTGAGGAGATATTAGAGTCATTTGAAAAATAAGAAAATAAAAAACAATTTTATAGAAGACATTAGAAACTAATCTAGCTAAAAAATGTCAAAAATAGAGAAGTTAATAGAAAAAAGGCATAAGAGGAACCAAACTTATTGAGATGAGTGCCTATCTTTCGTGAGCTTCCAATAGGTTGATAAACAAAATAAGACCGATGTCAGAGTGGACCAACACTAAACTTATTACTATTTTACTGAAAAAAGTTACGGCAAAAAATAGACATACTAGTTACTAGTATGATAGGAGATCTTCTGTCTAATCCTATTTTATCTTACTTTATCTAATGACAGAACGGCCTCATTTTGTCAACAAAAATTAGACAACCTTATTAAAAGATGAACAGGCGCCCGTTTTTCAAAGTAGACAGACACCATTTTTTAAAGTGGCTATTAGCTAAATAGCCACTTTTTATTTAATAATAACCAAAGCCAACTTCTGTTTTGTACTTCTCCATGTACTGGCTTTGGATAAACATGGTTATTATCATTCATACAAGTTTTTAATTTCAATATATCGATTAATTTTATATATTAATTTATTTAGATATTTATTATTTACATATAATAATAATATATGCATTATATTAATTAATATTATTTCCATTATTGTTATTATAATAATAATATATGCATTATATTAATTAATATTATTTCCATTATTATAATAACTGATAAATATCTAAATAAATTACTTATTAGTATTAAGAATAATGGAGAGTAATGACGTGATTAAATAAATTCATTATTTAATTTCTATTATTATGTAAATGTTATTATTATTATTATTATTATTATTATTATTATATATCATTAATAAATAAATTATTTTATAATAATAAGAAAATAAGTAAGTATTATTTATAAATTTCTACTGTTTATTATTAAATTTTCT
>JANZLC010000001.1:4339899-4351258 GCA_026413385.1 Erythroxylum gracilipes
TACAATACTTTAATTAATGAATAATTTTATTTTAATTAGTTATATTTTAATAAATAATAATATTTTAATTAATTAATGAATTATATTTAAATTAATTATATTTAAATTAATCATTTTAATTAATTATATTTTAACTAATTATAGTAATTAATCAAATAGGAGAGTAATGACTCCCATTCCTCTCCTATTTGAGGGGAATGGAGCATTACCTTAAACCTAGGAATGAAAACATTACCTATTCAATGATAGCATCTTACCAAATAATACTTTTCATTTCATACCCATACCTATTTTTTCAAAACCCCAAAACAAGCACCTCTTTAATTTAATGTCTAATTGTTTAAAATTTTTAATTAAATGACAAATATTTTAAAACCTTAACAGTTCATGTCGTTAGTTCCATTAGTTATTAATTTGACTAACGTAATTTTCACTGTTCATAATATGGAGATGTCTACTAAAAAAATAGTGGTCATAAGTAGACAAGAGGATAGAGAAATTTTTTCAGAAAACATCTACATGTCATGAACAATAAAGATTTTATTAACTAAATTAGCAAATTACTAACGGAATTAACATTTTGAATTGAACTATTAAGGTTTTAAAGGGTTGGTTATTGAACTAAAAATTTTAAAAGATTGAATACTAGCTAGATTAAAAATCTAAAAAGGATGGGCACTTTAGAATTGATGATCCTTTTTATTAATAACAATATTTTATTTCAATTGTACTAACTCCTGTTATTTACAATCAATAATAAATTTTATGTTAAGAACTTGATATATTATTGATTACAATTAATAGATGTTATAAATTTATGATAAAAAATGTAATCAAAGTTTTATTTATTATTCAATTGATGATATGTCAGACATCTGCTATTAGATTTGCTCTATTATTGTGTCTACTTGATTGCCTGGAATGTTCTCACCTCCCCATCATGGATGTTGTCAAATGCCCAAATGATTTACAACATAAAATATGTCCGGAAGAGTAACTATTTATCTTTATATTAGTATTTTATTTTATTTTGCATATATAGATATATAATAAAAAATGTATGTTTAATATCAATTAAGGGTTTTGAGAAGAAACTGAACCAATTTCAAGTGAGTTCATGTACAATTAGGACATTGTATCTTAACCTAAAACCTTAATGCAATGAGTTATTAAGTTTTATTTTTATAGAAAAACCATTACATCTTTGTGTCTCTTTCAGATGTGAAATTACTCTATTTGTAAATTTCTAACATCTTCTTAATTTCATACTGTTCTCCATTGTATTGCATCTATTTTGTTCTTTTCCAACTTATTCACAATTGTTTGTGCAATATCTATCTTCCATCCATATACAAATTGTCTGTTATCTGCATGTCTCTTCATCACTATTATTCCTACTTGTTACAAGCATGTTAATTACTAGCTTATCTACATTTTGTAAGATTCACCCATTTATTGTTTTGCTCATGTTGTTGTCAAATATTGGGCATTCTAATTTAAATGGTTGGTAACATCTTGCTCACCTCTTCTTAGGATATTCTAGTAACAATTAAGCACATCCTAGTTAGATTTTATTAAGCCTCTTGAAATACTCGTTGAAGTCTTCTACATAGGTTGACTAGAAGTAATTCCAAAAATGCTTTCTAAAATCCTTTTTCTTATTGTTCCTATGTCAATTATGAAAAATGTGTCTATCACACATTTAATGAGTTACAATTGGCAAAGTCATCTCTATAACTTCGATCAGTCCCTAGAAAATTTTTAAAAACTATAATTAATCTTTTAAAATTGATGAGTTCAAAGTAATGATAAATACACAAAAACTAAGTTACGCTTTGTATATCAAATATGATTGTAAATCCTTCTCCATCCTTTAATTCTAAATTACATGCAAGTAAATTTGTGAATCAATTCCATGAATCAGTATTTTGTACTTTCATAATAATCCACGCTAAGGAAAACATCCCTTCCTCCTTATTCCTTCCAATTACACTCACCAATTGGTCTTAGAAGTCTGTCCTTAAAAGTAACCATCTATCTCAAAATAGGTCTTAAATTCATCTATCCTCTTTTCAAGATATCAAAGAAAATGTATAAACTTTTCAACTGAAATAATATATGAAATAAATTTGTATTATTATAACTATTGACATAAAATGTAATTTTCATTAACTGTAGTAAATAAGTCTCCTAATTCCAAACTAGTTGTAACTCCACTATTGAGCCATTATTACTGAACTTCAACTCATATATATACCCTTAAAACTTGTTATATTCATTAACAAAATGCGTTGTGCTCTCCTTTCTCCGTCTTCTATTTGTTATTCTCCACATGGTTGAGTTAAAAAATATATTAGGATTCATGCTACAATCTCCAACCATTTTTATTTTATAGATATTAGGTTTCTTAATAATTCTATCCTTCAAAATATCTCATCAAGAACTTAGTAGACATTAATTTTGGTTTATTAGTCAAAGCAACTATGACTGAGCTTGTAATCATCACTTTGAAATACCTTTCACTCTTATCATATCTAACATATAACTCTTATGGATATCCTTGAATACAACCAACCCTAATCATATTACTTTCACTCTTCTTACACCTGACATTGATTTTTATCTGTATTGGATAATCTATGATTACATCTTTAAATTCTTTTACATTTTCAAATTCCATGCTAATCTCCACTATGGTGTCACACTAATAGGTTTATGCCTAATACTTATACTTGGTCTTTATAAAGCTTTACCTAGCTCCTCTCAATTTGGATATTCATCACTGCTAATAAAACTTCCATAATCAGTTAAATAAATTTCAACTAGTTGGTTGTTATTAAGAATGTCTATTTAAAAATCAGCTCATATGTGGTCATCAACCTGGTCACTGACATGTTTATCAGTATGTTCGTCAACATGTTTATCAGCTCATACTTCCTCATCTTTAGAAACAAAATTATCAACATAATCTATCCTAAAACCATTATTTCTTTATTCACCATAACTATCTCCATCACACTCATCCATTTCCTAAAACTTTCTTTTAGGATCTTTTATCCTTCCCACTAAGCTCCTCTCCTCTAGTTATAGGTAATATGTTAAATGTAGGGACTAATGTGTCAACTTATGAGTTACGCACAGAACAACTATTCTATATCTTTTCATCAAGTTGATAAGCCTAATATAGTTTTTGTTTGATTAAATAAGTTTTAGTAGATCACTGAATTTGAGACCTAGTTCCTTATAGTATGCCTTGACAACTTGAAGGAACCGTAAATCTTTCCCAATCACACATATCTGCTAATAGTTAATATAATCAAGGTCAACTCTTACAAAAAAATGTTTTTTAAAAAAATATTTTAACATAACTTTTAATATGAACTTTTCACCATAAAATGGCCTTATACCTCTATGTTGATCCATTTTAGTCATGTGTATAATCATTAGAAAATACATAAAGAAATATAGCTCCATATTATGAATTTTTAATACCAAAGCATGTTATATAAAGATGACATAAATTTATATTAAGACTTTTATATTGGAAACTACTTTAAGTAAGATGATGAATTGAAAATAAGTTCAAACATTATAGTATATAGGATAACAAGAAAAACACATAATACAGAAACCCTAAATGTAAAGTTCAACATGTATTAAATACAATGCATAATGGAAATTTATATGTGGCAAAATTATCATATACAAGTCAATCAATTTTATAATACAATATAATGGCAGATACAAGTCATGCTTCGCATTCACGAATGAATTGCAAGCATACAATTCATAGTATTTAATTTAGCCCTGTATCAAAATAATAGGTATACAATTTGTGAAGAGTTATTGCATAACTAGAATGACATAGATGATAGATTTAAGGTAATGGATGTTTTCTTCTATAGACATATCATAAAGGCCACATTTATACAACATAGTCACAAGCTAGATGAGTAATGTGCCCAAGACAACTTTATAACTCAGTTGCATTCTTTGATGTATGAAAATTGCTATAAAAAATACTTGTTTAGGAATATAAGTTTATCCTTATCTAAACCTTGGGTTTGATGACACAACTTTATAAATAACAATAGTTAAAAAACAATAATCCTATTTATATCATGCTTGATATTTACAAAGACATTAATAGAACAACATGGAACATGGCTAATTCTCATGGACATGGGATTATTTAGAAGATGGTTCCAAATCCTACATAGGAGAAAGTATAGATAAATTATTATTAAATTAAAGTATAGATAAAGGGGAAAAAAAAGAGAACTACATAAGAGAATGAATATATATGATACTTACTTACTAAAAGAAAATTGAATATAGATGATGTTAGGTGAATTGCATAAATTTGGGTTAATGAAAGTTGAGATTTTTTGGGGGCAAGAGTAATATGTATATTTCTTGGTTATTTCCTTAAAGTTCATTATAAATTATTTTGAGTTAAGCACTTGTATCAAAACAATCAAATACTATAAATTTTCATCCGAGGGAAAACATCAAAGCATAACTAGGATTTGACTTCTAAATAGTCAAATATTACAAAGTTGAGGAACCAAAGACCACATCAAAGTTAGACAAAGAGACGCAATAAGAAAATTCTTAACTTAACACATTTCATGATAGATAAGGACAAACAAAGAAAATCCTCAACACAATAAATAATGCACCATACCATACTTACCTAATATAGGATAAGGAAAAGTCTCAAACACTATCATGTTTTACATTTATTTATAATTAATGTTATAACAAAGGAAATTAAGGTGGAACTAACCAAGAAAATATCTATAAATAAAGATATGTTACCAAAAAGAAGTTCACCGAGGATAAAAGCAGTGAAGATAAAATAAGGAGAAGTATGTGAAAAACAGAGTTCGTAAAGGAGATGATTGCCAAAGATTTTCATACTATGTTGGGAAAATTATGATTCATATCGTGTTAGACAGATAGTTGTGCAAGAGATGGTCACATACAATATTGGGCAAATTATTGTTCAGATGATGAGATAGGGATTGGTTATTAGTATTATTAATTTGATTAAGATTTTTAATTATGGTTAGTTAAGGTTGAAGGAGAGTAATATAGAGTAAAATAAAGAGAGGCAGAATTGTAATGTTTTCCCTTGGCTTTATTGTGTTTGCTGTAAGAACATTATATACAAAGTTATGCTTGATTCTAGACTATTCGTTACAACAGAATATATAGCATGAAAATGATTTTGTTATCTACAGCTGGAAGTTTGTTGAGAATGAGATGCTTCACTGTTAACAGGTGTAGAGGAGATTGTGGTGAGCTTGGATGTTGAGTTGGCAGATGGGCTTGGAGCTAAGTGTCCCGACCCATTACAAGATCCTATACATGGCTTTACTATTGGAAGTGAATCCCTAATACTCCCACTCAAACGAAACCTCAGATTTTATACGAGGTTGAGTTTGAAAGTTAAATCCCTAAATCGAGCCATAGAGAGGGGTTTGGTGAGCAAATCAGTGATTTGATCAGCAAAGGGCACATACCGTACTTCGAGAAGGCCATCGGCGATCTTATCCCACACAAAATGCATGTCAATCTCGATATGCTTTGTGCGAGCGTGGAAGATTGGGTTCTGGGAGAGAGAGCGAGCATTGTTGTTGTCGCACCAGAGAATAGCTGATCAGGAAGGGGGAAACCTAAGTTCGGAGAGAAGAGACGATAACCAAAGTACCTTAGTGGAGAGCTGAGAGCGAGCTCGATATTCAGCCTCAATGCTCGAACGAGCGACTACATCCTACTTCTTGGAGCTCCAAAAGACGAGATTTCTCCCAAGAAAAACACAACCACTGCTTGTAGATTTGCGGTTATCTGGAGAGCTAGCCCAGTCGGAGTCTCTAAATGCTTGAAGGTCGAGAGATGAGGAGGAGTGGAACAGTAACCCTAGATTGGAGGAGCTCTTCAGGTAACGTAACACCCATTTTAAAGCAGTCCAATGAGATGTGAGAGGATTGGAAAGAAACTGACTGAGCTTGTTGACGATAAAATTGATGTCAGGTCTCGTGTTATAGAGGTACTGTAGAGCTCCAACCAAGCTGCGATACAGAGAAGGTTCTGCAAAAGGGTGGCCATCATTGCGAGAAATCTTGAGACCTGTGGAAGCTGGAGTGGAGCAGGGTTTGCAGAGATCTATAGTAGCCTGAGTGAATAAATCTTTAATATACCCTCTTTGTGATAGATATAGGCCAGTTGAGTTTCTGTAAACTTCAAACCCCAAAAAATAATATAAATCGCCCAGTGCTTTAAGGGAAAACTGTGAATTGAGCTTGCTTATAATGGATTGGACTGCGGATAAATTGTTGCCTGTGATTAAAATGTCATCCACGTAGACTAAGAGGATGAGAATCGTACCATTTTGATGAAGGTAGAACATAGATGTGTCATTTTTAGAGTTGCAGAAACCCCATTGTAGAAGAGCAGTCTTGAGTTTGTGATACCAGGCTCTTGGAGCCTGTTTTAGGCCATAGAGGGCTTTAGATAACTTGCACACATGATTAGGAAGATGTGGGTGTTGAAAACCTTGAGGCTAAGTAATGTACACAGTCTCATGAAGCTCACCATTGAGAAATGCGTTGTTGATATCGACTTGTTGAATACTCCAATTGAAGGAGCAGCAAAAGATAAGACAACTTTGATAGTGGATGCTTTCACCACTGGAGAGAATGTATCTGAAAAAACAATTCCAAGAGTTTGGAAAAAACCCTTAGCCACAAGGCGGGCCTTATGCTTAGCCACAGTTCCACCTGCATTATACTTGGTCTGAAAGACCCATTTAGTTCCCAAAATATGCATGTTAGAGTCATAAGGCACAAGGGTCCAAGTGTTGTTGTTTTATAGGGCAGACATTTCCTCACACATGGTTTGGTACCAAATGGGATTGGAACGTTCTAGGGAAACAGAGGTTGGTTCGGGAGAGGGACAAAAGTGTAGGGAAGCAAAGTAGACTTTGGGTTTGAAATGTCACTTTTGGCTTTGGTTTGCATAGGATGGGTAGATATTAAAGGTGGAACAGCAACAGTAGGTGGGTTGGGAGAAGGAATAGGCTAAACAAGAATGGGGGAAGAAGTTGGAAATATGGGGGGTTGGGGATTGGAAATGGGTGAGGAAGGCATTAAGGTAGGAGAAATATCAATAGAAGGAGAAATGAAACATGTAGATAATACCTGATTGTGGGTTGAAGAACCTGAAGACACAAGAGAGGAGCCTGGCATAAGGGAGATGCGGGGAGATGGCCTAGGATGAAAAAGATGCTGAGGGGGAACCGCAGGATGTAAGGTAGACAAAGGCAAACTGGTAGAAGGAGGACAAGGAGCATAATTAGGAGAGGGAAAAAAGGGTAGGGTAAGGAAATTCAAGTTCATTGAATTCAACATATCTAGAAATATAGATTTTGCGCTTGGGATTAAGACACTTATAACCTTTATGAACAGGGCTGTAGCCTAGGAAAATACATTTGGTGGTGTGGAAATTGAATTTGTGAGAAGAATAGAACTGAAGGTAAGGAATACAGGTGCAGCCAAAGGTTTTGAGGTAGGAGTAGTTGGGCTTATTGTGATATAATAGTTCAAAGTGAGATAAGTTTTGTAATTTTGGGGATGGGAGATTGTTAATAAGAAAGGTGAAAGTAATGAAGGCCTCAAGCCAATATTGTAAAGGTAGATGAGAATGAGCTAATAATGTGAGGCCGGTTTCAGTGATATGACAATGTTTTCTCTCGGAAACATCGTTTTGTTGATGGGTGTAGGGATACCTGAATCGAGGTTGGATCCCATGTTTAGAAAAAAAAAGGTAGGAAAGCTTTATATTCCCCTCCCATATCAGTGTGTAGAGCCATAATTTTCTGTTTAGTTGAAGTTTAATGAATGTTTTAAATTGAATAAAGGTTGCAAGTGCCTCGAATTTAAGTTTTAGTGGGTACAGCTATGTAAATCGAGTATAAGCATCAATAACGATTATACAATATCTATGGCCTTCAGTGGATAAGAAGGGAGAGGGGCCCCAAATGTCTAAATAGATAATATCCAAAGGTTGTTTGGCAGATATATCATGAGTCTGAAATGGTAACTTATAAAGTTTTCCTTGTTTGCATGAATCAAAAAACTTTAAATCTTTGACAATAATGGGAATTTTCATTGAATCAAAAACATGTTTAAGTACACTAGGTGACGGGTGGCCAAGTTTGGCATGCCAAATATTGACATCATTCTTAGAAAGCTAAGTAGTAAAGATTTGAGGATGAAAAATGAGGCCAGAAGTACACTGATGTGAGGAGGGCTATTTAGAGGGCTTCAGATGAGTGATATGGTGATTATGAGGTGGAACACCAAGGCTGTAGAGGCCATCCCGCAGCATCCCCTTAAGAAGAACTTTCCCCGTGTCCTTGTCCTTGAACAAACACAATTTGTCAGAAAATTCCACAATTCTCTTGTTATCACTTATGATTTTGGAAATTCTTAATAAATTTTTGGTGATACTTAGAACATGTAACATTTGATGTTAGGACAGTGGCGTGTGTTTATTGTTTTGGAATTGAATGTAAGAGGAACCAATATGTGCAATAGGGAGAGAGTTTCCATTACCAATTGTGAGATGATCATTACCAGCATAATCTAAGCTAATGGAAAGGTTGGTTAGGTTAGCAGTAACATGATTTGTGCCTCCAGAGTCTACATACCAGGTAAAAGTACTAGGTTGTTCAGAACTGGTGTTTGATTGATAAGTTAGGAAAGTTTGAGGTGAACCATTATGTGATGAATGTTGCCCATTGTTTTGAGTTTGAGTTTGATTCTTCCATTGCTGATTTCCATTCCAGGATTGATCAAAATGTTTGTAACAGTGGAGAGCATCATGACCAGGTTTCTGGCACAATTGACAGTAGAGTCAGTTTGTACCATGCCATCGACCTCCTCTGCCTCGACCTCCTCTTCCTCTAAAGGTATGATGATTTCCTTGATTGCGGTTTTGTGGCTGAATTCTGTTAAATGAAGCAAAATTTGCTGAAGTGGGGAAAACATTGATAGTGTGAGAAACTGCATTTAATTGTTCAAGTCTAGTTTCATGCATCATGAGACTGTATTGCACCTCCTGTAGAGTTGAGTTCTTTATTGTGTGGGTTAAAAGAGCCACTACTGAATCATATTCATACCCCAAACCATTTAAGCCACTGAGAATTAATTCATGGTCAGGCACATCATGTCCTACAACCATAAGAGAGTCTCCAATTGTTTTTATCTTCTGAATATAATCTGAAATAGTTTAAGAACCTTTTTGAATGGTTGATATTTGTTGTTTTAGCTACAGAACCCGAACGATTGATGTCTAGGCATATAAACTTTCCAATATTTTCCAGCATTCAAGAGAAGATGTAGACTGATTTACCTGGCCAACCACATCCTCACCTATTGTGGAGAGTAACCAACAGAGGAGTAATTGATCTGATTTGTGCCATAGTCGATAATCAGGGTTTGCCACAAGCTGAGGAGCTTCTGTGGAGAATGAAACAGTTTCTGTGATAAACTGTGGTGGTGGAGAAATTTTAGAAGAAATGTAGTCTTCTAGTTTAAGAGCTCTAATTGTTGCTATCACTTGTGCCCTCCAATTGATGAAGTTATTTCTATCTAACTTGATTGGAAGATTGAAGTTTAGTGTTTTTGCTAAGGCTGGAAAGTCTAATAGAGGTGTGCTGCTAGACTGCCGAGTATGGGTAAAGGTAGAAGATGAAGATTCATGAGCCATTTTGACGTTGGTCAATGATGAAGCTCTGATACCATAAAGGAGAGTAAAATAAAGAGAGGCAGAATTGTAATGTTTTCCTTTGGCTTTATTGCATTTGCTGTAAGAACATTATATACAAAGTTATGCTTGATTCTAGACTATTCGCTACAACAGAATGTACAACATGAAAATGATTTTGTTATCTGCAGCTAGAAGTTTGTTGAGAATGAGATGCTCCACTATTAACAGGTGTAGAGGAGATTGTGGTGAGCTTAGATGTTGAGTTGGCAGATGGGCTTGGAGCTAAGTGTCTTGGCCCATTACAAGACCCTGTACATGGCTTTGTTATTGGAAGTGAATCCCTAATAAGGGTTATTTAGAAATTATAATTAATTATGTTACATTAGGGTAAATAAGAAATCAAGGTTATTTAGGTTATTTAGGATTAATATATAATTACAATTAATTATAGTTAATTAACATCCATTATAATTAAGTAAGGTTTATTAATTAATTTAAAATTATGGTTAAATAAGTTATTTATAACTTAAATTTAATTTAAGTGAACGATATCCACAATGTAATGTAAATTTCATGTAGCCCATATAAACAATAAACAATAAAAAGAGACGTCAATAATGACATGACATTTAATTAACATAGACTTCATTTTATTAAAGATTTTGTTAGTTCAAGTTAATATTAAATTGTTATAATATTATAATTTTAAATATTAGATTAATTTATATTTTAGCTCAAGTATTAAAATTAAAAAATATATTTTATCATAGATATATAAGAAAAAGTTATAAAGAAGAGTTTGACATCTACAATTCTAAAATATAACAGGAAATGAATCTTCGTACAAGTGTCAAATATTTTTATATTTAATTTTGCTCTTTTTTCCTTCTTCTATCTTACTATCAATTAGTAACGTGTAATATTACATTTAATTATAAAAGTATAACTATATTTTAAAACTTCAATAGAGAAAACTGCTCTTAATTATACTTTTATATAATTTAAATTCACCTGTATCAAATTAGGTGTAAATTGTCATTTTAAAATATAATTTTTCCATTTTCGTCAACTAAAAATTATAAGTTGCGGATTAATTGTACAGTCTCAATATATGATGAGAATCTACCTATTAAAAGAAAATTATAGGAGTAAAGTTGACAAAAAAAACATATATTTTTAAGAGATGAATAATTACTATCTCTTCGTAGAAAACATAAAGAGTTGAGACCATTGTTATGAGTTCCGTTTTGTTTCGGCCACTAGTATCGGCCGGAACGTACTGTATCGGCCCAAGTTTGGTACCGAATTTTAAGTTTTGATATCGGATTTAAATACCGGCCGGTATTTAAAATACTGGTCAAATACCAGTTAATACCGAAAATTTTAAAAAATTTGGTATTTAAAATACCGGTCAAATACCAGTTAGTACCGAAAATTTTAAAAAATTGAGGGACTTTTTTGTAAAATTTTCAAAATTTCCCTTTCTCCCTCCTACCTTTCCTTCCCCCCTTTTTTTTCAAAGTTTTTAAAATAATAATAAATATTTTATTACTAATAATAATTATAAATTAAATAAAACTTA
>JANZLC010000001.1:4365291-4384094 GCA_026413385.1 Erythroxylum gracilipes
ACCCCTTTCAAAATCCAACAAATCAAAATTTTCTCTTACCTTAATCCTTCACCAAATGAAGGGTTTCTTGGCTTGAAAGAAAGCTCTCATGCTCTTCTTCCTTTTTCCTTCTTGAACAAACATCAAAATCCATCTAAAAAACTTAGAAAAATCAAGACCTAACTTTCTTCTTCTTCTCTCTAAAAGAACCGAAACTCTCCTCTCTTCTTTCTTCTTTCTTCTTTCTTTTCTTTCTTCTTTTCATCAAATTTTCGTGCTTGCTTCTTCTTTAAGAAGTAAGAATACCTTCTAATTACAAAAATGCCATTAATGAATGAGCAAAGTTCAAAATACCCTTTCTTATAAGCCTTGTAACTTAAATGGCTTAAGTGTCCTTCCAATTTTGCCCCTCATGCACTCTTACCACCTTAATTTAATTTAATCCATGTCATATGGTCTTGCTCAAATTAACATACTAATTAACTCACATTAACATGCTAATTAATTCCACAAAAGTAACATAATATAACAAAGCCTCAAATTTCATTTAGTCATGCTTAACTTCTTCCAAAAACAAGACATTTTTTTAATCATCAAATTGAAGGAATTTGCTAATACTTCCTTCTAGAGGAATGATCCTCATTGTCTCAATTTTCCAATGACACCAAAATTATTCTCTCATGTTGGGTCCCGGAAACGGGATCCAACATAGTTGGTATCAAAGCAAGAAAAGGTATGATTCGTTTCTGATGAATTGGGTTCCGAAAACGGGATCTAACAATTACGTCTAGTTAATTCTTAAACTTGTGAACCTGAGAATGCACTGTCTCAATTTTCCAAAGGACTGCCTCGAAGGAGATACCCCTGTCATCACCAAACTAAAAAATGAATCGGCCATCATCAAAAACCACATATGTCACTGCACTCAGTATGTTGATCTGTAGTTGCTGCTCAAAAACCATAGTAAGCATGTCAGTAATTGTAAAAACTAAGCAAAAATGAGCAAGGGCTTAAATGTATGTAAGAAATGAAATAAGGATAATATGCCTTTAATCAGTTAAAAATAAAATAGTCGTGGAAGAAAATGCTCATTAACACTCACCAAAGGTGAAAAATGAAATAGAACATGAGTTAGGGGTTTTGTCCCAATCGTGCTATGTTTGATAAGAACATACACAGTGTTTGGCAACAGGAAAATTTAGAGAAATGAAAAGACAGAAAAATATGAAGACTTGTAACATTTGAAGTCTCTAATCAGCGTCAACAATTAAATCATGATCTTCAGAAATTGGCAACGCTTTGGCCAAAGCAGATAAGACCTCCAAACCCAGCGAGAGTGTCGGAACAACTACGTCTTTAGCTTTAACCCAAAGAGAAGAACTACAAAAACTTAAGCAAAAGATAGAAGAATTAGGTCCAATCAAGCATTATCGATAAAGGCTGAAAGCAAAATTAAAAGAAATTTGGGTGGGTTTACAACTACTGTATCAGTTAATTGTTGATGGTGGACAAAGTTACAAAGTTGTGTCAAAAAAAAACATACCTCAACCTGTAAGAACCCTAAAATTCGATCTAGAATAGACGGAAATGTTCCATAAATTAACAGAGGAAGGAAAGAGTTCTGGAGGGAAGCAAAATATATTTTAAAAAAAAAGGGAATAAGCCAAGGCTTAGGCGAGAGCGAAATCTAGATGGTTGGGTTTTTATTAAGACATGGACGTTGGTGTTATTAAAACGTTTACGTTTAATTTTGGCACAAGGGTAAAACATATATTATCGTACAGCTGATCAGATACCTACCACCACCTACAAGATATGGTCACATCAACCACCAGAACTTGCAGCTTAGCTTGCAGAACACTCCTAGAACCTAGTTTGACCACACTCTCACTCATATCAAACACATAGATCACGCCACTCACTCCGTCTGCAAATCAAGTCAGCGCCATTGACGCTGTCTTGCCACGCTTGCGATTCTCCTCCACTTAAATGCATTGGCCAGCTGGATGTTCATACCCTTGCACTCTATTTTTAAATAAAACAAAATCCATTGCAGCTGCATGGCAGATACAATCAGACCACGTGGAAGAGAATTAAGCGCCGGACGCGGGAATTACGAGGACAAGTCATGTGGTTGAGGTGAAAGTTAGAGGCTGTCGTGACAGACACGTGCATAGGTCCTCCGAATTATTGGTAGATCCAACTTCTCTTTCAAAGTTAAAGCCCACATCTGACGAAACGACAGAACTTGCTCAATTTTGTTAGGTAAAAAATTAATATAATTACCCCCAAAATTATAATAAATAATAAGAAGTACACCTGATAAAAAACCTGCCTACAACCTCAACTACTGATCACAAGTTCTCTGAGAGAGATAGGCAGATACTCTCCTTCGTTTCTAGTCTCGGTTTTCTGGCTCTCTGTGAAGGTTATTGCTAATGGGGTTCGATAGGAATGGAGGTTTTGACAAAGTTACGTGCAGAAGAAAACGTAGGAGATCAGCACGGCTACAGATGTCCTCTGTACAAATGAAGGTGAAGAGACTCCAGAGGCTAATCCCTGGAGGACGAGGATTGCCACCAGATCAGCTTTTCTTGAGGACGGCGGATTATATCTTGCATTTGAGGTTGCAAGTTGATGTTTTGCAAGCTCTTTCCAAGATTTACACTGCACCCTGAAAACCAAAGAGAATAACTTTTTTCCCCCCCTCTTCTCTACCTATATCTTTGTTAATTAATTTGCCTTTTGTAAAATTATTTTTAGTGCAGTTTTCTCCTTCGAGTTGATTGATCCTAGCTGTGTTTCTTATCCCCTTATGGCCCGACATCATGTTTAATTCGTCCTATTAAGCAATATTTGTTAAGACATGGTCAAATCCGCCTTTCTAGTTTTCACTTTGCTCTCCTTTTTTCCTCTTCAATTCTTCCACATTAGCTTATTCTTCTTCTTGCTGCATACAAAAGGTTGGTCCACACTCTCATCAGATCTCAAAATTACCCTTTTTAACTGTCATCTTCTTTGTTTATAAAGAGCAAGTATTTGGACTGTACATCTCAGAAGATTACATATAATCGCGGTGCACTTTCTTTAACTCGTGACGGAAGGAAGAAAGGTTGGAAATGGGAGAAAATGTCATGGCGTTAGTAAATATTATGATGAGAAATCCTTCACATGTCCTGTCTGTCCCACATTTGTTTCTTATCACTGCGAACACAATGATTCCAAATAATGGTCGTCTATTTATACGTCATCCAGGTCGAGCTACTTGCATGGTGTAAGGTTTATAGTTTTGTTCGCAACTTCCCATCTTAAGCATCATAATTCAACTAGAAATATTTATAACAATAATAAAAGAGAATATTAAATGTCAAAAAACCGGTGGTTAATTAATATATTTCGAAGCCTCCCATGCGTGTGTTTCTATCTTGGTTCAAGAAAACTGACCATGCACGTGTTTCTATCTTTTGGTTCAAGCACAAAACGCTATCCATGTAAGGCTTCAATATAAGTTAATACAAAGAATTAAGTGTATAGAACCATAGTAAGGGACATAATGAAATTTAATTTAAAAGATATGGGTAATTTGGTAATTTCTTTATTTCAGCATGGATATGAATAATTATTAGTGAAATATAGATTAGAATAAAATCAATTGACGACTTTATATGCCAATATGAGATTAAAGGAAGAAGAAAAACTAAATGTGTAATTTTGCTAAAAATCAACATATGGTCTAATGAGATTGAAACATGTGTCTAAGATTAGAAATTTCATGAAAAGGGGAGTAGAAGAGAGGGGAGAGGGACCTATATGTAGGGTTTTAACTCCAAAATTTTCTCTTCTCGTCTCCTCTCAATTCTATCTCCTTAATCACATCATTTTATATGAGGAATCAAGTTAATCCTAGGTTAAAATCAAGTTGGTAAATCAATCAAAGCAAAAGGGGAAGAGAAGGAAAGGCACAAGAAGAAGAGCTAATTGGCAAATTTCAAGGTTTGGGATTACAATTAGTTAATTTCTGTATGTGTATATATGACTGTGTACAAATATTGATTTGGACATAAAATGATTGCTGAAATAATTGCTGGAATGATGTCTTGATGTTACTTTGCATGGAATTGGTTAAATATGATAAGAGAGAGTAATGTTTAGTGAAATTCTGTCTTAGGTTCTTGGTTCAATTGAACTAGCCTTATTGTTTTGGTCATAACTCAGTTTATAGACCTCCAAATTAGGTGATTCCAATTGGAATATAGAACTAAAAATCTCTAAAAGAGACCAGGATCTAATTATGGCTTTATGATGTTAGAAATTGAAATCGAAAATGATGACTTGATATTGCCTATATATTGGAGCAGCTTATGATATGAAAATTAGAGACATAGGAGAATAAATATTTAGAAGACCTCAAGGCCTAAGTTGAACATTTGTTATGTGAAAGTTTCAGAATAAGGGGAGACCATCATGTAATTTGCTTCTGGAATGTTTTAGTTGCCCATTTTTCACCCACCTTGTGCTCAACCCAATTTGCACTATTTTGAAGTTTTCATTTCCATTTTTTTTACCGAGTCATATTGGAACCTTTTTTAATGTTTATGAAACTTTACAAGCACCTAGAAATAAATGAAATATGTCTTACCATATGTGAATTGGGTGATTAAACACTGAAACTTAGATTTAACATAATGCATGCTAAAGAAAATTTACATGCACATAGATGATTTATATGTATATTTATTGCTTATATGTGTATAGTATGATTATACAAGTATGATTTTGATACACTTCTAATGGTGATAAGTTATTACTTGCATGTATGAACTTAAAAACTAATTTTATGATTTCAAATGAATATCAGATGACTTGTCAATATATTAATCATGAAATTGGTAAATGATTAAAGGAGAATATTGCAGCGCCTACTTCATTGTCTTAGTGATGGTTAGATATGTAACATCTCGGTTCCCGCGGGAAGGGTAAAATAGTAAATATGGGTGTTCAGTGAGAGCTTAGTAATGTAATTGCATGACAAAATTTTATACTGAATTTGGTCTCATCGAGTGCTCTAGCATGCCACTCTCGCGGGTCACGGACTTGGATATCACCCACGATGTCGAGTTCAGGTCCTGCGGGAGTGGGGTGTTACAAGATAGGCATGCCTATAGGATTACAGTGCAACTGCTACAGTTTGACAGTACTAGTGTCTTCATTTCGAGTCTATAGTGTCTCCATAGTTCGATAGCTACAGGTATCTACAGTTCGATACCTTCAGGTATCTATAGTTCAATGCCTTCAAGTATCCAAAGTTTGATATGTTCGAATATCCACAGCTCCTGTTATTCACAACCATAGGAATGTGCAGGCTAACACCAGAAAAGAAGTTTAACAATTATAAATAAGAGATACAACATGACAACATGAATAATTTGTACTGATGAGCTTTGAATATCAATATTTTCTTATAAATGTGCATTTTGGGCATATGAATAGTATGTTAAAGCGTATTTACATTATGTACTTTATTTAAGTATGTTATCATTGTTTACATGAGTTTATGATATTCATGAAAATGTGTGTTCTTGACGGATGACTATTGTAAGTGTCATTCAAGCTAAATGTTTCCCCACTAAGCTTTCAAGCTTAGTACGAGTGTCAATTCGTATAGGTCCAAGTAATAGGAGTAAGACATAGGGAACATTTGCAAGGACCAAGGCCAGTCGTTAGAAGTAAAAGTACCTTTGGAATATGTCTTTTGGTTAAAGATGATTGTATATGTAATGAAGGAAATTGTAGTTTCTTGACAGTTTGTAATTAAGAATTTAAGTTATGTGTGTAATATCTCTTTTGGATTACCATATAAATGTAATAATGTAACACTACTTTTATATGATAGTGTCAAGTGATGTGAAATTATATGTACAACATTAAATAGACAAATGTGTGATGACAATCCCTATAAATGAATAGAATTGTATGTCATGAACGCATGTACAAGAATTTGGTGCCATGTGTGTGGGTGGTTGTAGGTTCCATATAAGGGGTATTACAATCCAAGCAGAGATTATAAATATAGTCATTTTTTGTTTTCCTTTCATATTTGTAATGTGAATATATAAGCATTAAGTTGTTATCCAACTACTTCGAGGTTTATTAACTAAAAAAGGTTTTTTTAAATAAGGTTTCAGCCAAAGCAACAATTTTGCCCCTAGCAGTTACACTAAAATCTGAGTTAGACCCTAATATTTTAGTGCGTTCAAAACGAACCATAACGTTTACAAAACGTTCAAAATGAACCATAATGTTTGGAAAATCTTTAAAACAACCCCTAATTGGACAAAATTACTCACAGAGTTAGGCTTCCTTCAGTTAAATGCTGATGTGGCTTTCTTTCTAACATGGATTTTTTAATCTTATTAAAGTGGGACCCACGTAAGGTTAAATGGAAGTGTTGTCGTGAATGACATCTCTGAAACTACATACTTGGCTACAAGAAGAACCCACCTTTGAGTAACTTGTGGAGGGGTTCTTCGAAGGGTCATGTATGTTCAACCCTTCGATCTGCATGTAGGTTATCAAGTTCTTGATTGGTCCCATGAAGTTGGTTGCTTTTGCTTTTCCTTATGAATCTACTTTTGTTTTTGTTTAGGCTATTGTTGCTTCTTCTTCTTATACTTTGAGTGTCCTTGTAAGAATGTGAGGATAGCCATTAAATCCAAGAAAGGTGTAGCAGAAGGTAAAGAAGAACTCATAACAGTAGTTTATAAATATTATTCCAAGAAGAACAAGAAGAAGTAATCTGCTTGTAGGTTATCAGGTTCTTGATTTGGTGAGTTTATGACTTTAGTTTATAAATATTATTCCTGTAATATATAGTATAGACCTTATTACGTACCCAAGATCATAAATGAAAGGATTAAACATGAAGGTAATACGAAATACTTGATTTCGGTTCCATCTCTGATTTCGATGCCGTTTTTGAGCTCCAAACGATCACGAATCTCCTAGGACCTTTATGGAAAGTGTTTCCCGACATGATGTTTAGGTCTTTCTACTGTTTTCTCAAAAAGTAAGCTCTCTTAACGGTTCAGAGAATCCTTATGCTTACGATTGATATGAGCAACTACAGGAGACCTTAATTGGGAGATCATATCGGGTTTTCCAATCACAAGGCAGATATATGTTTGGTCCACACTAATTGGGATATATTAGATCATTTATTGGCTGACTTTATTATCTATATTAGGACCAAATTACATAACTTAATTGATAATTTATTGAAAAACCAAAAAATGCAATTAAAAGTTGTCCAACTTTATGGGAAAGGACAAATTGTCCAACAATTCCATCATAATGTCACTCTATCTCAGATTAACTACTTATGTGTTTCTTTTATAAGCAAAGACCACGTTTAGAGATTTAGAAAACTAAACTAATCTTTAGTTCAATTAGGTGGTTGACCATTTAGTGACAGGCTCTGGTTAGGTAGATCAAGTGAATGGCAATGTTCATTCACTTGGTAAAGGACTCTTCTCTGTAACGCACTATTGGTGCGAGATGGTGGTGGTAAGGGATAAGGTCTCTCATATCAGAACATGTTATGTGTTTGTGGACTTTGGACTTCCTTGTTATCATTACATGTAAAAGATTTTGATTCCTTTATGGTGAATTATTAACCTTCCCCTATATATAAGTAGACATTACATAATTTGTAATTTGCAGATTATTACAAGTTTATTTCGATGCGATGATAGAGGTTACTCGTCGAAAAACAACCTTTAGATTATATATAAGAATGGAAAATTAATCTTAGTTTGATATTATTTGAAATTCATGAATCAATTAGTTGGTAGAGTTTCTCAGTTTCGTTAGTATCAACAACTTGGAGGTCCTTCACTTTCAGTGGTGGAAATTCCACCACTAGCTTTTCCAACTTTGACTTTGTAAAAGCAACAGATCCAACTTAACAAAGAATATGGAAATAAAATATGACAGATCCAAAGGGTGGAAAATCAGAAGAGACAAAAAAGTGAACGAGTACAAACCAACTGCAATTTTTGGACTAAACGTGTTTGAAGATGGAATGTACCAAATCTTGTGAACAAGAATTGAATTCTCATAGTTCAACGAAAAGGATTTAAGTGAAAACATGTTACAGTGGAAAATGAAGAAGACGAAGAAGGAGACAGAGCAGAGACGACTTCAGTAGCCGTTAGAGAGTAGTACGAAACACATCATTTAAATAAATGTCCACCATTGTTAGCATACGAACCAATCTACGAGATCATATCTTTCGTGTATTTAGGCGAGTTGTAACGAATATAAGATATGTCAAAAAAACTGAATGAGATTTGTTTCCTTCTTCCCTTTCTTCGTGTGATTCTGTGGATTGCCTTCTCTCTTGAATTCTTCTGAACCTTTCTCTCACTTAACTCTGTTACGTAACTCTTATATTCAATTTTTACTCGTAACAAATTGGTATCAGAGAACGTGATTCTGGTAGTCAATCATGGCTGAGGGAACAAGGAATGCAGAACTACGTAAGATGGAGGACAATCTTAAGGGATTGATGGAAAGGATGTTCTCCAAAATGAATTGCAGAACAGAGAAGGTGGAGGAGGAAATGTCGAAGTTAAGGAACATAATGTTGCAAACACTACAGAAAATTGGAGAGGACGCCGGTTCCGCAGACCCGACGTCCCAGAGTAGTTCAGAATGGGTGACAAAATAGGAAAGACCATTGCCAGCAAGAATGACTCGAATAGACTTCCTATTATTTGATGGCGACAATGTCAAATTATGGCTATATCGCTGAGAGCAGTATTTTTCTCTAGATCACAGACCAGAAGAAACAAAGGTGAACATTGCAATTCTCCATATGGATGAGAAGGCGCAAAAATGGTATAGGTTATATGTCCGGAATCGTAATAAAAGAGAGACAATAGATTGGGAGGCATTTACTAAAGCCCTGAAACAACGTTTCGATGCAGAGATTTTCGACTACCCAGTGGGGGAATTCAAAGATTTAAGTAGGAGGGAACAGTCTTGGAGTACTGCGTCTTATTTGATCATCATTCTAATCGGTTGTCATTACCAGAGGATTATTTGTTAGGGTTCTTCATTAAAGGACTTCGGCCAGAAATAGGGGTTACAATTAAATTGCAAGAACCTTCATCCCTGCATCAGGCGTATAGGACTTACAGTTAAATTGCAAGAAGTTATTCTGGCATCAGCGAGTCACGCCCTATTCAATCGAAGCCATTCCACAAGGAACATGAGCAACAGTGGTCCACCTAATGCTCACTCCAGAGGCCCATCATCTTCTAACATATCTAGGAACTCAAGTTTAGACGTATTCCTGCCTTCTCTAACAGCCTTGCCTCGATCTTTTCCCCAGACGAGATCATTTAAACCACACAAACCAATTAGCGTAAAGATTTTGATGAGAAAAGAGTAAAGGGATTATGTTTCTGGTGCGATGAAAAATACACATTGGGTCACAAATGTAGGAAACGACAATTACAATTCTATGTGGTGTCGAAGGAAGAGACGGGAGTTAAAACTCCACCGGTAGTACTGGAAGAGGAAGAAACAAAGGGTTATTCTGAGTAAGATGACGCTCCTTTAGTCTCAATGCAAACGATGTTGGGTTGTGCAGAGAACATGGAGTTCAAACAGATGAGGGTGATAGGCATGCATCAGAGGAGGCAGATCCACATTTTCATCGATAACTGCAGCATACACAACTTCGTGGATTCCTCATTTATTAAAAGAGGTAGGTGTAACTTAGAGGACATAGAGCCAAAATCCATAACAGTAGGGGGTGGGTTACAATTGAAATGCTCCCAACGTTGCCGAAATTTTGCATGGACCATGCAAGGGGCTCAGCTCACTATGGATGCCCTGGTTTTGTCACTGGGAGGTTGCGACGTGGTGTTAGGCATACAGTGGCTGATCGGTCTCAATGACATCTTATGCAACTTTAGAGAGAGGACCATGATATTCCAGTGGGAAGGTAAAGTAATGACCATTTAAGGAAATCCAAAAGGGAAATCGCGAATTCTATCATGCAAAGAATTCGAAAAACTCTTGCGAGGGCCGTCAAAAGGTCAATTATTCATGTTACGACTAACAACGCCCCTCAAGTTTCAACTGCACAGATGAGTTTAGGGAATGAACAGTGGAGTGTCGTCGATGAAATCAATGTTATTCTGTCAGATTATGCAGAAATATTTCAGGATCCTACGCAACTGCCACCAGATCATAAACATAATCACCAGATTGTCCTGAAGGAAGGGGTGGAAGCCATTAATGTACGTCTTTACAGAGATTCAAAAATACAAAAGGATGTAATTGAGAAGATGGTGAGTGATCTTATGAAACAAGGGTTCATCCAGCATAGCTTCGGACCCTTTGCATCGTCGATGGTGTTAGTGAAAAAGAAAGATGATACCTGGAGAATGTGCGTAGACTACCGAGAACTCAACAAAATCACGGTTAAGGATAAATTTCCAATACCGTTAATCAAAGAATTGCTGGACGACCTTCATGGAGCGAGTTGGTTTACCAAGCTCGATTTGCTCTCGGAATTCCATCAGATCAAGATGCAGCCGGAGGATGTTCTAAAGACAACGTTTCGGATGCACGAGGGCCACTACAAATTCATGATTATGTCATTCGGCCTGACAAATGCTCACTCGACGCTCCAAAGGTTGATGAATGAAGTTTTCTGGCCATTCTTACGCCAGTTCATATTAGTGTTCTTCGACGATATATTAATCTACAGCCCATCCTTGAAAACACATGTGGAGCACATTTCAGTAGCCATGCAGACGTTGAAGGAGAATCAACTGTTTCTAAAAGGGAATAAATGCACTTTCAAGGCACGCCAAGTTGAATACCTGGGATACACGATATCGAAGGAGGGTGTTGCCACAGATACTCAGAAGGTGAAGACGATAGTGGAATGGCCAGAACTGAAGGGGATCACAGAGCTCCATGGTTTCTTGGGGATCACTGGATATTACAAACGTTTCATCAAAGGCTACGGGTTAATAGCCAAGCCATTGATAGAATTATTAAAAAAGTAAAGGATAACTAACTGGGTTTGGCGTAAGGAAGAGAGAACTGCCCTTGAGACACTGAAGAGAGCAATCACTGCAACTCCGGTTCTAGCCTTACCGGATTTCTCCAAAACCTTCGTAGTAGAAGCAGATGCAAGCAGGCATGGAATTGGCGCAGTGTTACAACAGAAAGGGCATCCAATTTCCTTCCTCAGTAAATCACTAGCTCCACGACACCACGGATTATCAACATACAAAAAGGAGTTCTTAGCCATCATCAAGGTCGTTAGGAATTGGCAGCACTATCTGAATTATAAACAATTTGTTGTTAAAACAGATCATCGTAGCCTCAAGTACTTGCTGGAACAACGATTATCAACCCCATTTTAACATTCTTGGCTTCCCAAACTCTTGGGGTATGACTTCGTAGTTTAATACCATAGTGGAAAGGAAAATGTCGCCACCAATGCTTTGTCTAAGGATAACAAGTTCGGAGATGTTAATGTTCACAATAACACAGATCCAAGGAGACTTGATAGAGGCAATCAAAAAGAGCTAGGAGGACGATCAAGCAATTACGGACATCAAGAAGAAATTGGAGGCGGGACAGAGAAAAATAGTGGCGTACGAGTGGAAGGATGGTTTACTGAGATGGAAAGGACTACTGGTGGTAGGGGCTAACCCTACATTGCAACAACAAATTCTAACCATCAGCCACAATGATGCTATGGGTGGGCATGCAGGGGCACTGGAGACAACAAAGAAGGTACAAAATATGTTCTTCTAGAAAGGGTTGGCGAGAGACGTGAGGAATTACGTTCAAGCTTGCATGGTCTGTCAGAGAAGTAAGCACAATAACTCGGCTTACCCAGGATTACTACAAATACCCGAAGGAAGTTGGAGAGAAATCAACATTGATTTCATTGAGGGCCTTCCTCGATCGAAAGGGAAGTCAGTCATCTTGGTGGTAGTGGACAGATTCACCAAGTACTCCCATTTCGTCCCAGTTAAACATCCATACACCACAGGCGAAATCGCGGAGCTGTTTCTCAATTACATTTTTAAACTACAAGGTATGCCGGAGGCAATCGTCAGTGATAGAGATCTAGTGTTTCTGAGTAAATTATGGCAAGAGTTACTCCGACTACAAGGTGTTCGGTTGAAATATTCTACTGCATATCACCCACAGTCGGACGGCCTTACGGAAGCGGTGAATAAGATCCAAGAGACTTATCTACGTTGTTTCTGCGGTAAGGAACCTCAGAAGGGGGCGACTGGCTAGCATTGGCTGAATGGTGGTATAATACCATATATCGTTCGTCCATCAACGCGACGCCGTTTGAAGTTCTATACGGATATCCACCTCCAGTTTACACTCCGTACGTAGCAGGTGATTCAAGGGTAATAGAAGTTGATAGGGTTCTATATAGCAGGGAAGAAATGACAAAAGTCACTCAATTCTATTTACAACAGGCTCAGAATAGAATAAAGCAATATGCGGATTCACGAAGGTCAGAAAGAGAGTTCGAGGTCAGTGACATGGTACTTCTGAAACTATAGTAGTACAGGCAACACTCACTGCAGAAGTGTAACAATCAGAAGCTAGCTCCACTTTACTATAGTCCATACAGGGTCCTACAGCGTATCAATGCAGCGGCATACAAACTAGAGTTACCTACAGATTAATTCATCCGGTGATTCACGTTTCGCAATTAAAGAAGGTTGTCATGAAGTTGGGTAGTTCATCTTCAGTGCTGCCCAAGTTTATCGGTCTTATTGAGCGAACTCCAGTGGCGATACTAGGGAGGCGAATGACTAAAAGAAACAATAGCTCAGTGACTCCAATGGTCAGACGGTGAGGTCAATGGTGCAACATAGGAATATATTTTCGACCTTCAAATACGTTTTCCAGAGGTGAATTTAATGGAAAAAGACGTTAAGGGGAAGGGAATTGTTACAGCAGAAAATGAAGAAGACGAAGAAGGAGACGGAGCAGAGACGACTTTTGTAGCCGTTAGAGAGTAGTACGAAATGCAACGTTTAAATAAATGTCCACCATTGTTAGCATACGATATTAAAAAAAACTGGATGAGATTTGTTTCCTTCTTCTCTCTCTTCGTGTAATTCTGTTGATTGCCTTCTCTCTTGAATTCTTCTGAACCTTTCTCTCACTCAACTCTGTTACGTAACTCTTCTATTCAATTTTTACTCGTAACAAAACATTAAAAAAACAGAAAAAGAAAAGAAAATGGTAAAAGTAAGCATACAGGATCGAAAGTGTATCTGTTTTCGTCATCTATGAGAAGTCATGTTCCCTCGCTCTCTTCGACTCTTAGAACTTAGGAAGCTCCTCTTATCATCAATTGATGTATTATTTGACAAAAAGACCTTCTTAAACTTAGGAAACTCCTCTTATCATCCACTTCTTTTTTGTGTTCTTCTTAACGTCCAATTTTCCTTCTTGAAAAATTCTTCCTGTATCACAAGGTGAAGGTTTCATAAGGCTAAACCACTGCTATCAATGCTTGCATAGTTTGTTGTTGTGGATAGCTTGTGGTTCTAACCTTTTCGTTGCGATATTGCAGTGTTTCTCATGTTCAAACTGTTGGCCGCCTATTATGGCTCGCGTTTGGTACCAAAATCCTTGAACCCTCAGGCAAGTTTGTTCTAAAAAGGCATAATTATACCCAACCAAGCTTAATTGTAGAGAATCCCTTCTCACAACCCAAATCAGTTCTACCTAGACAAGTTCCCAACTTTGAGCAAATTTTGAACTCGAGCACAAGGTGATGTGGTCGAGGAATATAGTTGGAACGAAGAAAATGACTTTTAAATGGAAGCGGGACTCGCTTCCATTTACCTTTATGTGAGTCCCATTTTAATATAATTAAAAAAATAACGTCAAAAAGAATTTCACGTCAACATTTAATTGAAGGAGGTTTAACGTTGAGTAATTTCCTCTAGTCCGGAGTTATTTTGAACATTTTCCAAACATTAAGATTTATTTTGAACGTAATCTAAAAGCGCTAGTTCAATTTGAACGCATTGAAATGTTAAGGTTTGATTCAGATTTCAGTATACACGTTAGGGGCTAAACTATTCTTTTGACCTAAGGTTTCTTCATAATTATGTATCATTGAAAATTCATGAGTAGAATTATCTTATGTTAAAAAATAAAAATAAAATAAGTTATATATAAATATAGGGTTTATATTTATAATTCATATAATGTTCTTTATTAAAGATAGGTTGGCGAAATTTCATAAATAAAAAGTTAATGTATTTGAATAAGAAAAATAATAATTTATATGAAACCATTCAAATAATTTTTTTATTAGTTATAAATTTAAGAAGATTTAATCTCATATAAATATATTATATATAAAAATATAATTCTTAATTTATTATTTTAAAATTTTGAATCAAAATTTAATTTTTTATTTATGCATGACATCAAATTTCTTCCTGGAATTCCTTGGTAACCTAATACGTATTAATTAAAGAGTATTAATTTATGAAAAAGTTTTATAAATAATTTTAGTAGTAATCATTACTGTTACAAATAATAAAAAATAAATTATTCTTATTTAATGAAAATGATCATTAATGCTGGTCTATTAATTTATGAGTTGCCAAATAACTGGGAGTAGTCTTCTGTATGGACATGAACAATCGACCGAATTGTCGGTGGTAACAATTGACAAACAAAATATTATATATTTTAATATATATAATAATTGAAATTCTTATATATTCAATTATAAATTAATATAATTGTAAATATAATATATTTATTTTAGATAATGGGCATTAGTTGGTAACGTGAGTACGTGACCCCACGTATATAAACACTACCGTAACCGTCCAGAAGTTTGAAGAGCAAATTTTTTCATTTTCCTTTCTTCTTTTTTTTTTCTTTTTAAAAGGATTAGTAAGGGATTAATCCCTTCACAGTGGGAACATCTCAAATCAAAAAAGACTACCGTTGGTTCAGGAGTTTGCTACATTATCAAGGATCAAACCTCTAACCACTGATTAAACGACAAAGGCATGTGTCACCTTCACCAACCCACTAAATTTTCCTTTCAATTTTTTTCTCGTTACTTTTGCTCAGTAACCTTTAATGTCATTAGATACCGATTTTTACTTATATTATAGAACTAGAAATTACTATATTGGGCCACCAAGCATCCACAGAACAACACTTCTCTCTTTCGTCAACCGTCATTCTCTCCTTCCTGTCTAGTCCAAGCCATTTCTTTCTCTCTTTGTTGTTTCCTGGCCATTTGTGAAGTGTCCAGTAACTTGTTCTTGGGCTTTGGAGTATGAATCTTCATGCCCTGAGCCACAAACATGTCAACAGCTCAGCGCGCGGGGACTAGCTCGGGGTTATTTAAGGTGTGTTATGGGAATAAATGAAAACATTCTGAAGGCAAGGTCATTCAGAGAACTTGCAGATAGGGTTTGAGTAAGATCGAGCGAATGTTGGCAAAGACGAATACAATGTCATCCATGTTGAGGTAGGGAAAAAGAGTATAAGTTGTTCTCTTCTTTAACAGGAAATAAAAGACATTTGCCTTCTGATTGAAGGCATCACAGCCACCAGCCATAATAAACCACCACTCCTTCATTTTGCTTCTGCTGGGTACCTTCACAGATTAGACAAGAAAACATTGATTCAAATTCCTATAAGATGGTACATTTTACGAGTTGAACGTAAATGTACACTTACAAATTATCGGGCATTTTCAACAAACCAAATTAATTAAATAAAGTAAAGAAGGAAAAGTGAGAAATTTATCTATCTGCTTACCATTTTGGTGTTAAAAAATAGGGATGAGATTTGATCCTGTATGAAGCAGAATAAGAACAAAATTTTTGCGTACAAATTTTAAAAAATGAAGATCATTTAAATTTTATAACATGATCAACATATAAAATGTAATAAAGCATAATATTATATATCACGACTTCAACCTTAGATTATGATCAGCGCTAAAAGGGCAATAAACTCAAGATTTATTGGATCCTTAACAAGCCTAAAACATCATCAAATCCTTATATCCATAATAAAAATAAGATTCCAAATGATCAAACTCATACTTTAAACAATTAAATAGTCTTAACAAGATCCAATTCTCAATGTGCTACAACGTTAAAGTAGTTAATACAAGGGAAATTCAACACATTTAAGACTACTGCAACTCTAGAATTGGCGAAGAACTTGTTATAAGAGATTTGAAAAGAAGATCTTGAAAAATGGTTGAGAGTAGCCAGACCTCGCTGATTATGCACTCCTAAGGATTTCATATATATATATATATATATATATATATATATATATATAGTATGTATGTATGTATGTATATATCACATCCATAAATGCAAATTTACAACATAATGATTTTTTTTATCAACATGCATGCATTCCCCGTGTTTATTGTTCTTACACAACTAAGGATCCTTGGATTGAACAGTCTTGACTTTCTCGAAAAACATTGATCTAACTTTGAATTGTGCTAACAAACATCCTGATCGTGATATCTTCCATTACAATCCTTAGTCAACTAACTTGTCCAACTCTTTACTTAAAGTTCTTATAAAGTTGATGTGAGAAAAACTACTGGATTATTTTCTACTTAGAGCATTAGCTAGTACATTAGCTCTATCTAGGTGATACGAAATTCAACAATCATAATCTTTCAAAAGCTCCATCCATCTTCATCACCTCAGGTTTAGATCCCTTTTTTGAAAATGCATTTCAAACTTTATTAGCAGTATAAATTTCAAACCATGCAGATAATGTCTTTAAATCTTAAGTGTAAACAATATAGTTGTCATTTCCAAGTCATGAGTAGGATATTCCTACTCATGCTTCTTTAGTTTTCAGGAAGTATAAGCCATTACCTGTCTGTACTGCATAAGCACATAACCCAAACCAACACTAGAAGCATCGCAATACAATGTAAATCCATCCAATCCTGAAACTAAGGTTTACACTAGAGTTGGTGTTGACCTGTCCTTAAGTTGCTAGAAACTATCCTCACATGCTTCTAACCAAATAAATTTAGAACTCTTCTGAGTTAACTTAGTCCAAACAAAATTCACACTTAGAAAAATTAACATACAACTGATGCTCCCTTAAAGTTTGCAAAATCATTCTCAAATGTACCGCATGTTCTTATTCACTCTTATAATACACCAAGATATCATCAATGAATATAATGACAATCTTATCTAGAAAAGGTCTAAACATTATATTCATCAAATTCATAAAGGTTGCAAGATCATTAGTCAACCCAAAGGATATCACCAAAAATTCATAACGACTACACCTATTATGAAAAGTAGTTTTTGAATATCTTCTCCTCTGATCCTCAATTGATGATAACCAGGTCTCAAATCAATCTTAGAGAACATCTGACCTTTTGAAGTTGGTCAAACAAATCATCGATTATTGGAAGTTGATACTTATTCTTTATTGTTGCTTTATTCAATTCTCCGTAATTAATACAGAGTCAGAGGATACCATCATTCTTCTTTACAAATAATATTGATGCACCCCACGAAGAAATACTAGATTTGATAAATCACCTATCTAATAATTCTTGCAATTACTCCTTAAGCTCCTTTAACTCTGCAAGAGCCATCCTATAAGGTGGAATCAAGATAGGAGTTGTACCCGACACTACATCAATGTAGAATTCAATCTCCCTCTCTGATGGCAAACTTGGCAACTCTTCAAGAAACATGTTAAGAAATTCATATATAATTGGGACATCATCAACTAAACCCCTCTCTATTAAAGTATCTCTTAGTAAGGCCAAATACCGTTTACAACCTCATCATATCATCATTTTAGTAGTAATGGAAAATATAAGGTTTTGAGGAGCTTCCCTTTTATCACCTCTAATCCAGAATTCAACATCATTATGAGTCCTAAAAGTTACTAACTTCTCCTGACAATCCAAAGTAGCAAAGTGTTGTGACAGTCAATCCATGCCCAAAATTACATCAAAATCCATCATATCCCACAATACTAAATTAGCCACTAATGCTCTACCCTTGATAAACTCCAGACAAGAAGAAAAATTATATCAATATTCAGGGATTTACCTAGAGGGGTGGCTACTGATAAAGGAGTTACTAATCTGGTTGCTTGCCAACCAATCCTCGATGCAAACATAAGAGATATAAAAGAAATAGGTAGCACTTGGGTTAAATAAAACTCTAGCATCAACATAACAAACTGATACAGTACATGTTGCAACTACATTAAAGGCCTGAGCATCTTGTGGGGTGAGGGTGAACACCCGAGCCTATCCTCCTTTTGACTATTAAGAGGTCAATGCCTGCCCAAAACCTCTAGTACCAAACCTACCCCTAGGTTGGAATCTAGCCCTAAACTTACCTCCCGACCTTGCTAGCCTACACTATGAGATTCACTCTGATACTGCACCTGATGTTGAGGCTGAACCTAATGTACTGGTTGTACCACACTAGCAGAGGAACCTTAAAAAAACTATCTTTGAAACCTAAAATTAGGGCACTCTCTAGTAAAATGCCCAATCTAACTACATCAAAAGCAAACACTCAAAGGAATACAACAAAGTTAATTATTTACTTCAACTTTTATAATTATTGTGAATTTTAATTTTTTAAAAAATAAAAAATATTTGTATTACTAATAATAATTATAAATTAAATAAATCTTACAAATAAATTATTTTTATTTAAATTTTTATTAATATTTTATATAATATT
>JANZLC010000001.1:4384194-4413612 GCA_026413385.1 Erythroxylum gracilipes
AATTTATTTGAAATTTATATATTTTAAAAATATATTTTAAATTTAATTATATTTATTAATAATTATTAAATTAATTGATAAATTAAATTAAAATTATGATTATTATTTATTATTGTGATTTTTGGAGACGTGGTTAAAATTATACAGTACAACAGTACAATATGACAATAGACTATTTTGTAATTTAAAAAAAATTCAGAGATTATTTTATATATTTAAAAAATTACTGAAATGGTACCTACTAATATTAACCGATACTGATATCATATCATACCAGAACTTACTTCAGTACCAAATCCGATACAATATTTTATCCTCCGCTTGCTGCTAAGGATCCTTTTGGGAAAACAACCCATCGGATAAAACTTCATCGACACTTTGGAGTCAGGTTTCTACGGAAGAAATAAGGAAATATCAACACAGGGGCCCATTCAATCAGCTTAAAAAAATCATAACTATTTTTAAAGACATATTTAAGGGGCAAACTGGACCACAACAAATGGGTAGGTCATTATGGAATACGTAATGGGTTCCTAATCTCACTTCAATGCCGCAATGAGTTAGGCCCAGGTGTATTGCAAGGAAATCATATGGAAAGAGAGGAATGTTCGACGTTTCAACTCCAAATAAAAATATATCACAACCCATGTTGCCGATACTATGACCAACATTCATGAACTTGTCAGAGTAGCCGATATATCTTGAAGATAACTTTTGTTGAACTTGTCTTCTATGTTCTCTAGATCAATATTCTGAGTAGAGTAACATATGTAAGCCTTTGTGTGTAGAAGGGTAGCCCCTATATACTCTTTGCTTTTATACTCCCATTTTTTATTAATGAATTTCTCGTTTATTTCTTTAAAAAATATATCTTTGAACTTAAGGATCAACTCACACGTAGCATAATAAAAATATTTAATACTTTATAGGTATCAGATACCTCAACTACTAAACACTTTTAGTATATTACCTATGCATTTAGACTAGAATAGGTAAACAAGTTATGTATTTATCACTATATATTTAACTCTCAAAATTAAGTTGTTACCTTTTCATATCTAACTAGAGTTGCTCTTGGACTACCATATCTTCAACTACTAAAAATATGAATTTTGTTTCCTATGAGCAATTTGTCTCTACACAAATTTATAAAAAAGTACAACTATACCGCTACCATGCTTCTTGTAGACATGATAAATTTATAATCATCTCCTAAATAAACTCTTTGAATTAATCAAGGAAATGAATCATTTAACTTCTCATAGCCTTTTAAATATACATCAAATATATCAATAAAGGAGTACTACTTATCTTAAGAATTGTTCTCCTTAAGCACATATCAAAACAAAAACTTTATTCAATAGGGTTTATAACATTATATCTAACCATTTTAGATATCAATATATGCTTCTATTAAGCATCACATCTAGAATAATTTGACACTTTCAAATTCTTACTACTCTATATCTAATATAAATTTTGATAATTAATTTAATTGGAACTGTTAAAGGTAAGCCGGTGTAATAAGTTTAGATATAGAAGTAATAAATATTGCATTATAAAATATCCTATAGTATATTTTCCTCTTTAGACAAATCCATACTATTATGAAATTTTTATAAAGGTATTCACCAGATAATCTCATTTCTTATAGATAATCAAAAAAATTTAATCCCCTTTGATCTCATCGAAATGTTCAATCATTCTCAATACTTAATTTCTACTGGAATTTAAATAATTTAAATTTTTTTAAATTTTTTAAAAAATTAAATCAACACTTCATTTAATACACATGATTATATCATATAAATCCATTAGTCAATCTAATAAAATATAAGTATTCATCCATTTATGAATTGTCTTTACATCTAAAACATCATGTGCATAAAATTTAATAATTTAATACCATCATTATCCTTTTATTAAAGGTTGATTTTGTTATTCTTTAACCCAACAAGTTCCATATGATTCATAATCAAAAGGATATATATACCCTTGTATGAAACTTTATGATTCTTATTATATTAATTTGATCAACATGGTATAAAAGGATATTATCAATTATCTAACTTTTATATTCTTGTCACTTATATTATTCATAAGTCAACCTTGATCTAATATGTACGAATAGTTACAAGAATAAACATAAGTCTCTCTTAATCTAATACATACAAATTATTTGTATAAACTTAGATCGATTACTTTCACTCAAAAATATATTTCTTATCATATCTTAAATATTGTAAAAATGTTAAATCTAAATTTAATATCAAGCACTCAAAAGTAAAAGGGGGTGAATTCCTGTGCACAAGGTTCCCCACTTTGCGAGAGTCTGTGGAGGGTCATCAATTATACGCAACATTTCCTTTGCATTTTACAAAGAGGCCGTTTCTATGACGTAAATCCATGACCTTCTGATCACAAAGGAGTAACCTTATAAGAAAATCCATGCAATAATTTATTTTCTAATGACAACTATTATCATACTAAAGCAACTTCAATAGTAGTCTATGTCTATTATTTTAATAAGCCAAATTAACCGAAACAATTCCATCAAGGTACTATACCTTTCAACTCCAATTTATACATCATCTTGCATCATGATATTGTGTTGACATATACCTTATATATTTTCATTAAAATTTATGAGATATCAAACAACTAAAAATGTTATAATATTTTTTCTTCCAAATATTTATATATCTCTAAAACTTTGCTATTAAATCCTAAATAGAGATTAATAACAAAATTACATAATGGACATACACCATTATCAATAATGATCCGGAGCATCAAAACATTCTTTGTAACCACTTTAGGGTAATAAATCGTATATTAGTCACTCAACTACCTTCATAATTCATACTAGACTTAATAACTATCTGATTGAGCTAACTTTGACTAAAATAAGTTACAAGTAGTATCAAAATATAGTAATCCTTATGGGAGATACTTTGAAAATCTCAATTCAAATGATCATTTATACAATCATCATAATTAGAATTTTAAAAGACATACAAATAATGTTTCAAATAGATTTTTCATATATGATCAGTTTAGAGAACTAGTTTTCTAACAAGTGCATACATGCTTATTTAAATATCTCTATACTTTAGTATATGAGATCAATTATTTCCTTCATAATAAAGAAATATAACATATTTTAATTTATTTCGTTCTATTAATGTCCAATTTTAATAAAATAATGACTAAAAATAATTTATGGATAATATTAAATGCAATATACATATCATAATTTCATTTGCAATATGTATCTATCTTATAAAATTCATTACAATATAAATAATTATGTCATTAAAATAAAACTAACCAATTGTCTAAAAGCCAAAAGGTATAAACCTACATTTAATTAAGTGAACATTAAGAAAATTTGACATAGTTAAAAGATTTGTTTATTTGAAGTTCAATATGTGAACGTTTTAAAACAATGAATTTCTCTTTTACGACAATTAAAACTTAGGGTTTAATATATATTTTAGTGTAAATTTTGAAGTTTCAAATACTTTTCTATCTTTTTGTATTCAATTGAATTTGTTAAGTGAATTGATATTGGAAACAAGAAAGTTTACGCTAATAGCGTCAAAGTAAGGTGGCTTCAAGAAATAATGAACTCCGCTAAAAAGAGTTGATCTACATCGGCCATAGCATTGAAAGAGTTAAATCATATTAAGATAAAGAAAATATTTTTGAAATAATAAACTATTATTTTATACTTTTATTATTTCAAAAAAATATTATATATAAGAGTTGTTTGCCTTTGCAGTAAACAAGTCAACGCTGTATCATCCCAGTGTTTTAGATACCGGTACTTACCGATCAGTACCAGCCAGTACGTGCCATATCAGATCAAAATTGATACAATATCGGAGTTGGTTGTACTGGGTTTAAATACCGGTTGGTATCGGCATATACCGATCGGTACTACCAGTATTCAAAATATTGACTAGTACATAAAATTTTAAAAAATAGAGGAACTTTTTTGCAAAATTTTTAAGCTCTTCTTCTCTTACTCCTGCCTCTTTTTCGCCCCTCTTTTTTTAAAAAAAATTTAGTTAGTTATTTTATTTACTTCAACTTTTATAATTATTGTGAATTTTAATTTTAATTTTTAAAATAAAAATAAATATTTTTATTACTAATAATAATTATAAATTAAATAAAACTTATATATTTTAAAAATATATTTCAAATTTAATTATATTTATTAATAATTACTAAATTAATTGATAAATTAAATTAAAATTATGATTATTATTTATTATTGTGATTTTTGGAAACGTGATTAAAAATATATACTACAATTGTACAATATAACAATAGACTATTTTATAATTTAAAAACTATTTCATAAATTTAAAAAATTACTTGAAACGATATCTAATATTAACCAATTCTGATATCATACTGTACCGGAACTTACTTCAGTACCAAATCTCAATATTGTATCCTCCGCAATATTGTATCCTCCGCTTGCTGCTAAGGAGCCTTTTGGGAAAACAACCCATCGGATAAAACTTCATCAGGTTTCTACAGAAGAAATAAGGAAATATCAACGCAGGGGGCCATTCAATCAGCTTAAAAAATCGTAACTATTTTTAAAGACATATTTAAGGGGCAAACTGGACCACAACAAATGGGTAGGTTATTATGGAATACGTAATGGGTTCCTAATCTCACTTCAATGCCGCAATGAGTTAGGCCCAGGTGTATTGCAAGGACGCTCTCTAATCTCAGACTCACTCTTCGCTTGATCCAATTCCAAGGTTTGGTGAAGAGGTCCCTCAACTCGTTCGTCGGTGGTGTCACATAAAGCCTTGCCCATGCGATACTTCGGGCGACAGTTTTAACTTGGCGTTCTTTTTGGCTCACTAGACATTGCTTTTTGGAAGCTACACCAACAACCAGCTTGCCTTACCTCTTTGTTTCTCTGTCTCTCTCTCTTTCAGCGTAAGGGAATTATAAACCCCTCTGTGGAAAGTACCTTTGCAACTGTTTAAGGTGCTTATTCGTAGTTTCCTGATTACTGCAGCTAAGTAGATGGAAGTACCTTAGTTCTGGTAATGCATATCTAGAGGGCTGGTGAACCTCCGTATTTATGGGAGATGTGTTCGTGGACTGAAGTAGGTAAGCTGTAACCTTCGCATATTCAAGCCTTGTACTCTTACTCAGGGACTTGTTTGTCAAGGTTACTTGCACGCCTCTGACTTGGATTTCATGTCAAAAGGAAGGAGAAAGATGGCATTTTTAGTTTGAAGGTCTCTTTAGTAATCGTCGTGATTGTAAAGTTGAGTTAACGTGACTCTTATTTTTTTTAATCTGTTGACTTGGGTTTCTTGAAAGTGCATAAAGGTATAATCTTTATATGTTGCTTGTGTAGCTCAAATTCTGAGTTGGGTTTGATCAGAAAGAACAGAATATTGTGATCTTCGAGATTGTAACAACCTGGGACAGCACTGTCATACCTGGGAATTATCAGAAAAGTGACGGTGTTTAACTTGGATAATTAAGATTTGGTGTTTGAGGACACTGATTGACTAAGATGTCTTGCATTCGATGTCGGATTAAGAACGGAGGTGGTCACTTGGTCCACCACCACTACATTGTTTCTTTGATTTCATCGTCGTCTTCTTCTTCCTCACCTCTTCCATTGCCAGGTGATTATCAGAAACAGTCTTCTGGAGGCAAAATAAGCCCCGCTATACTGTTTATAATAGTCATTCTAGCAGTTGTGTTTTTCATATCTGGTCTTCTCCACTTGCTTGTTAGATTTCTAATAAAGCATAGATCTTCTTCTTCACTGTCTCAATCTAATAGACAACGTGATATGACTGGCTCTGATGCCTTTCAAAGGCAATTACAGCAACTCTTCCACCTTCATGATTCAGGGCTAGATCAAGCGTTTATCGACGCATTACCAGTGTTTCTCTACAAGGAAATTATGGGCCTAAAGGAGCCATTTGATTGTGCCGTTTGTCTCTGTGAATTTTCAGAGAACGACAAGTTGAGATTGCTTCCCTTGTGTAGTCATGCCTTTCACATTGATTGCATAGACACATGGTTGTTGTCCAATTCAACTTGCCCGCTTTGTAGGGGTACCCTTTTCACACCAGGGCTTCCCTATGAAAACCCTGCCTTTGACTTCGAAGAACAAAGAGAAGAAGAAGAAAGGCTCTCAACCAATGCCACAACTGGGATATCTATTGGACAAAAAGCTGCAGAAAGAGACATAGTCAATTCAAGAAGGGTTTTTTCTGTTAGACTTGGGAAATTCAGAAGCTCCAATGGTGTAGTAGAGAGAATAGATGGAGAGACCAGTAGCAGTAACATGGACGCTAGAAGGTGTTACTCAATGGGTTCATATCAATACATTGAGGCTGATATGAATTTGCAGGTCACCCTGTGTCCGAGCACTGGACCTGGCACTGGTTGCATTAACATTGTGAAATGCAGAAATGGACAAATTGGGAATTCAGGAATTGATGGGGATGTTGATGGGAAGAAAATCAACATCAGAAGTAAAGGTGAAAGCTTTTCAGTTTCCAAGATATGGCAATGGTCCAGGAAGGGTAAATTCCCTAGTTCATCTTCAGAAAGTCACATGGGTCCTTCAGTTACTGAGGGTATGCCATGGAATTAAAGAGCTCAGTGCCGCTGAAGGTAACTTGCCATATGTTGTGCTTATCACATTGATTAATTGGATCCAATTATCAAAGCTTTCTTTTTGGCTTCTACTTTCCCTTTGCATTGATTATCAATTCTTTTCTGCAGTGCAAGGTTATGTGGATTGTGCTTCCTTTTTTGTACACTTGAAAGGAAAATGTGAATGCTTTAACATGACCAGCAAATTTCCATTCATCACAGGCCTGACAGATGCTCCTCTTTTTACTGAACTTTAGGTCTTACGACTTACACTTCCCTAGAACCTATTTACCACACCTTGTGTCTAAATTCGGAGGGGGACATCTTTTTCTTTTTGGTTCTGTCACGAGCTCATGCACTTGATTATGGATTTAGTGAGTGTATCCATGATGACACATGCCTAGATGTTTCTTTGGAACATATATGTATATATTTTTTGTAAGGGGAGTCAAATCACATGTTTATGTAGGGCATTGAATTCGTCTAGCCTCCCATTTTCTCAAACACCCTTCTTTTTTTCTTCCCCGGTCCAGGATCGAATGATCGTGGCGTATCCACAAAAAGTGGTTATAGGGACTCTTGTGAGGAGGGAGGAGCCATTATTTGAAAGGTGGACATGATGAGTGAAGTGGGGGTTGGTGGGGACTGGATGCAATGATCCCTACCATACACTTCACTCTCACTTTTACAGGGCATAGGAGCTACAGTCACAGGCTACCGATTCATGATATGGTACGCTGCTTGACCATTAATCTTGGTTCGGTTAGTAACTTGACATGTTGCAATAGACAAGCTAACAACTCCGATAGTTACAATTTATTATTAACAATGAATCTGGTAAAGAAGATTATTTGGTGGACAACGATAAACAGACATTTGAAATGGTGTTAGGAATTAGGATATTTGCTGGTTATGCTGTCCTGTCGTACGTAGTTGTCACTTGCAATTAGTAACAGTGGTATGTTGATGGTTGCTATCTGGTGTCTCTGCAGAAGACACCATTACAAACAGGGTGTCCATTTCTGTTGTTATCATCACTTGTGCAAAGCAGGTAAAAAGGACGGCAAATCAGTAGTTGGTAGGTTAAGATCATATATTCATAATAATACCAACTCCTCATGCCACATTCGTCAAACTATTCTGTCTCTTTCACGCAAGGGCAGGGCTTGAGGTTGAAGGCGTCAAAAATCACTTCCATTAATTATTAAAGCTAAAAAAAAGAAAAATGTGGCACATCACCCTCTTTATAATATATACTTACCCTTAGGATTCATGATTAATGGGGCTTCAAATCATTTTTACCTTTTATCATTAGTTGGTGTGGTCAACTTCTAATAAACACTTGCCCTGGGAAAATAAACCAATTCAGAAATGAAAATTACAAAACAGGGTCACTGTTTTGATTTCAAATTAACCCTTTACTTACGTCTGTGTTTGAAGATCATCCCTCGAACGCAAGAAATAGCACATTCCAAGTTTCAAATATGACAGGAATGCCCTTTTCTATGAGCCTAAATGACAAAACCACAAATTCTCCTGATTCCGTACAAAAACATTTTTGGAATAATGTACACAAATAAATCTGAAAAAGAGAAAAAATGTGAATGGTGAGGAAAACTGGAGATATCTTAGACTCAACCAAAATCTCATGCCAACTCCGAGCAACTGAGTGACTATAAATACAAAAAGTGAGAAGAAGCTTCTCAATGGGCGGGGAAAAATTTGGAGCTCGTACAAGGAGATACTCGATGAATTAAGTTCATAAATCTGGAGGGAAATTGTTGATTTGGCCTTCCTCTAATACATCTTTGCCATTCATCTTGTAGCCTATTCTTATTCGCATAACAAGGGATTTCTGAGAATAATAGAAGCTTTGTGAGGAAGTAAGAAACCACTTGTAAGAAGCAGAAAGGACAAGAAGCCTATGAACCATCCGAAGCATCGAATGTTATTAACAGATAAAATAACCAATAAAGTAGTTTTGTCTCCAAGAAGCTGGTCAAATAAAATTTGAAGTTGACATAATACTAGAAAATGAACAATATGGCAAAGCCTCTTCATCTTAATGACAAATTCCCAGATTCCACGAAAAAGTTCTCCACTACCACTCTTTAAATGGGGGTAACATCATTTGACTTGCCACTGCCTTGATCAAATGATGCTATGAAGTTTAAAAGAATAATAGCCATTTTTCTGGAAGGCAAGAATAACAATTTAAAATTAAAGGAAAAACTTGTACCTTGCCATGTTGACTATTTGTGACTTTTAAGCTTTGTGTTATGGACCCATTACCACTGGCAGGTAGTGTATTGCCGCTAGCAGGATCCAAGTGCAGTTGAAGAAACTGTAAACCACAGGAGGAGATCAGAAAGCATGCTGAGATAACCTAAAATTTCCAGGCTTCCTTCTATCTTGTGTCTATCATATAGGAGGTCAAAATATATGCCAACCCATTAACAATTCATAGAACGAGCTTCATGTCCTAAGTTCCTAAATGTTAACTCAGTGTGTGATTCTACACAAGAGAACCAGAATTCACAGAGCAGGAAAATTCATCAGATAAAGATAGGATTAGGCACATTACATGACAATAACATAAGATTTAGAAAGTGAGCTACCATCTGGCATTACCTTGGGTACCGCCGCCTGGAAAATAAAATCTGTGAAAGGATTAGGGGACAAGTTTATGAAAGTTGCTTGGATAATCGTTGTCTGTTGGCTTCCAGAAGGCTTTGAAAAGTCAAATGTCATCTTCAAGTTATCACTCTTAAATGCAACCATAGATGGATGAACTGAACCATTATCTTCTGCTGATCGAAATTCATCCCAAATTAATAATCAAGCAGTATTAAGTAACCAGAGTAAGTTGAAGAGAAGCTGACCAATTTTTGATGGGCTAGGATCAAAGCCGTCCAACAAATCCATCATAGGAAAAGTACCGGTGGAAGAAGTGGATTGAGTGAGAAGTGGAGAAGGGGATGAAAGTGAATTTACAGTCGCTGATAGTGTTTTGCTGTCTTGACCGGATGATAATATATCAAGTGCAGACGAGCTGTTTTGAGCAGGAGGTGTTCCAATAGACAGTAGATCAAGAAGAACATCTGCGCCAGCTTTTGGAGCATGGCCTGACCCTAATATTGCAGATAAAATGTAGAACCCATATTAAACTTCACATAAGCCACATGCAAGAATATTCCAGCTAGAAGCCTAGAGCAGGCAGTTTCAATGGTGTAAAAGGCCAAGGACTTAACCCCTTCAAAACTAACCTGCTTTTGTTGAAGGTGCTGACAAATCAACGCCAAGAAGATCATTAAGAAAATCACCACCGGAAGGACTAGGACTAGGAGCAGGAGTATCATCTGAAAGATCAAGTAGATCTACAAGAGGAGCTGCAGAGGGTTTTGCGACTCCATTTGGAAGATTTACTGAAGCCCCACCAGAAGTGGAGACAGCAGTTGGTAAAGAACCATCCCTTCTTCCACTAAAAGTGGCCTCATCCAGAACAGGCATCCTTTCAACAAGTGTAGACCTGCACAAGCTCATCCATCAGTTTCCCAATTCCAGAAATTTCCACAACCAAGAGTCCTGTAAACTAATGAGTAAAGTATCATGCACCTTATATTCTGATGCTTCTCAACAATAGAACTGAATTCGAGGGATCTTTGCTGCAGTTCAAGCACAAGATTGCCTTTGTATTGGCTGATGATGTCCTTGACCGTCCTAAAAAATTTACAGAAGACACCATGGTATGAGATCTTCGGTCTGCCCACAGATACCGGAACATCTTTTGAGGAGTTATAATTCTAAGTATTAGTTCATTTAGAAAGCCCCCAGTCACCAAATCAAAACTAACAGTCCAGGCACAAACATGCAAAGAGAATACTAAACTAGAGTCTATAAAGTGATCAATGCAATATTCAATGCACCAAAATTTAACCAATTTGCATTCTCCAGAAATATTTAACCAAAAGTGACCGGACATCTCTGTCCATTGGATAATTACGTTTGCCACTTATGCACATAAATCTTCAACTGTTTTCAAAGAGACCCTTAACTGTTTTCAAAGAGTTCTACTTGTGGTTTTACAAGATATGTACATATAAACTCTTTAACAGAACATAAAATATAGTTTTTATTTTTTTAGTTCTCTGAAGGTGTATCAGGTTCATAAGCTAGATCTGATGTAGGACGAGTAGAACATAAGCTATTTTGCATCAATTTCAGTGACACAATGAATTAACTCCCATGGGTAAAATTTTGCAGGGTTACAAGCAATATGTGTGTTTCAATATTAACATAACTTCAAAAGATGTTAACTCACTGGGAACAAGATGGGAACCGAGAAGAGAGTTTTAAAAGAGCAATCAAAGCCATTGCTTTTGTAGTGAGATCTGAAGTATGACACTTCAAAGCAATCCCAACAGCATCCACAGCATCAGACTCTGTTACCTGCTCAGATACACTAAATTTTAGCCAGCTGTTAAATGAGACATTGATGGAGGAAGAACAAGAGAGTGTTGATAAAGGAGCTAGTAAAGATAAATGTTATTCTTTCTTTATTTATTCACATTCAAAATTTACCCATTTTCAAGGGACAATTTAACAAGCTAGTACGGGAAGCATTTGAAGAAGGTTTGGGTAAAACTACAAGGTTCACCTTTTGACTTTATTTAACCATGCAACATTAGCTACTATGTTATGTAACTCTTGACATGCAATGACTAATAAGTTAGTTATGAATTGAACAAGATGATCAGTAGATCTGGTCATTATAAAAGCATCGATATCATGGAAGCAGTCCATATAGCATAGCATATTCAAATTTCTTTAAATTTATTCTACACAAAAAGCTTAAGTAGATTTTTAGTACATAGACAAAGAAAAAACACTAAAAGCACAACTCTAACTGCACACATTTAAGGGAAAAGATTAGATACATCAATCTTATGCGTGCCCCTCCAAATTGGACAGGTTCAGAAGTAGGAGATCCACAGAAAATTCTTTAACATAATATACATGATAGTGACATACCATATTTCAATACTTTTAGGTTTAGAATAAGACTTCATTGGACATCCAAACAAATGACAAAGCTATTTCTCAAATTAAATTACTAGTATTTGCCACCATAAGTAGTTAAGTCATTAAGGTTGAACTCACAGTCAAAGGTTCCTCTATGTCAAGCACTGCAACATTATTGACCAACATTTCACCATATTCTCCAATGCACCAAACTGCCACTCGAACAAGGCTTTCCTGAGAAAATATTCGGAGAAGAAAAATATTAACTGTCAATGGATAAAAATTGTTGACAAAAATATTCTTTCTCTAAGCAGTAACATTTTCAAGTTAAATACCAATGTTGATCAAGTTTAAAACATTGTATACCTGTTCAGTGGATGTCTGGAATGCTCTGTACAATTGCCTAACCGTATACCCATGAAGGTCAGAAGCATTACTTATCACCATAATGAGAGCATGCCATACTTCATCTTTTACATAATTTCCAGCCTACTAAGCATCAAATTAGGATCAGAATTTTAACGAAATAAGATACTCTACACTAAGGGAAGCAGAAAGCACTACAAAATCAATCTCATGTATAAAGGATCTGTCTCTTAACCACTTCACAATGTGAAAAAGAATAGTGGGGATCCATCAAGAAAATGCCAAGTGCAAGGACACTATTTCAACAGTCCAGAATTCCATCAACATGGAGGGCTAACTACGAGAAAATTACCACCGATGAGAATACAAATAAGGGCTGTGCAAGTATCATGTTTAAAATTAGCAGGTATGATGCTGATTGGGAAAAGAATCAACATGCACTAAGTGATTGAAAATACAACAATAAACAGAAGGGAATAGATATAGCAACAGATACATTGGGAATGACACCTCCTTGAGAATGACACCTCCTTAGAGCTTGAATAGAAGTAATGTTAAAGAAGAAGAAGCATTGACGACATAATTATGCTTACCTCAGTAAGGACCTTGAGCATCTGATCAATATACCAAATTTTCTCAGGAGCAAACCTAAAGCATTAAAAAGCAATAGATCAATGCAATTAATGATGGAACTCAAATTTGAACCAACTATCAAACACCCAAGAGGCACATCAAACAATTGATATTTCAATTGATGAACTTCAAAACTTACTTTTCAACTATTGAGCAAATTTTGGCAGTAAGATCACCCTTAAATTCTTGGTCGCTTACTTCTAAATACTCTATTAGATCTTTTGTTAGAGGCTTAACATTGCTCTCACTCACTAGAAGGTAAAGAAGTTCAAGAGCTCTTTTTCTAATTGAAGCATCTGAATCCTGAAAGGAAAAAGATCCAGTTACAATTTTCTCAAGTTTGAAAGGTAGAAGCTCAACATTCAGATGATGGTAAGTTGTACAATAAATGCAGTAGACCTCATCATATACATGTAAAATATAATAATTAAAAGAAGTTAAAATGAACGCAAAAACTTTCCAGTAGACAGTCCTAGTTATCATGAAGATTTTCCGTGGCTGCAATACCCAATGTTTTTAAATCAATTTATGGATTACTTGATGTTAGTTTACAGCAGTTTCAAATATTAGAGTTCTTGTGCAAGATGATTTCTTAGGAGGTCAAAATTGGAGCAACCAAATCATACCTTTACACATTCCAAAATTGTTTCCCTGTGCCTCTGCACTGTTTGAGCATCTACTGAAACAGCTCTCATCAGCATATTTAGTGCAACATATCTGGAATGTGTATGATATTAGATTTGTTTCAGTAGACAGAAAATATATGCCCTCAAAACATGCCATATAGGATTTGAAACAGAAAAATAGCCCTTTCCTCCATAACTCCTCCCTTTTCCAGCATTGCAGTCAAAAACTATCACTTGTCTAAATTGTCATTTGCTTTCTAATGGAAAGTTTCATGGCTTCACAAGACAGCACACAAAGTATACAGCTAAAGAAGAAATAATCAACTCCATAAAAGCACATTTACAAGAGGCCTCCAAGGTTAGTGTAGTCAAGATTAATAGAGTTTCAGTGAGTAGCCTAGTGGTTTTCCCAAGACAAGAGGTCCTGAGCTCAAATCCTCACTTGGGATAGGTTTGAGAATTGGGAGGAATACATCTTATTCTGTCACCCACTAACCCACTCTTAGATCAAAAGGAACAAAATTAAAAGCAAGAAAGCAAGAGAGCAGCAACATGGAGATATAATTCCTATGAACAGAAGTATATGTTACAAATTGACAAAGTTCATTGATAGACAATAATTGTCAAAACAGCAAAAAGAAATGGCCAATTAAAGACTGAAAAAATTGCAACCTGATGTTGTTGTCACGATTTGACAAAAATCTTCCCAAGATATTGATAGCAAGGACTCGTAAGCCTCCACTGTCTTCAATGCTCATAATAGTCTCAACACATTCATATAAAATGGCATTCCCCGCATTTTTGTTTGACTCAGTTTTTGTTGCCACCTAACAAGAATATCATGCATAGAAAGAAAGACCGAAGCTCATCAATCTTTGACCCAGTTAAACTTTAAAGGAACCACAATCATGAAGAATCATACTAGTGATGATAAAGTCATGCTCTAGCCAGGGATCATAAGGGAAGGCTCAAGAAATATATTTTTGGGGATAAGAGACAGATGGAACAGCAACTGTCAGGGAAGCTAAGGATCTATATCATTGGTTCATCAGTATGCAATGTTATCCTTTACTGATGTTACTGCAGAAATGATTATATGGATCCTTTATTCCCATTCCAACTCAAACTAAGAATTTATTTCCCTACTCCCACTAAAACATCACTATAAATGGGAATCAAATTTTCAACTGGCAGTATAAGAACTCAAAAGAAACTTTATAAAACATATGGGTCAATGCAACAAAAAGGAAGGCAAGAAGCTTCATATCGCCCCATTCTGTGAGAGTCTATATCCAACCGTCATTCTACTAGCCGTCGTTAAATGGAGTGAAACTCAACCATTTAGGACCCAGGCTTCCACAAAAACACCATTGGTTTGACATTAATCCCTACTAAAATATAACTCAACCTTACAAAAAAAACACATTCTTCATCTCAACAGAAATGGCAATTAACTCAATAATCAACATATGCTAGAAACATAAAATTGGTTGGAATAGAAAAAATAATTACATATCTAACACTAATAGCAACTGACCTGTGCTAGTATGTCGTTCATAATATCACTAACATCAGAATCTCCTTGGCCTAATACACGCAGAAGTTTAAGCAATCTGATATGAAGAAATGGATCTGTAATGCCAGCAACGTCATACTCAGGTGAATATGGACTGTTTGCAAGGTCCCTTAGATTTCTGACCAAACCATCCGTGCATTTCTACAATAGTATTAAATCTCGTGATAATTTGGCAAGAGAAAACTAATCAAAAACATCAACCTTTTGCCTACATTGAATGGCTACAACTACACACATTATCATTTTTGAAAAATAAGAATGCAAAAAATATACCTTTCTAAAATATTCAAGAGCTTCTGGACTGACTTTACATAAATCTGTACAAAGTTGAACTCCTGTTATTAGAACTCCATGATGCTTTTCTTTGAGCAAGGAAGCAGCATGATTTATGAAATTTTCAGCCAGATCCGGGACCTTCTTTATTATCCGTATGGAGCATAAAGCCGCCTATATTCAAGAAAGAACTGTCAATTTGCAAGAATATGAAAACAAAGTGAAATTTTGACAGAAAAAGAAAAAGAAAAAGAAAAATCAAATAAGCAAGAATGGCTTCTCCGAATTGCTAGCAAAAGAATTGCATTATTCTACTAGAGAGTTGGCGCAATAGTCACTACAACAGTCTTTGCTTTCAATTTGTGCACTTGCTTCAACCTCATTACGCCATAAAAGTTGACAAATAGCAAACATATGTAAGCTAAGTTACAGTCGAGAGATGTGCTGCAAAAGGTGTATGATGATATTACCATAACAAACTCACTTTTTTACGGATATTTGGATCCCGAAACAGCAGCAATCGTTCCACTTCAGGAGCAAGATCACGAGCCATTTCAGCCGAACATATATTCCCCAATGCACAAAGAGCAAGTCCTACAATATACTGGTTAGAGTGATTGAGATCTCTGCAAACAAGTCAAGGCTACTACAAAAGAAAGGGTGGTGGCACATTAGCTACAATCTGCATCTGCATGTTCATACAAATTAAAGTTCTTTCATAGTTTAAAATTGCAGATAACAACACTATATTATAGAAAAAGGGATACTGTTTTAGCGAGTTGGTGACCAACATAAGAACTTCTTGTCGCTCGTCCAGGAGCAACATGAGGCCCAAGTATCCAATTCTCTTCTCAGGAAATCCGGCGGAAGCAATGAGCTTGAGGCACTCCATTTGGCCGAAGTGAGTGGGATAGCCAAGCATGTGAATGAACATGAGCTTTGCGAGGTTGCGATGCCGATAATCCGGATCATTCTCGTTAATGGAGGCGCGAATTGCAGCACATTCTTTTCGAACGACGGCGCGCTCCTCTGCGGCAGTTTTGCAAGCACGAATAGACCGAATCATGTCCCTGAAACATTCAAATCAATCATACAAATCCTGCCAAGTTAATTCTTGTAACAGGAGACACCAAACAATCAGAGAATAATGGAATTGAAGTGACCTGAGACGCGTGCCGGAGGAGAAAGGATTCATGATTGGGAGGAAGCTTTGATGGATCTGGCAAAGAGATCTGAAATGAAAAGAGACCTGGATCTGATTGATGGACTAGATAGAGAATAGAAAAGCGAGTGCTTTTTTTCTTTTTTTATGTTCTATTCTCCCTCTCTCACAGACAGTCTCCCTCAGTCCCTCCTCTCCTCTCCGGTGGTAGGAAATCAAAAGTGCTTGTCAATGTTTTTATTTCTTACTACTCAAATTAAACCCTTAACTTGTTTATATTAGCTTCCGAATTATTAAACCCCTCTAAATCTCGTTAACTTGTTTAAATTAATTGATGATTTTTAAATAAGATTAAAATGTAGGGTAAAGTTTAGGTTAATTTCATGAAAATGACAATAATCATATTAATCCAATTCAGACTCTAATGTATTGTGTAAGGTAAATAGTACTCATCTTTGTTGAAATAGGACAAATATTTCTCAACCTTCCACATACTCTCTCCTGTTGCAACCCCAATAGACACTTGTCTTTGATAAGTAAACTTACATCATACACCAACATATCTATATTATCCTCAGTATGATGTTTTTTTGTCAATTTTATGTCAATTGCTACTCCAAGCATGAGAACAAACTCCTAAGAACTAATATGAAGCTAGTTTTTGTTTATAACCTCAAAGTTTATCTAGTTATGATAATAATCACACGTCATGGTGATTGTAAATAGGATCCCCTTCATTCACAACCTAGTTCTTCGTGACAATTTTATTTGGGACTCTTAAACTGTTCTAAATAGAGAAATCTGTTTGGTCAATACTTTATTTTTTAAGAATTGATCCGTGCAAGCGGGGATTAGTCTGAGAATGGATGACTTAAAAGTGTTTTTCCACAGTTGAAACCTTCTTAAAACATCTCGTGTGCTACCAAAAAAAAAAAGAAAAAACTACCCCAATTATAATCTCATTTGTTTCTTCAGAACTTTGTTCATAGTATGCATAGGGGATGAAAGATTGATATCTTTGATGATGCTATTGTTGATGATCACCATCCCAACCATGATATAAACCTCCACTTTGGAGCCATTGACGGATCTTTTCTGCATCATTTGACAATGAAAGAACAAGTCTTTCTTACTATTGGCATTCTGATTTCACTTAAAGGAGGCTCATCTTCTTTGGGTATCACGAGGCTGTCTTGCTGAGGCCAAGTAGTTGAGTGCTTCGGATGCAGCTATTGACTTTTGTCAACGGCTTCTTTCTGAAACCAGGAATTATACCTCCCATAACTGCTATAACACATGCTTATATGTCAGTAAAAAACTTGTGGAGAGATCTGAAGAAGCCTTCTTCCTGCCTCTCCTGCTCATATTATGTTGGTATTAATTACGGCCTCATTGATTTCGAAGGCTTCTGGTATGTACTTGATGTAGTGACCATTGCCTTTGTACCCTGATCCTTCAAAAGCACATTATGAGATGGTTTAGAAGTGCTTCCAAATTTCTAACCAGAGTAGAGTAATATCTAGATCAATGCTTTGTTGGGAAAAGAAGGTTGAACTACTTGCTAATCAAATTGAACATAGAAAAGTAGGCTTAACTACTTTCTTGTCAAACTTGCCATAAACTGCTCAAAACCTAGCAAGTGATTCCTGAAGGAAAATAAATTTTACTAACTCAGAAACACATGAAGAAATATAGACTAGTTCTTAACCTATAATTACTGGAGTAGGAACTGGTAGCCAAGCTCTAGCATTTCCATAAATACTAATCTTTCATTTGTGGAACATGCAATGCTATATTGTCAAAAGCAACAGGTGAAACAAGTTAACACTTACATTCATCCTTTTAAAAGCTATTCTAGCCTAAAAGTATCTTGATCTCAGATATAATTTTGTGAAATAATGGGCATCTAAAGTTTATCTGACAACTCATCCACAATTGGGTTAGGAAATTTATCCTTGACATCCCAGTTGTTGAGCTCCTTGTACAAAATCTCCAAGTTCCATCACATTTTGCCACCAATAGAATTAGGAAAGAAAAGGGGGAACGACTGAGTTGGATGATTCCTTGTTCCAACATTCATCCTTTTAATCTCATCTTTCTGTGTGTATAAATAGTGATATAGCGTCACCACCATTAGTTCGATCCCCATTATTGAAGTGATTTTATGATCATAAGCTCAAGAGGTAGGAAGTCCTTTGGGTTTCTGAAGTACATATGAAAAATCAATTAGAAGCCTTTTCATCTACGTTTTATTTTCTCAACTAGTTATTGAATATAGAGTTAAGTGGTCTCAAAGATGCCTATATTGTTGCCCCGTACTAATACTTTCATGATTAATTTGTATTTTCCTTTTAAAGGCTCGAGCCAAATTCATAGCAGTAACTAGATTAGAAGGATTTTGCATCTCCACATCCACTCTCAAAGTTTCCACTAAGCTCATAATGAAAATATCAACATGTTAGTCCACTCATACTGAAGTTACTCTCGTAAGGAGGGTTTGAAATTAGTGTTAATATTATTCCATAATTCCAATTTGTTTAAAGTTGATCAGTTCTCCTAATAGATTGCTTGTCAATGGGGAGGGCAAACCTAAGAAGGTAGTAGGATTTGAATTAGGTCCAACTGAGTCCAAGTTCCTCCTGTTCCAATCTATAATACCAAAGTTACACTCTTTATGTTATATGGAATGTCACTAATCTGACCTTGTCCCTTTTTTTGTCAGTTGATTGACGAAAATTTGTCTACATATATGTATCCATCTCAAAGGATCCCCAATTCCATTATAAGAAGGGAATTCCAACCTGTTGAAATTGTGATGATTGTAGCACCTTGTGCAACAACGTAATGTTGGTTAGATGATTTCGTTAGAACTAGTTGGTAGCTGCCTGTGACTACAGCCTCGTCTGATCTCTTTTCCCTAGTAAAAATCTCAATTACAAAAGGGTAAAAATACTTATTTAAGAATGAAAATCCTTATTTAGGAAAACTACTTAGCAAACAGTTTTTTTTAATAAGAATGGGTCAATTGCTGATTCCGATAGCATAGAAGTCAAAGTTTAGAAGCGGTATACCTATACAAGTTATGCCGTGTCGTATCCTCAATAAATAATAAAAAAAGGCCACCATGAACATCTCAAAGCCTGCTGGCCAAACTGACTCCTGTTGCAACTAGTGCGTGCACCACTTACCTCACAAATGAACCAGCTTTCACTCCTGATATAATCTTATCTTCCAACAGCTGCCAAAATAAAAATGCACAAACAAATTGGCTTGCACTATACAATGGTTTAGTCAATAACCAAAACTTGGTCTCTATTCCCTCGTAGAAAAGCCATACAGCGAAATGAAGGTTGCAGAATAAAGCGAAGGTAAGCTCAGCAATTAGGTGAGGCAGTGCTCTCAAAAGACACCTGGCCTTGAATAGGATACTCGGTGATTGGGCTAGATGCAGCCGCAAGGCCTTGAAGCAATCTCACAACATCAACTGTATCATCAAGATAATACTCAGCCTTGCTTGGCTTTAATCCAATAGTGCAAGCAAAGATCTCCGGAGCGGTAGGTAAAGTTGGACCGGAAACTGTCCTGAATACGCTCTCAAACATGTCTTCATCTGATCTATCATCACCAATGCACATAACAAAATCTGGAACCTTCCCGCACTTGACCAGATTCATAAGAACCTTTTCAGCAACAAACCCTTTGCTTATGCCCTGACTTGCACGAGATAAACGAAGTCAGAAAATTTCTGGTAAAATATATGGATGAAATGTTTGTGTCAGTAGCAAAGGCACATATGATAGTGAAGAAGGGCAGATTACATACACGACAGAAAAAAGAACATTGAGAAGTAAGGGAAGCCAGATGTACCTGTGGCTTAGCTTCAACAATATGGTGGCCCCTGTTAACCACAGCCGGTTCATTTGCTAGAACACTTTCAAGATGATCCAGTAATTCTTTAGCTTGGCAAGATCCAAAATCAGGGTCCGCATCTTGATGGTGCCAAACTAAAGCACTCTCTTTAGTTTCTATACTGGAGCCATCAGTTGCCTCGGTATAAAGTCTCATCACAGGTTCCACAATCTTTTTCCAATCAAGATCGGCAGCCAGAGGACAGATTTCCCACTCAGAAGTCTTATTCCACCTGAGAAGAGAAAAAAAAAAATTCTTAGACATTATCATCCTACTGATCATCCCCTCTACAGACTACCAATTTAAACCACATTACGGGCATTACCTTAAGAAATGCCCATGCTCAGCTGCAATTCCAAGCATGTCACATGAGCCAAGCCACTCACTTAGAGAACTTCTCCCTCTACCACTCACAATAAAGACAGTGTTCTTGGGATCCTTAGAGAGAGTTTGCAGAACAGAGATAACTTCAGGGCTGGGGCTTTTGATGATAGAAGACTGTGGAATGACAGTACCATCATAGTCCAAAAATATAGCTCTTCTATTTGTCCTTCTATAAGCCGGGACAATGTGATCGAGGGATAACTTCCGAAAGCTAGGAGATAGAGCCACTATACTGAAATTCAGACCAAAACCAAGTCCCCAGCACCTTCTATTGTGATGATCTTGGCATGCTCTGTCCAAATCTTGCATAAAACTGCGAGCCCAATAAGCCACATCATGGGTACTTATGTACCGATAATGTTTCTCATGCCGTAACTGCTTCTCAGATTCTTGCATAGTGATGGCCGAACTTAAGGCATCAGCCACAGCATCAATGTCCCAAGGATTTACCCTAACTGCTCCACTTAAAGAAGGTGAGCAGCCAACAAATTCTGAGACGACGAGCATGCTTGTACGAGGAGAATTTGATTTTATGCCCACAGCTTCATCCATGTAAGGGGTTCCTTGCCTGCAAACAATATACTTATAAGGGACCAAGTTCATTCCATCCCTCACTGCATTCACTATGCAACATTCTGCTACAGCATAATATGCAGTCTTCTCATATCGAGGAACATGACGATCAATCAGAATCACTGGCTGATATAAAGGTGAACCATAAACCTCGTTGATCCTTCTGGCAATTAAATATGTCTCCCTCTTTGCTTCTTGGACATCTTCTCCTGAGCCCCTCGCAGGATTCACAATCTGCACCAGAACCACTTTTCCGCACAAGCCAGGACTTTGCTTCAAGAGCTGTTCCATTGCCAATAATTTCAAACTGATGCCCTTAAATATGTCCATATCATCAATTCCAAGAATCACCTTTTTACCATCAAACTGTTTCTGAATCTCTTTGACAACAGACGATGTAGAGGGCAGGTTCATTACTGATTCAAGACGGCCCAGGTGAATACCTACAGGCAGTATTTTTATGTACACTGTTCGACCATAGTAATCAAGTCCAATGTGCCCCCTCTTTGACTCGTAATCCAAGCCGAGCATCCTACTGCAGCAGGATAAGAAGTGTCGAGCATAATCAAATGTGTGAAAGCCAATAAGATCACAATTCAGAAGCCCCCGTAGAATTTGATCCCGGACAGGCAAAGTTCGATATATTTCTGAAGAAGGAAATGGGCTATGGAGAAAGAATCCAAGCTTGACCCGGCTGAAAAGCTTCCGCAAAAATGTTGGCAGAACCATAAGGTGATAGTCATGAATCCAAACAAAATCATCATCTGACCTAATTATATCCATAAGTGTGTCCGCAAACATTTTGTTTGCCCAAACGTAGGCCTGCCAAAGGTCACGGTCAAAACGACTACCATGATCTGGACACATAGGCAGCATATAATGAAATAGAGGCCACAAATGCTGTTTGCAGAACCCAAGATAGAACTTCTTCTTTAGGTCCTGTGGAAGAAAAGTTGGCACACAGTTGAAATCCTCCAGCAGCTTCTGAGCAACTTCTCCTTGTTCACTCGGGTCTATATCAACCTTTAAAGACCCCACATAGATAACATCAGTTTCAGGTAAAAACCCATCCTTTAGTTGTAATAAAAGAGAATCCTCGTCCAAAGAAAAGTGCCATTTTCCAGTTTGGTTATGCCTCTTAGCTTGCACAGGTAACATATTCGCCACTATAATTGTACGTGAATCCCCATCACTAGTGTGATAGGTATTCAGATCAGAGATAATTCCAGGAAAATTTTCAGCCAAGTCTCGAACATTGATGCGTGAACTTGACACCATGACTCAAAAGAAGTGCACAATTGCAACCACAAACCCTTTGGTCACAGGATGCAACAAACCTGCAAAAAGAAAAACATAAAGAGGGAAAAAAATAAGATGCACGTATAAAAACCTGACTGACTGCAATTGAAATAGTCACTCGACATTAACATCAAACCAAGAGTTTGATGTTAGGCAAGGACAAATGATTTCAGAGCTTGATAGAAACAAATTGTTTGAAAAACTTAGGGATTGGCGGAATCTGAAGATTAAAGAATTAAAGGCACTATTTGATAAAAAATATCACACTTAAGGACTTAGACAAACTGGAATCTAGAATTCTGGGAGGAAAAAAGAACTCACTCTACGTTCTGTTTAGTAAGAACTTGCAAATATATAGACTTCGCAACTTCATCCTCATACAGCAAACCATCAAACTTTATTTTTTTTCCACTAGAAAAAGGTCGAATAAACCAGATTCTAAAACAGAAAAGGAAAGGTTACTATTAAGAAAAAGAACTTCTCTAGGGAAACTCTTATGAAGGAAAATTGACCAATACAGCAAATAAGCCTAAACTAATTCTCACCCTGCGCCATATTTAATACAAGTAGCGAAACAAACAAAAATCCATTTATTTGGAAGACCAAGATCTAAATTTGATGCAAACCAAAAGTACAAATAACCATTGCCCTGATTTTGAAAACTCTTCGGTTTAAATAAAACCACAAGTCACATGAGCGAGCGTAGTAATAGTTGAGCAACGTAAAGGCAAAGGCTACACACAACATAAGAAGCAGTGAACATAAAATTCATTACGCCTCAAACTAAAACGTCTTACTCGAAAACTGATGACCTCACACCAAAATCATAACCGTAACAAACTCAAACCAATAACCGATCACCTGATCATCAACGTTTTTATTTTTCTCGTTTTCTCAATTCTATTATAAGAAAGCAAATAAAAGAAACGAAAATAGCACTCAAGTCTAGCGCAAGCAGACGGAAAACTCCTTTTCTCCGAGACCAAACAGGAAGCGAAATTCGACAAAAAAACTCGTTAAACACATTTATCGCAAGCAAACAAGACAAACACTTCTCTTCAACCGCTCACCAAACGAGGTGACCGACAGCGAGACTCCGGCGGATGTTAAAGGAGGAAGCGGTTATAAGCTTAAACGAGAACCAGCTGGAGAGAGAGGAGAGGAGAGGAAATGGAGGACGCGTTGGATTATCAAAACCAATATTACTTTAAAGAAACAAAGATAAAGAAATGGTAAGTTAAACACAAGATAAAAGACAAGACATTTCTTAAAAAGAGAAAAGAAAAGAACAATGTGAAAAGGGATAGATGACGACGACGAAGAAGAAGAAGAAAAATGGATTATATATATATATATATATTAATAATATTTACTACATTATATGGGACCAAACGTATCTGTATTGGATGGAGAGATGGTTTGGTTACAGACTTACAGTGGAATGTATCTGTATTAACTCCAGTTAGGTCTTTTTAACTCTGGTTCATCCTTTCAGTACCCTCTTTTTACGATATTGCCCCTTCCTTTTTACGACATCTAATCTTCTGAGAGTCTAATTCTTGATTAGATAAGGAGTAATGATCTAAATGGTGTAATTCCCTCGCTTATGGCTCTTTCTCGTTGATGGTTTTGAGTTTGAGTCATGCAATGGAGTGGAAACGAAAAAAAAATTTAGTTGATGATTTTCTAGTTTCTTAGGTAAAATAAGATTAAAATAAGATACCTATATAATTAAAAAAAAGAAGAAAAAAGTCTAGTTCTTGATTAGTTCAAATTGAGAAGGGAAGCCACGCCCAAACTTGTGCACAATGACTAGTTTAGTTTAGAATAAAAGATTCAATTTTTATTAGTTTAGAATAAAAAAAATGGTATTTAACCGTACAAGATGGACTAATGGATGTAGAAAAGTTGGAACTTGGGGGAAGAACCAAGAAGTTCAACTTACTTTTCTGGATCATTACCCCTATAGTGTATATAGTATAGACCAAATTGGTTGGTTTGAATTAGAGGCTGAGTTGGAAGAGGATAACAGGTAGGGGGAGAAGGAGAAAACGTGAAATTCTATATATTATTCTTTGCAATAAACAACATTATCCTCAACTGCACCAAATGTCCAATTGCCTCACCTCTTAGAATCAACGTGTTTAGGTCAAAATGAACATGATTGGATCATGCACCAAAGCGCTTGTTGCCTTGTAAAACATCACTTTCACTTTCCCTCCTTGATTTAAGTGTCCTAGATAAATAAAAATATATCCTTAGTAGGACAAGACTCTTATCTTTAGGCCAGGGAAGTGGAGATTCACTTTGTCCAAAAGCATCATCCAAACTCGGATTGGGATCATCTACACGAAAGAGACCATTTCAGTTAAACGCACAGTACTGCCAATTGTTACCATGTAGCCGCCGCACGTCCAAACTAGTTAAATCTTTTGCTGTCATTATCTGGGTTATTATTGAACTCCTACAATTAGTATATCCACTTTTATGTCAATAAAAGTAGTATCGGTTTCAGTTTATGCTTATTCCAAATAATCTACTATTTTGGGGTTAAAGAGTATGGAGTTGAGGCTAGGCGTCGTACGTTAACATATAATTAGGCATTTATCATAAAATTGTGTAATATGCTCTGCTTTGTCCGTCATCCTTGCGTGTTAATCAAGTCAAAGGCCATGAATATTATCCGAACTAATGGTTAAAAAATTCAATCAATTTCTTTAATTCAATTATAAAAATTTTGAATTATTTAATTTTTCGATTCTTTTTTAACTTTTTGGTTTAATTTATTTTAATAATTTTTATTATTAAAAAATAATTATTTTAATTAAGTAATTATTTTGTAAATTAATAACTTCTTATAAATTAAAATAAATCAATTAAAATATATTTTAATTAAATTTTAAATTAAATTAATTAAAATATATTTGTAATCAAACTTCAAATTTTGTGATAATAAGGACAATTTCTTTCTATCATATTTAAAATTCTTTAATTTTATTAAATTTTTGATCAATTTTATGACGCTCTAATTTTGATTGAATCTTTCAAACATTAAACATGTTGTCGTATCAATTTAACTTTCATTGTAATTTTTAAAACATTATCCCAAATCACTCATTCAAGGCTGTATCGCGATATGTGTTTTAGTTCGATTTTAATTAAAAAATTTGTTGGATTGCAGTCTCTTCTATTTTATAATTTATAAAAATTATAAAATTATTTTTATTTTTATTCTTTTTTATCATAATTTGGCTTACTATAATCAAATATATATTATTTAGTTATCTTATATTAATGTAAAAATACTTACGGCCATTATGAAACTTTACATTAGCAATATTTCATACATTTATGCTATTATGATTATGATAGTTATAGCATCTCAAATGTTCAGGCTTACTATTATGATTCAAGTTCTATTAAATCTTTTGACTAATTTTATTATAATCATCATTAAATAATGTCAACTATGTCTTATAAAATAAAACCAAATTTTAATATTTGGAAATTACTTTAAAAGGTATAGTCAAGGACCACAAATAAAATATAAAACATTATAAAATTATATTATGTTTAAAAAACGAAGAAGATTCAACGAGGGGCGAGTGCGACACAGACAACATGCCGTTACCCTACCACGTAACATCCTAGCTGGTAATAATGGATAAGGTCAAGATAAACGAAACGTCGTTTTACCTGATTACCCTTTTAAATGTTAACGTGCATTTCACCCATTTACATCGACACCCTTTTAAACGCTCTTGGTTGTGACCTTTTAAATTCCTTCACCAAGAACCAAACAACAAGTTTGATTATGGTATTTAATTCAACAATGGATTTGTAAATTATTCATTCTGATTATAAAAAACAAATTCATTGTTTCGGTGAAAGGAATAAATAATGTTGAAAATATTTTTTTATTGTTTAATCAATATTTAAAAAATATGTTTATGGATAATGTAAGCATATCTATACATCAGAATAAGGTATGTATTATCATATCTTTTTAAATATAACAGTAATGTAAGATTTAACTGAGTATTAATGATAATAATATTGCGTACAGGTAATGTATGATTTTAAGTTTATATAAAAAATTAGTATAACATACTCTTTATTAATTATAAATAAAATTGCATATTATTAGACATTTCTAAATTCTATAGCCTCGTTTGGTAGACAACTAATCAGTTAAATTTTTAGTCATTGGTAGACAATCAATAAGCTTTTTTTAATTGATTGGTTGTCATTAGCTGTTTGACTTTTCAAATAGCTATGAAAGCTATTTGGTGAGTAACTCTTTCAAGTTCTAATAATTGATTTAACATTGACAATCATTGATGAAAATGCTTCTATCAAAATTTTAAGTATCCCTTTATGCAGTTATAAGTTAGAACTAAAATGTTGCCCTTAAATGAAAATAAAAATAGAAAGAGTTATATAAATTTTTCATATATGATAAAACAGTATAGGTGAACATAACTTTTTTAAAATAATTCTTATAAGAATATTCAACGAAATACTATGATATATAATATGATGACTCTTATAATTTTGTTTAAAGTCATATTCTCATAAGTCATTTTACACATAAATAGTTAATACTAAACAGTTAATTTTACCAAACATCACTAACAAATAACTAATATAATCTGATGATCAAATCAACTAATATAATCAGTTTATATAATAGCTAACAGCTAATGGAGTCAACTAATTGTTAAAGATCACCTATACCTTGCAAAATTTCTAACTAAATATTGTTGTCGGAGTTGTTAATGTATATTATATTCATTTGAGTGATGGAAGTTTCCGGATTGCTTATTATGTTAGATAAGCTTAGGATAATGACATTGAATATAATATTTAATATGCTCGTGTAAGCTGCTTTTTTTTTAATAATTAATTTTAGACTACGAGATGGGGCCCTGTAAGCTGGACATGGACTCCTACTGGATTTTGGCACATCCGATTTTATCCGCAACTTAAATATGTTCAATTTTGTATGGTGGCGTGGAGGGTAAATTTTTAAAAAATGGGAGTTTATTTAATTGGAGATAAGGGTCCCTTTACCTTCCTAGTTCCTTCCTAAATCCTAATCCACAAAACGTACGGACGCCCCCATGCCTGTGACTTAAAAACACCTCCCCAGTTGGGACCCATCCACCTACCTCAAATCCAGTACCACTGATCCTCAGCCTCGGCACGTGAAGGCCACGTGACTGTCCCATTGGGCCCCACCCGCAGGTTTATCCGCTAGCCGCTTTTAGCGGAACGGTGGGGCCCACTCCATCTTAAAAAGGAATGTTCCGAACGTAGATTTGGCGTGCTTCTTCATTACCTTGAAAAGTCTCCGTTCTTACGGTACTGTTAGTTGAAGAAGCAAGATGGCTTATTAGTAGATCTTTTTACATATAAAAATCATCACATAGAATAATAGAAGAAGAAGAAGAAATAATCTCCACTTTACGAGGGCAATTTCAGTATATTGGACAGGTTATCTGCTTGTCCGTTTACACATATGTAGATTCTTAACTTCTTAAAATGGACTACGCACTGTACTCACTCCTTAAAAGAAGAAGATAAAAGGTGAAAGGAAAAGCAAGGCAAATCTCTCGTAGAATGCATGCGTCCCAAATGTTTTTACCTTGGAGAAGAGATTTGAGAACCCCAATGTCTTGGTCCATGGGAGATGGCCGGTAGCAGATCACGACATTTACTCTCCAGAGTACGGTTTTGAAAATTAAAAAATAAAGGACTAGTTCTGTACCGTGAAAGGACTGACCATGGTGGTTGGTTAAGGATAAGGCCGAACATTTCAACGGATCGCATTCAATGCAACAATAAGTTGGCAGTGGGACCTGTTTCGTGTAAGCAACAAAGGTCCTACCCCATGCTTAAAGCATAACCGACAAGAAATATTAAAGCATTAAACCCCTTGTTTGACTATTTGAATACGTTAAATATAATAAAGTTGTAAAATGTTAATTCAAGTGAAGTTGAATTATTTTACAATCACATGTTAGAACTTGGAACCCATTAATGCAGTTTACTCCAATGGCCCATAGTGTTTTTCTCATCTCTCTTGATGAGTTTGCTCTAAAGGAAGGCCCAATGTTTTAGGTGGAATGGACATACTCGTTCAACTTCAAGACAATACTAGTATACAAGAGTGTTGGAAAGTGGGTATGCCACTGTATTACCTCAGCAGTAAAAGATATCTTTGTTCTAAACAGCTAGAGTCCTAACCTTCCCACGAAGAACTCATCGCTCAAGAAATTCCTAACTGTTAAACATTATACACCATTCCCACCTCTATGCTCGATGCATGAGGTACAGTTAGTGCAGGGGTTGGTACCCCACTGTTTCTCCTCAGGAACTCATATCCATAATTAATTACAAGCTTCTTTATCATGCCAGATCCTTTCTTGGCTCTCACGTATGAGTGGCCAAGTATGTATACAATCCCAGCTTCCCGAGCTTCCATAAGCTCCTGCAGCTCCTCCCTTGCAAACGTGCCCATGTTCGGCCTCTCTGGCACTGTAAACCTTACTCTTTTCCTAGGTTTGGTGCCTCTTGGTGACCTTATTTCTTGCAACTCTGACGTGCCAACCAAGTCTGTGTCCTCCACAACGTTGTCTTCTTCGCTCACTTGGATGTCATTACAACATGTTCCAACCACTGTCATTTTGTCATCTGGCTTCCCACGCTCTTCATTTGCTCCATTTGATTCAATGCTCACAGATCGTATGTATTCTGCTATGCTGCACACAAGGTCTTTTTCAAACTCCACATCATCTTTGTATACATCCCGGTAACCGTATCTTACAATGCACCTATAGAGCCTGTATTCTCTGGTAAAAGATTGTAAAAGCTGTATATCTTCTATTGATTGAGAGTATTTAAATACAAAACAGATTACAAAATGATTACAT
>JANZLC010000001.1:4413712-4425038 GCA_026413385.1 Erythroxylum gracilipes
GGCTGTTAACGTTCAGAAAATATATTTACAATCTATGGAATGTACCAAATCAATGCCTTGAATCTGCTTTATTATTATCTGGGACCTATATGACCTATTAGAAATCGTTCCTCATTTCTGACATGTGGAACTGGAACAGATTTAATGCACAGAAAGACTAGGACTTGGTGGAATGCCGGAAGATTGGTCACAAAGTGGGAAAAAATAGCCGGGATTCCAGCCACAAGCTCAGTGTGTATGATTCCAATACCTCGGACGCGGACAATACCTAAGCTGGGCCCCAAGCCAAGTAGCCAATTGATGGAGACCTTGTTTTGGACATCAAATTCATACCTTTTGAGTGTTCCATAGTGCCACACACACATTATGACCAGGAAGATGAACGAGAGAGCGATTGGAACCCAGGCCCCTTCCAGAAACTTTATCAAGGATGCCGTAAAGTACAGAGCTTCAATTGTGCCAAAAAATAACACGAAGCCTGTTGCAAAGATGACACTTTTATGCCAGCATAAGACGATAACCAGAGACATTAGGCAAGTAGTAACAAGCATCACAGTTATGACTGCCAAACCTGTCCCACAAAAATGCAAATGTCATACATACACTAAAGCAGTGCTAATATTTGGATTTGATAGATATCGATAAATCAACCTATCCATCATGCAGGGTTTAATTTTCTAGTTTCCAGTTTCATGAACTATAGGTCTTCAGATTAGTCGGACCATGCCACAGTATCACTGTTAATATATCTAGCATATGTAGTGCCCTTTTCAATAAACTTTTTGCTACTCCTATTAGTATGCCGTATCATCCTTCACTTTCCAAATCAGATTCTTGCAAAGAACAGGAACATAATCCAGATAGACACCATCAAACCTACACTAGACAAAAAAAACACCCTTCTTTTAGAGAAAGATAGTCTGAAATATGGTTTAGCCTTCATAGTAGCTCCATCCTGGAACTACTCTCAGTAGAAACAATTTCAGGAACAAGGCACCTTAAACACTGCAGTATACATGAACTGAAACTAACCAATAAAAGACAGTGCATATAGGAAGTTAATATCTCAAGTAACAAGAACCTAATCATGTAATTCATACAGTTGGTATTACTAATGGAATAAGATGTTATGAAATCAAGTTATATGATTTAGTGTTGGTCCCAACCACTACACACTGATGTGTCTCTAGTCAGTAATTAGAATTCTCCAAGAGGGCATGCCTCATGTTGGCTAAGATTTATAGCTGCTTTCATGAACAAGTATATATATACTTGATGCACAAAACTTCAAGAAACAAACATTTGAGATTTCTCTATATGTGTATTGCAATATATTAATGAGGAACCATAAAATTATAACGTTCATACCTGAGGCATTGCCCATACGCTTTGTGTCTCTGAAACCAATGGTAACAGCTAAGCACAATAACATTAAGGTCCAATTAATCTCTGGAATGTAAATTTGACCATGGATTTTGGATGAAGTGTGGACAATTTTGACCTTTGGGAAGCAACCCCAAGCAGCACATTGTTTGATAATCGAGAAAGTACCAGTGATGATTGCTTGGCTTCCCACAACAGCAGCTAGTATTGCTATGACTAGAACTGGCCATCTCAATTTATCTGGGAGAATAGTACAGGAAACTTCTTGTTAGTACAAACTTGCCTATTGTCCAAATCGTGTGACCTTCACGAGACAACTTGAGGTACCTACCTGGTACAGATACATAAAAACCAACCCTGTTGTTGTGATGCTGAGATAGATAGGCAGCTTGCCCCATGTATGCAAGAACCAATGAAGGATAAACCAAAAATGTGAAAGCAATCTGCAGAAATGCACTCGCCACGTCAGACAATGCTTTCAATTTTATAAATGCACACTAAGCAGACGAATATGGTTATTTCTGTTGTAAAAGGAATTATCAATGAAAAGAAGAAATTTTTTGCTTGATTATGAAGTCAAAAGCTTGATTTACCTATTAAAGAAAATAAAAATAAAAATGTCAGACAAGGCTATTAGGTCAATAGCTAATATGATAAGAATATTAGCATAAAATATGGATGTTTATATTGTGTATAAAACTAATAAAAAAAGCATCGTAAAGAACCTGAGATAAACTCAACATTTTCAATACAACATACAATTTCATTACTCTAAACCACCAAGAGCAGGGCTGACACAATCTACCAAGTGAAATTTACAGAACAAGCAAAACTAGATTCAATTCCTTTGATAAGGAACAGAACCTACAAACGAGCATCATAGACCATTGGCTGAGCAGGTTCCTACATTGGGTACTTGTTTTCATTTGAGAAGGATAAAGTCTGGAATAAGAATATATTAAAACTTAGTGGAAAGCTACATAAATGATTATTTGTCAGTGAAAGTTCTAGTAAGGTCTTAAAAAGTTTGTAGGTTCAATTGTTATCAACCTGAGAAATGCTCATGATGTACCCCAGACAGAGAATTCTAGGCTCGCAATTGGAACAAAAAAATCAAGGACGCCTGCTTGATTAAAAAAAAGGAGAGCTTCATCATCAGAAGATTGCATTCTGCAAGAGCTTACCTTAATTGACAATTGTGAAAAGTGTCCAAGATCAGCAAACATGGCTTCTGATCCTGAATAAATTAAGGGTCAATTAGAATAATGGACTTATATCTTCACTTGAAATGCAGTAAGAAAATTGATGACAATATTCACCTGTTATGCACAACAAAATGCCACCCAAGGACATCAAACCTCCCCTTTGAGTTTTCCTTAAAAACTTGAACATGTAATATGGAGATAGAGCTTTATACACATGAAGATTCCAGTGGAGTATGTTATATAGCCCAATAGCACTGATGCACAGAAGCCATGTTAGGACCACAGGTGCAAACAAGAATCCAACCCTGTGCGTGCCATAATGTTGAAGGGCAAACAAGCTTATCAGTATGATGCAAGCAACTGGAACTTCTATATCTGCAGAAATTATTGGGTTTTCAGGAGGTAATATACCAAGAAATACAAGTCTTTTAAGAGATATGAAAGGAGTAAATTTTAATTACAAAAAATACCAAGAAATCAGGAGGCTAGAAGCAACTTAAACAAAACAAAAAAATAATAGCAAGAGGAAAAAATATAGTAAAAAGAAGAGGTCTGTTTTCCGAAGGGGACTTCAGCCTAGAATTGCCATGTTTTATGACTTGTGAATTGGAGTGTGACACCTATGCAGCAAGAATAGAAAAGGTTGCTTGTTTCTTCATACTAAAAGTTCTTGCACTATTTTGTGAGCTCCATTTCATGCCAAGCATACATGAACTGTCCAACAGATTTTTAATTGTAGGAGCAAACATCAGGATATTGACTAGCTGTGTGGGATGTTGTTAACCAATGTTCTACTTGCCCACCGACGTATCATCCAAATTTATAATTAGTTTATTGGGAGACAAATCAAGGAAAAGTTATTTAATGACTTCATTCTTTACCCTCTTCCAAAACCAAGGTCCATTTGCTCAGTAGGAATGATCTAAAGCAGGCATAAGATATAAATTTGAAGGTAAAGCTTTTATAGAGTACAAGTTTTTCAAGTCTTTGATTAGTTCAGCTCCTCTTAGGATTGCAACTAATCCACCAGAAAACTTTGGCATTAGCTCCTTATGCAGGCTAAGCTCGAGCAACCATCATTAACCAAAGAAAGAGTTCAATTAAGAATAAATGACTGTGTCTACTAGACTAAACCAAAACCCTTTTCTTTATAGGTTTAATGTGCAAGGAAACGCTTCTCAGGCTTTAGAAATTTTACTGAGCAGCTCTTCTATAAACTTTGACAATAACTCAATAATCAATTTCTTAACAAATTGCAACGAAAACTACTTTGTTTTCCTGGAAATCAAAGAGTGATGATTAGCTAAAGAGTATCTATGCTTTAAGCTCTCAGCATTCTATCCAGTTAGCCATCTTAAGTTACACCCCTATCTGAGCACTGGTTCACTTCTTCAATTTCAATGGAGAACAAAGGTGGCAAGTCGCAATTGGAAACAGATAAGAGGAAAAAGGTTTCGCTAGACTCAGCTTTTTGTAAAATTTGTAGCCCGTCAACAGCAGGTCAACGGCAGGTGAGAACGTATTGTTGCAGAGTTAACAGGACACCCTAAATACTTTTAAAGAAGGGTATACGGCACACACAGCAGAAAATTTGCTAAAACAAATATCAAAAGTTCAGGTACCAAGTTGCGAACTTTGGGGAATTGAAGCTCGAACATGAACTCATAAGGTTTGAGCAGATGACTGAAATTAAAAGATGCCAAATGAAATGCATCGAAGCACTGTTCCAAATAAACATATGGAGAAGTGAATCAAGAAATGTCCACACCAATAAACAAGTCAATCAAGATGAATAATCCACAATCTTCAAGGTAAAAGGAAAACTGCAAATATCAAGTTATAGGTACAAAAAGAGAGGTGAATCTCACATTTATGATGATCTTTTTCCATTGAGAGCTCGAGCCCCGAAACCGCAGAAAATACTGCAGAAATACCACGGCACAATTAGTCTTCGAAGAGGTAAGAACTCCATAGCATGAGTACATCAGACATCGGAAAAGGAATCTCCTAGCACAAGAGCCGACGTTAAAGCATACCCGAGATAGCAGGTGTAAGGACGCCATCACCTATCACCATACAAGTTCCAATCAAAGCCAATACAAGCAAAAATCTCTGTAACACCCGAAACTTCTCCAGAATAGATTTCAATCGGGAACCGAAACTAGTTTGTGGGGGCAAACTAACGTTATCTTTCTTGTACTCATATAGTTCCTCATCTGCGACCTGACAATTTGGCAGTGAGTTGACTCGGGCGTGTCGGCACAGCAACGAGTATAAAGCAAAAGTGCCACCTTCGCCATTGTCATCGGCTTTCAGCACTATGAACACGTATTTTAACAAGGGAACCAAAGTGAGAGTCCAGAAGACGAAGGAAAGAACGCCATAAATTTCTTCATTAGTCTCAGAGTGGTTAATATCTTCTGCGAACGTGCTCTTGTATACGTATAAAGGCGAAGTGCTTAAATCACCATAAACAACTCCAAGACTTTGATACGCGAGAGTCAACACTGTCCTCCACGATTCTCTCTGCAACAAAAGCATCGACTGGATTGGATTATATAAGGTCAACAAGCTAGATAATTGAATCAGTAACCAAACAATTACTGCATCAAACAACTTATTCTCCCGCATGACGAATTGAGCATACAACTTAAGGCCTAGTCTATTCAGTATATTGACTCTTCTTATTCTATATAAAAGGCATCATCTTGATGACAAAAAATGAATCAAATGCACTTTTTAGCAGGTGCAGCATACCGGTGAAGCACACCAATCTCACCTTGACCTGGTTTGTATAAAACCCAGTTTCCAGATCCATGACGTGAGTGTTCAAACGTCGCGAAGTTCCAATTTTGCGGAAAAATGAAGCGATTCAATGACAACCCATTTGCTGAAACACACCATGCTCAGGAAAATCTTATTCGGAGATCGCATACACAGCAATCAACAGGAAGCCACCGAAGTAATTTGATACATAATAAAGGAAGGTTAAGGTAATATTGAAACTTGTCAAGTTAAGATGGAAAGTAAGCAGCAGCTGATTCACCGCAATGCAGACAGAAGAAGAACAAACAAACACGAAACACTAGGAAAGCAACAGCTGGATGTGATGGGAAGTGGAGCTCAGAGTCAGAGAACTAAAGAAAGAGTTACCATAATACAAACATAATAATGGGGAGAGTGTGCAGGTAGAGAGATGGTTTGTCTTTGGTCTGTAGTTGGTAATTGTTTCTTTTTTAAAAGAGAAACAGCGGAGAATGAGAAAGAGAAGAAAACATATGTTCCCCGAAAAAGACAACGTCCTCTGCAATTGAGCAGACAAAATCGGGACTTTGGCATCTAATGCCTACACCGTTAGCCATGTGTCCTCCTCTCCACTCTCCCTCTCTCTATTAAGATTTTGAACCAGGTTATAAAAAGTTAAAAGAGTAGTGATGAAACTGAAAAAGACGAAATTCAAAAGTAGTGGGCTCCCTTTTATACTTTTAGTAGTTTGTTTGATGATAATTATTTAGAATTGAGAAATTAAATTTCAGTAAACCAAATTTTAGATTAAACTTAAAATTTAAATTTAATCTAAAACTCGCTATAAAATAACGTTATTTTGAAATGATCCAAATTTACCGAACTTTAAATCTAGATAAATTTTAGACCGAATTCTGAGTCGCCTGATTTAATTTAATTCTTTGTCATATTTAATAATTACATGAGTTAAAGAGATAATTAGTAAGGGTAATGACTAATTAGCAATTAGAATAAAAGGTATGTGAAATGAAGGGCCGTCATAAGTGATAAGAGGGCTGACAGTTCACCAAAATACCTGCTTTTATAAGTCATATATGGTGTAATTATTAGTCAAACACATGCTTTGAGTGCAGTCTTTTGTGTGGTTCGTATCTAATGTCAATAAAGACTGTTTGATTCTCATAAGAAAAGGTCAGAAAGAAGCACAAAACTAAATGGACGGAGACAATTGGACCTTTAATTACTAAATAGCTTTCAAGCCATGTTTTACACACATTTTGTCGACTCCAAAATGGCATCTAAATCAAAAAGGAGAATCATTCCATGTTTAAGAATAGTCTAGAATCTCTTCCTTTGAGGTATTACTAGAGGCTTATCGGTAGGGATACGATCTCCTATTTTGATTATAATATTCCTACCATATTTTATTAAATCTTATCTATATATTTATGTGAGGTTCAACAAAATTAGAACAGGGTAATTAGAACAAAGAATTTAATACATATTCGTCATCTTTTCAGCCTTAATAAAAATAACTTGAATATGACATCTTTTTAATTATAAGTTTAACCTAAATTTGTTTCTTCTTGCAACTTGTTCTCACGATTATAAGAGATTTGTACACTTTAAATTTAAAATAAAATATTTTTTGTAATATTAGTAAATCAATTTTAATAAAATCAAGTAAGATATAAAAGATCAAATTTAATGAAAGTAAAGTGATTAAAAGAGCAATTAAATTATTTGAACAAAATTAATAACAAATAGAATTAATTATTTGAACAATGAAAAGATGAATAAAATGAACAAAGTGAATAACAAATATAATTACAGGACACTCTAAGAAAATTAAAAACAAGTAGACCAAGAATAAAAAAATATTATTACATTAACTTTATTTTGATCATTTCAATGGGTTGGGGCTATATGTAACGCATAAATTTGTTCAACAACAAGAAAAGATTTGATTTGAGTATAAAGAAAATACTTTTGGAAAATTTTAAATTAAATTTAGATCAAAATTTTGTCAATGAATGTGTTTTGAAAAACTTGTTTGTACATTCTAGACATATATTAATTGACTAATGACTTATATTAGTTGACCAATTTGTTTACAAAATTGTGAGTTTGTGTTTTTTATATCATGAAACACTAATTAATGGCTAAACTAGTAATATTAGTATAACTAGTCATATAAGAACCAATTTGTCTCTAATATATGATGTTTTCAATACATGTGAGTTAATTTTTAATATTAGAGAAAATCTTAGGAATACATTAAGCGTTTAGTATGTGTGCAAGTATGAAAAGTGTTTTCACTTGTGCCAAAGAAAAATAATTACAATAATTCCTCTTTAATTATGAAAAAAGAAAATATTGAATAAAATATTCCTTTTCACCTATTAAATAAGGAAAGAAAGTAAAAATTTTCAAATTGAACTTAAAAATTGGACATGGACTAGTAGTTATTTGAGTGAACTAGTATAAATTAGTTTTTTAAATATATTTTCACTCTTTTAATTATCATTATAAAAATATTTTAATTGTCATACATAAAATTTAAAAGTAATTATTATTAACATAAAAATTATGCTTTAATTTTAAAATAAATAAAAACTTGTACATACACAGTTCAATCTTCCTTTATATATCATTTGAGAGCATATCACAAAGACTAATATAACCTTTGCTGGGACACTTATCACAAAAGATAGCAATTTTTTGAATAATTAAAGAACTTCATTAATTAAGAAATAAGTGCTTAAAACTAGGACCATTTTTATAAACTAGGCAATAATTAGGCTCATTATAGCCTGCTTAATTTGTCTACAGTGAAGCCCACTTCACAATCTGCCTAGATCTATGGAACAATATCCTCAATGCTTACAAGACACCATAGGAGAACAAAGCTAACTCACCTATATGACATCATAGGAAAACAAAACCAAGTCACCTTCTACAACTTCTCCCATAAGCTTCCAAGTAAGGCATCACAGTTCAATTATTTCTTGATGATGGGAATTTAGGGTTACAATTAGTTCTTGTCCGGGAGATCTTTTACATCATAGTAGCTGTTTAGAGAAGGGTCAGTCATTTAAGTAGTTATATAGATCGACATATTAGTTGTTGGTTCAAGTTTCACAGAGGTATTTCTCTAGCTCTTTAGATTCAGGCCTATTGACTAGTATGAGTTATATATTACTTGCATGTTTTCTATCTCAATTGCCATTGTTCTATTTCATGTTTCTACTTTCACATCTATTAACTAGTATACATGATTGTTTTTTTTTTTGTAAAGGTTTTGATTAACCTTACTATTGCATCCTATTAACTCCACACTCTAGTAATATTTGGTTGGTAGGACTTGGCTCTCCCATTAATCATTAGATGTTCTTTAACCGAATTTAAGGTTAGATAAAGAACAACTTGTTTTAGGCTTTTTAATTACTTGAGGCATTTTTTTAGATCTTTCCTTCCTCATTAACTGGATGGAGGTTCCCATACTAATTACGAATGTTATTTAGTTCCTCAATGATCTTCCTTTGCTTTCCATTAGCCACTTTAGACTACCTTTATACTCATGCAATCTAAATCTTATGGACACAATTTTAAGATCTCCTTCTAAATCCTAGATGAGAATTGGCAAAAAAAAAGATGGTTACTATTTTTAGCGTTACTCTTACAAATATAACAAGCTCTATCCAAATTCAAAAACCTCAATCTATTAAAGGTTGGGAGTTTATGTTCGGCAATAAGTCATGATAGGATGGATGCCTTGGGGGAAAGCAGGGATTCCATATTACCCACTGCCAAGCTTCCATTGTCCTTACATCTCTAATCCATTTCGTACAAGCTTTGTTGATGAATAATCTAGAAGGAAATCCCTCCTAAATGTAACTGTCTAACATATCCTATTTAGGGTTATAGTTAGGAATTATGTGAATTGCCTGCTAAGGTTCATTACACCACTGATTATCATTTATCCAACTCGTCACCTTGGCATCACTAAGGCACAAATCACCTAAATTAGGGTAGATGTCTAATCCATATATAAGTTTGACTTTACTCTTGTTATCATAAAAAAGAGAGGTATTCTCCCTATATCACATATTTCATCATTTCCTTCTACCTGCTTACAAAAGATCTTTATTACACCAAATGCCCATTTTTTCCTTTATCTTTTTAATTAGCATATACAGTCTCCATATTGGAGTTTTCTAGTAGACAGAGGCAATCCAAGATAGGTGAGAGGAGGGTTTTTGAACTTCAAAGTAGAGATAATTGATAATTCCTCTCTAATTTAAGAAGCACTCCTTAAGATTATAATTTGAATTTCATCATAATTAATGGCAAGTCTAGATGCTCCTTGAATTGAAGTTATATTTTTATAGGGATAGGTACAAGTTTTTCATTACCCTTAGAGCAAAAAAGGAGGTCACCAGTAAAGTCAAGGTTGAATAGCCCAATTTTAATACACTTACTATAAAACTTGAAGCATATTTCCATATTGATGAGATGATTAATTAACCTTTTCAAAACTTCCATACATAGTATAAAGATGTATGAGATGTCTTAAACCCTTCCCCTTTTGAATATCTTGGTATGGTCCCATTTCATAAAAACACTATAAGATGTTCTAATGATACACATCTTTAACCATTGTCTGGATTTAGTATGAAAGCCTATTATTTCTAAAAGTTGTAGAGTAAATTTCCGACTTATAGAGTCACAGAATTTATGAAAATCCACATTAAGTACACAATTCTTGGGAGCCCTTCTTCAAGAATACCCCTTAAGTAATCCCTGAGCAATTAAAATATTATCTCCAATCTGCATTCCCTCAAAAAAGCACCTTGAGTGCCATTGATCACTAATTTGAGAACAATCTTTATCATGTTATCTTGGAGATTTGAACAGATCTTGTAAATGAAGTTTCAATAGTCAATTAGTCTATAGTCCCCTAGATTAGTAGGATTACATACGAAGGTTTTTTTAGTCTCCTTTAGCATTACCATTTTCTAAAAGAACTCTAATATTGAGAGAATATGTTAGGGATGCTTACCACATGGGATAACATTGAGAGAATACAAAATTATATGAGATCTACGTAATGATTTTAATAAAAATATTTGTGGAAGAAAATTTTTGATTATAGTAAAAATATCTTAAATTTTATAACCAATTACCATTCACTACAAGAAAAATACCCCTTCAGCGACGTTTTAAAAACGTCACAAATGTTAAAAAAACATCGTAGATTGTTATTTGTGACGGTTTTAAAAAGTCACAACAAACGTCGTTGAAGGTGGAGTAAGGAAACGGTTTTAGCGACGGTTTACGGAAAATGTCGAGGAAACCTTGCCGATTCAACGACATTTTGGAAAACGTCATAAAAGGTGGAGGGAATGGGCAACATCTAGAGTAAACGTCGTGGAAACCCTGAAGCTTTATGCAACGTTTATTAGACGTCGATGTAGGTTGACAATCGATATTATTAGTTAGCAAATTTATTTATTTAAATATATTAAAATAAATTTATTTAAATGAATTTTCAATTTTATATAATAAAATTTGTGTGATTCATCCGAAAATAATATTAATTGTGAGAATTATTAAAATTAAATTTTAATTTTTATTTGAATCCGAATATGGTTTTAAAATTTAATTTTAATTGAATAATTATTCTGATTTAATAATTAATATTTGAAAAAAATTTATTAAATCTTATTTATTTAATAACTATTTAATATTATATATGGAATTTTTTATTTAATAATTCATCAATTTGTTAAGTACATCATTAATTTGCGAATGATTAAAAATGTATAACAAGAATTTAATACATGTAAACAATGAATTATATAATTTCAATTCCCAAACATGTCATAATATAGTAATTAATATAAACAATATGTCATAAGTGTTTAATATATCAGTATGAGTACTTATCTATTCTAAACGAATATTATGTGTAGAACATAAAAGTTCCAAGA
>JANZLC010000001.1:4450390-4460473 GCA_026413385.1 Erythroxylum gracilipes
TTGGAAATTGCTCTGTGGATACCATCAGAGGCTGGACACGTGGACAGCTAGTGATTGATCGTTCAGAGAAAAACAGTCGAAGTTTTTCTCCGGAAAGCAAACAAGGTAGGATTTCTAATCTGAATATATTTTGATTCAAGTTTAAGCAATTATCGGGATCCGCTCGAAATCCGTAAAAATTTTAATTTCCGTTGCGCCCGTGATTCGATCACGGTTCGATTCCAACAGGATTTTGGCAAGATATGAGCTTAGGGGAAGTTAGGATGGGTTTAAGACCCTTTGGAGGGGTCTTGGAGGGTGAAAATTTTGTGTCTCCCGAAGGTTACACGGCCTGCCCGTGTGAATTCACACGGGCCGTGTATTTTCCAGCGCAGGGATACTGTTCACCCGAAGGTTATATGGCCTGACCGTGTTGAATCTCACGGTCTGTGTGTTTTAACCTGAAAAACGACAAAATTTAAATTTTTGTTCTTCATGAAAGTTGTATTCCTAGATGTATACTTTCTAACCGTCCAAAAATTAAGTCAATACGACACCTATAGTGAGAGTTATGGCGTTTGCGTCAAAGTATGTTTAATCAGAGTAAGGTCATGAACATGTTGGATTCGTTTAACCATAACTCCTTCGTCCGACCTCCGATTGAGGTGATTCTTAAGGCGTTATATTTCTAACTCATTTTTATACAGTACCATAAAAATTTAGATCCATTGGTTTCGTATTCAAAAAGTTTGATTAAAAGGAAGTGAGGGGTCAGTTGGGAGAGCATGATTGGACCATGAACATACCTTGGATTTTTAAACATGTTTTGAGCTATAGAGCTTCGAATGAGGTGGTTTTTGTTTCTAAATGAACTAGAGACTAAGAGATACCATTTTAAAGAAGTCAATTGTTATTCCATTATGTGGCTCACCCTTTGTGGCTTGAGATGTTATGTGAACAATGCGAATGATGTGGAACTGATAATGGCTAATGAGGGTACATTTGAAGTAACCCTAACAAGGAAACCTGCCCATACTTTATGAGGGTTAAATGAATTAACCCTACAAGGTTAAGGTGATTTCTTAGATACGCACACGTTTTATGATTCCGAAGAGTGTTGAAAACTCAGAAATAAGTAGAAATAATAAGGAGTAATGACAAAGATTACGTTTCATGTTTTCGCTAGAGTTGGATTTCGGAATCAAGAAGAGTATAACATATGTGGCATAGTTCAAGCGTTGGGTTCCGGAAACGGGATCCAACATAGTTGGTATCAAAGCAAGAGGTTGGGTTCCAACATCGGTGTCCAACATGAGTATTGTTACAATACCAGCTATCATTGTTCCTTAAAAGCTACACCTTTTGAAGTGGTTTATGGTCATTCTTATCCAGCTATGCTTTCTTATGTTCCTGGGTTTTCCAAATTGGAAGCAGTCGATCAAGAGTTAAAAATAATAGATTTGGTGCTAAAAGATCTTAGAGATCACCTTCTTCAAGCTCAAAATTCCATAAAGATAGCGTATGATGCCAAGCATTAGGATGTCCAATACAAGTTGGCGATATGGCCTTGCTTAAACTCCATCCTTACAGACAACTTAGTCTTACATCAAATAGGTACACCAAACTCTCTCCTCAATATTCAGACCCTTTTCAAGTTATGGACAAAATTGGAACTGTGGCTTATAAATTGAATCTCCTACCTTCTTCTAAATTGCACCCCATTTTTTTATGTCTCCTGTTTGAAACCATTCTATGGTAACTCTGTTATGGTTGAACCTATCCTCCTCTCTATTTCAAAAGGAGAAATCCACCTCAATTCCCAAGCTGTTCTAAAATATCATATATTAAAGGCCAGCCTCATACTTTGATCCATTAGGAAGGCCTTTCACTATCTGAAGCTTTATGGGAAGACGTTTCCTCTTTATGCCTTCATTTTTCTTCATTAACGCTTGAGGACAAGCGCAATTTTGATGGATTTAGTAACGTTATATGCAACAGTAACAATCACGTGGACAAGGTGGGTAGGTTATTCAAGGGAAAGGTATATTAGAGGCGTAATCTAAAGATGAGGAACTAGTTGAAATTTGAAGTAGTCTTAGTCTAATAGACTGATACGAGTATGTACATGGGGATATAAGTGGATGAATAAACTGAATGAGTTGTTATTTCTTTACGTAGTAGTGTTGTAGTTTGTTGTTAAGAGACGTGGGTGTATAGATTGCATGAATTTGTTATCTCTTTACGTAGTCTTGTCACTTTGTCATGTCTAGTCCTTGTTTGCATTATTTTAAGAAGTGCGTGTAAGGATGGCAATGGGTCAGGCTAGGCTTGGGCCACCTATGGCCCGGCCTAGCCAAGCCACAGACAGCCCATCGGGTCAAGGTCGACACGAAAAAAGTTATAATTTTTTTTATATTTTTATTTTAATAACATTTTAAAATTGTATTTACATTTGTTTAAATTCTTAAATTATTTTTATTAAAATTATAATACATTTCATAAATACTTTTGATAATTTGATAAGTTTTTATAAATTATTATGTTTATTAAATAAGTTATAAACATATACAAATACATATATGTTTTTATAAACATATAAATATATGATTGAATTATTAAATTATTGTTAAACCTAAATATCATTCTCAAAAGAATATGAAGTAATTGAGTTATAAAAACATATATTGATATAGCTATTATATTGAAAATAACTATTATTTTATTAAAACTATAATACATTTCATAAATAAATACATTTCATAAATACTATTGATAATTTGATAAGTTTTTATAAATTGTTATGTTTATTAAATAAGTTATAAACATATACAAATACGTATGTGTTTTTATAAACATATACATATATGATTGAATTCTTAAATTATTGTTAATCCTAAATATCATTTTCAAAAGAAGATAAAAGTAATTGAGTTATAAAAACATATATTGATATAGCTATTATATTGAAAAAAACTATTATTTTATTAAAACTGTGATACATTTCATAAATACTTTTGATAATTTGATAAGTTTTTTATAAATTATTATGTTTATTAAATAAGTTATAAACATATACAAGTACGTATATGTTTATACTTATATGATTGAATTCTTAAATTAGTGTTAATCCTAAATGTCATTTTCAAAAGAATATAAAATTAATTGAGTTATAAAAACATATATTGATATAATATATAGCTTTGATATATTTAAAGGGATTACCATAATCATTATAATATGTAGCTATGACAATATTGTTGGAATTATCCCCTATAAACAAGTGAATTTAATTTTAATTTGGTAATTTTATTATAACAATTAATTGTAATGAAAATGTTACAAAATAAATATTTAAAAGTGCTAAAGTTGAACTAATTAATTTGAATTTGGTTAAACATATGATTATATAAATAAATAATTAATTAGGAATTTTAATTCAATTGATTAGGAAAATTCATTAAGTTAATTATAGTTAAGATTTTTAATTTAATTAAATACAAATTTCAATTTTACTTAAATAATTTATTACTTATTAAAAAAGAGAAATTGTAATACCAAATTCATTAACTATAGTAATCATTACTATTCACAAATGATTATCCAAATCATTTTACAATAAATGATACAAGTTACAAAAATTGGGATAATATAATGAACATATAATGGACAGTCGGACAGACGAGGTAAAGCTTGGACACTAGATACTAGAGACTAGAGTGAGATAGCAGCTAATCATTGTACTTGTTGTTAGGATCGTTAACAGTTTCGATCAAATCATCTATATGTACAAACATTATATTCAATAATGTAATATTAAAATTAAAAGAATATTTAGGAGATTGTAATATTTAATAAACAATTAAATATACCTTCATCTTCATATATTTGATCAAAATAATGTGCAATCGGTCGATTAATATTCACATCCTTCGCATTAATACTTGTGCTTGTATTAACAGAAAAATAAAAACACAATATTAGGTAAGATAATATAAAATTGATATATTAAAAAGAAAAGAATTTATCAACAATATCTTCATCATTTAACCAACTTTAGGCACACATATAAGGGCTTCCACAGTATGAGGATTAAGTTGAGCATGATGAGGAGAAATTACCCAACCATTAGTACTACAGGTAGACTCCGAAGCAACGGTGGATGTTGGAATAGCCAATAAGTCTCGTGCGATCACTTGCATAATCGGAAAAGCATTTCCAGACTTCTTCCACCATGACAATATATCGAACTGCTCGCCTTCAGTTTTTGACACAACTGATTCGGTTAAATATCTATCTAACTCCATATTATAAGAAATCCTAGCTTTTTTCTCTTTCAATTTTTTTAAAGGGAATGTGACAATGTTGGGTTAGAAGACAAAACCGAACTCGAAACCAAACTGCCTACATTTCTAAGATCTACAGTCTGACTTTTCTCCAATCTGAGTTGATAATCATTAAAAAATTCATAACATAATTGTTTAATTTTATCGACATACTCTTGAACTTGATCACCGTACAATGAACTATAAATAAATTCAACCCCGTCCATTTTGTATCTATAACAGCTATTCAATATCTCAGATCCTTCAAGATCTTTCCTTATCACAAATCTTTCAAAATCTATTGTAGTTGTCAACACATTCAAATGTATTTGAATTAGTCTTAGTTGTTACAAGATTTGTGGTAAAGTTTTTAAGAATTAGTTTTTCCTTGTAAAGTTATAAAAACCAATGATGTATATATAATCAACTGTACCTTTTTACTGAATCCAAAACTCTGTTATGGTACCAGAGCTCTTTCTTTCTAAGTGATCCTATCAGAGTTTCCTTCTTCCTTGAATACTTACGTCTCTCTTCTCACCCTTGTTGTCCATTCTTTTTTACCACCATGAACACCTCATCCAACAATTTTAGTGAAAACACATTCCATAACACCAATGACCCACACAAGGCATTGATAAGCATCAATGTTGTAGCTCAAACTCCCTTAAAACTCATCTCATCCAACTATATCTTATGGAAGCTTCAATTCATACTCTATTTATAGGATATGATCTCTTAGGCTATGTTGATGGCTCCAAACCTTGTCCTGAGAAAACAGTAACAGTAGCTAGAGTCACTACACCAAATCAGGATTACATCGTGTGGACAAGACAAGATTAGCTCATCCTCAATGCCATCATCGGCTCCATTTCACGATAAATCATTCCATTCATAGCCACTACAAAAACCTCCAAAGAAGCATGGGCCGCTCTCGCCAACATTTATGCCAAACCATCACGAGGAAGAATTAACATATCAAGAATTAACTCAAAAACATCAACAAAGGTACCATGTCCATCACAGAATTTCTACAAATAATCAAAATCAAGGCTAATGAATTGCCTATCCTTGATGCACCATTATCTGAGGAAGATCTCACTGATAAGATTCTTGATGCCCTTGACGAAGATTATAAAGAATTAGTTCGTGCAATTCAAGCAAGAGACAACCCCATATCATTTGATGAATTGTATGAAAAGTTTCTTCATTTTGAAGCTTCTAGTGTCAACAGTAAAACAGAACCATCCCACTTTCCAGCCTCTGCAAACTATGTCAGTCGAAACTTCAATGGAAAAAGAAACAACGTTGCTCCTTCTACCCAGTCAAATAGTCGAAACTCAAATAATTAAGCCTAGCATAACAGCAATCAGAACCACAATTCCAATTGAAATCCATGTCCTTACCAAAGCTACTGTCAGATGTGCAAAATCCAAGGTCATACAACTAGAAACTGTCCCTCATACCAAGTGATTCCAATTACAAATGGCAATTTAACCACAAGTTCCACATCTTCATCTCAACCCCAAGCCAACTGTGTTATAACAAACAAAAAGTGGCTAAAGGGTAGTGCTACAACTCATCATGTCACTTCTGACTTAAGTAACTTATCTCTTCATGCACCATATGAAGCCCCTAATGACATTTTGATTGGAGATGGCATAAGTCCTCCCATAACACACATTGATTCCACTTCTTTAAACACCTCCAATTGCAAGTTTTCATTAGATAATGTTCTTTGTGTACCAAGCATGAAATCCAATCTAATTTCCATCTATCAATTTTGCAATTCCAGCAATGTTTCCGTTGAATTCTTACCTTCTTATTTTCTTGTGAAGGACCTCCACACAGGGACATTATGTTGGAAAGGTAAAACCAAGAATGGAGTTTATGAGTGGCCAAATACTTCACCCATACTTGCCTTCTCCACAGTCAAAGCCACATCATCTGAGTGGCACTCAAGATTATGTCACCCTACTTTTTCAATTCTTTAACACATTGTGTCATCACATAACTTAGAATTATCATCATCCATCGAGTCATCTTGTAATGTATCTCGTCGCAATAAAAGTCATTAATTATTCTTTTCCAAATCATCCCTTATTTCTCATAATCCACTTGAAATCATTTTCACAGATATATGGACATATTCAATCACTACCTATGATGGCTTTAAGTAATATGTCATACTTGTTAATCATTACACCAAGTATATCTGATTCTATCCTATAAAACAAAAATCAGAAGTCAAAGATATATTCATAAGATTTAAAGCCATAGTCAAAAAGCACTTCAATCTTCACATCAAAACCTTATATTCTAACAATGGAGGTGAATTCCTTGTCCTGTCACAATTCTTAGCCTTAAATGGTATTTCTCATCTTCTAACTACGCCTCATACACCAGAACATAATGATTTTACTGAAAGAAGACATCTCCATATTTTTGAAACATGTTTAACCTTGTTAACTTATGCAACAATTCCTACCATACACTGTCCATAAGCTTTTGCCATTGCTTTCTATTTAATTAAAAGAATGCCTAAACTAACTCTTGATCTTCTTTCACTATATGAGAAAATTTTTGGTATAACACCGAATTATACCAAACTCAAAATATTTGGGTGTCTCTGTTACCCTTGGCTTCATCCCTATACCAATCACAAGCTTGAAGAACGATCAAAACCATGAGTGTTTTTAGGATACTCATTAACACAAAGTGCTTACCTTTGCTTTGATCCATCTTCTAACAGACATACACATCTAGACATGTCAAATTTGTTTAGTCATTTTTCCCTTTATAACGTTAGGTTCCACTTCACCAACACATGATTCTGTCCCCTTATCAACTTAGATTCCTCCACTTGTACATGTTAAAATAAATCAACTATCCATGAAGCCACTCATTACTCCATCTACTAGTTTAACCTCCAATTAGTCTCAATCTCAGTGTGAGAACTCAGCTCCAATTACCCAATCAGCATCCTCACTTGAAACAATATCCACTCACTCTTCTCATCCTATACAAACAAGAGCCAAAAATAACATTCACAAACCTGTCCAACGTTTGAACCTTATCACTTGCTTGCAAACTTCTGACCATCTTGAACCAACCAGTGTCACTCAGGCCATCAAAGATCCAAATTGGCGTCAGGCAATATCTAAAGAATATGATGGTTTAGTTAAAAATGGGACATGGGAGTTAGTTCCAAATGACTCTAATCACAATGTAGTTGGCTGCAAATGGATTTTTCTCATTAAATATAATTCTAATGGCTCAATTGACAAGTTCAAAGCACGCCTAGTTGCAAAGGGCTTTCATCACCGACTAGGAGTTGATTACTATGATACATTCAGCCCTGTTGTCAAATTGACAACAATACTTCATGTGTTTAGTTTTGCAATCAGTCATGGATGGAAGCTACAACACCTAGATATAAATAATGCATTCTTACAAGGTAATCTTTATGACACTATTTACCTGAGTCAGCCTCTTGGATTCATTGATCAAGACCACCCACTTCATGTTTGTAAACTACGAAAAGCAATCTATGGACTAAAGCAAGCACCCGCACCCTAAGCTTGGTATCATGAGTTAAAGCAATTATTACTCAAATTTGGATTTCATAATTCTCATTTTGATAGCTCACTTTTCATCTACAATTGTCATGGTCAACATCTATACCTATTGGTCTACGTGATGACATAGTAATTACTGGGAGCAACACTAAGTCCTTGGATCAATTTGTTCAGTCCTTATAATAAAAATTCTCCTTTAAAGATCTTTGTCCACTATCATATTTTCTAGGCATAGAGGTTATTCCCAATTAAAAAGGAATACTCCTATCTCAAAGAAAATATATCATTGATCTACTTGCAAGAACCAACATGATTGCCTATAAGCCTGTCCAAACTCTCATGTGCTCCACGGCTAAACCATTTCTCAATTCTGGAGATCCTCTACTTGAGGCATCTGAATATCAAGCAGTTGTGGGAAGTCTATAATACTTATTACTCACCTGCCCAGATATAAGTTTTACTATCAACAAGCTCTCTCAATATATGCACAAACCAACTACAGAACAGTGGTCTTTTGTCATGCGACTTCTAAGGTATCTTTGTGGAATAGTGACTCAAGGACAACCAATAAGCTCCCGATCCACATCTTACTCTTCAACTTCTCAATCATAGCATCATTTATGCTACAATTGTCAACTCTGATTGTGGATATTTTGTTGTCAACGTTAAAATCCATTAAAAATTTTCTTAACATGGTTGCCAATCTTTTGTTTATATGTGGCGCCGACACATAAATGAACCTATCATATTCAAATATTACCAACATCAATCATAAATTCATAACTTAATGAAAAATTCAACGATAACAATATTAAAGAATATAAATTACCTCAAAAGTATACTGCGTAACATCCAATCATTATCAACATAATGTGTCATCATTACCACATAACCCTTCTTTTGGTTATCGGCTATCCACATGTCTTTTGTTATAATAATCCATCCTTCAACACTCGACAATGTTCTTATTGTCTCTCTCTTCTTATCCTCATAAATTTTCAATATCTCCTTCTTCACTGTATTCCGATAAGGAACCTTGAAAGTCGGATGCAATAAATAATAAAACATCTTGAAACTTTTACTTTTGACCGTAGACAATGATTGTTAATCTTTAATAATCATTTAAACCATCAAAAATCATGATCTATTGTTGTCAAAAGTTGTTACACTCAACTCATTCTTCCCTTTCATCAGGACAAGGGCAAAAAATATTTGACCTCCTAAAACCATCTTCCTTTTAGTATATGAATCCATACGTCTCTTTAAATGAGATGTTCCACCTTTCGAATCACTCGAATACAACTTGTGACAATGCTTGTACTTTGCTTTTTCAATCTCATCGGTTGATCTAGTTTTGTTAAAGTGATTCCAAACTTAACTTTTATGTTATGTAACTTGAGTTGTAGTTGAATCTCTATCCATACTTTATTCCAGAATAGAAGTTTCCATTTATATCTCTAGTACTGGATTAGAACTCTCAATTGAAGGAATATGATCATCCATCTGAAACAAAAACATATAAATACTTGAAGTTAGAAATAATCAACATATGAATATTTGAAGTTATAAATAACTAAAATGAGCAATTGAGCATATCATTATTAAAAACAATTTCAAACCGTCATGTAATCTTCTTCAAGTTATTCACTTATTTTACTCTTTCTTATGATAATCCTTTGGATGAACCCAAGTTGGATCTAGAATAAATTGTAATCATTGCTAATGGTTTAAATGTTCAATTTCAATATGTCATGAAGTAAACATTCTATTTTTAGGAAAGTGGAAAAACTAAGCATGAAAATAAATAAAGGAGTTGAAATAACTTCAACCATTCTCTAGAAAAATCATTTGAGATTCTAATTGTGAATGAAATATAAGTACAGGCTAAAGAGAGAAGTAGCATATGCATGGCAAGATAAAACTTAATTACAAGAAACATCCCTGTCAAGTATTAAAGTTGATTGTCAATTACAAGAAACATCCTTGTCAAATATTAAAAAAGACTTTAAAGCTCAATTTATGTTTAATTTTTCTAAGTCTGCAAAACTCTTAAAACGCTTGCTTGTGAATTATGGGTTGTATGTTACCATTGAAAGAGAAATTTTGTACATATAGGTAATATAGGTTCTTATGAATTTCTTTAACACTTTGGTTATAATTTTGTGAAGGGTTCTACAATCCACCTTTACCCATATGGTGAATTAGTT
>JANZLC010000001.1:4488450-4502759 GCA_026413385.1 Erythroxylum gracilipes
TTAAAGACTGGGACAAGTCTACTGCACTGGCCAAAGGAGTCTGTTCTCACTGTTTGAAAATGTATTTTGTTTCCTTTCTTTGGACTGTAAATATTCTTTGGATGTTTGTTTTGAGATTTATGATATGTAATATATAAGTGTGGGTTTGAGTTACTATCAGTGTGATGTTTGGTTTTGTTTGTTCTGTCTTGGGTGGCATCTATGTATCCTCTCAGGGGGTATTTTGGTGTTACACTGCATTCATCACTTGTAAATTTAACTAATAAACCATCATCATAAAGTTGTCTTATACTTACCAAATTGACTTTTAGTCTATCGACATGGAGTACGTTTTTGAGATGTGGCAGTCCATCCACATTTAGCATCCCTCTACCAACTACCAAAGCCTTCTTTCCATCTCCAAATGTCATATGTCCATCCATACAACTTTGATAATTGGATAAGTAACTCTTTTCTCCTGTCATATGACATGAACATCCACTGTCTAAATATCAACCATTTTATGAAGTCACCTTCATAGATTTAAGGGCTAGGAGAGCTTGCAATTGACTATTTTTAACTTAAGTATGTTTCGAAATTATAGACTGTTGCTGGAAATTATGTGAGGAATGAATGCACCTTCAGTTTTGGGTTCATTGAAACATCATCTTTAATAACTTGTAAAACCTTGGTCTTATGTGTCTGATAACTCCGCAAAATTGACACGTAGGAACAAATCTTTAGTTTTTCTTCTAAATTTCTTCTTGGACAGATCTGGATGCATTAATTTTCTCATCATTCACCTTTATGGCCAATGCCTTGAAGGTCCCCTTTTATCTTACCGATTTCCAATAATTTTTCTAACTTCTCTATGCCACCATTTAACATTCTCAATCCCTTTTCGGTACTGACCAATTTCAGTTTTGCTTCATCAAGTTCAGCTAGTGTCGACATCAGTTTCTTCTTTAAGCCACAAATAACATTCTTCATAGATGAGTTTTCTTTATTCAACTTTTCATTCTTTTTACATATTTGCACCCATTTTGCGTACATTAATTTGTAAGCTTCGTAAATGTTCTCCTTTTCATCATCTGAACCATTGTCATCACACTTATAATTTGAGATCGACCTTCGATATGATTTGACTGCATTTTTCTCAAAATTTTCAGATTTGCTCACTTTTTCATCATCAGTTATTTCCTTCTTGGTTACTATTAAGCAGGCAATTGGATTTTTTCCGTACAAAGCAACTAACACAACACTGTTCACAATATCTTCTTCACTACCATACTCAATTTCAGATTCATTCTCGCTCCAAGTGCTTGTAAAAGATTTCCCTTTTCTTTTCTTTAGGGTATTAGCACATTTTGCTTGCACATGTCTGAAGCCTTGACACTCATGACATTGAATTCTCCTTCCTTTTCTTTCACCCTTTTGATGAACTCCTATCGTTTTGCCTGAATTTGGGTCTATCCTTTTTCACTCTTTTCAACCACTTACTGAAATTTCGTGTTAACAAAACCAAATCCTCGTTCTTGTAAGAATTATCTTCTATATCATCTATACCCTTTCCAGTTTTAGCTTGTAGTGCCAATCCTTTACTCTTTTCTTGTTTACTCCTCAACAAATTCATTTCAAAATTGGTAAGAATCCCAATTACCTTCTCCAACGACAATTCATTAATGTCATGAGCCTCCTCAATTGTTGCAATTTTCGGAATAAATCTTGGAGGTAGTGATCTCAACGTCTTCTTTACCAATTTCAGGTTAGAGTATTTCTTCCCAAGCTGATGTGCTTGATTTGCTATATCGCGCAATCTCTCATGGAAATCTACAATTGTCTCATTATCATCCATCTTCACATCTTCAAACCTTACAGCTAACATCTGAAGTTTTAAGGCTATCAAAGATTTTGATCCCTCATATATAGTCTGCAAAGTATCCCATGCTTCTTTAGCTGATTCATAGGCTGATATCATTGAGAAACGACCTTCATCTATAGCACTAAAAATGACATGCATGGCTTGAGAATTTCCAAGGGCTCTCTCTTCTTCAATTCTTATCCATTATATTGATCTTTTAGTACTATTTCTCCCTTGTCATCCGTCATCACTGGATGTATCCAATCATGTAGCACTGAATTCCATGCCTTTGCTCCCTGTGCCTGAATAAAAACTCTCATACGAGCCTTTCATGCAGGATAACTAGAACCATCCAATAGCGGTAACCTGGTATTCGATGCACTTTCTCTTGTAGTCATGTTTGCAAAATGTGGATCTGCATCAACTTGTTGTACCAAATTCTGATTAGGTGACCTTTCTCTGATACCAATTGATAAAATCGTAGGGGTATATTAGTTTCACAAACTCTTTGAATTACGACAATCATTTCTAGCACAATAAAAAACCAGAAGAATTAAAATGCAACAAAATAAATAAACACCAATATTTGTTAACCCAGTTTTGAACACCTTGCCTACATTTACAGGACCCTAACCTAACTTAATGCCTTCATCAAAGGACAACGATAGTTTTACACAAGGCTTTAATAAGCCGACTCTACTTAACCCTTGACGCTACCACTCGTCCTCACTACCCATGAAAGTGATTCACACCCAATAACACGACCGACTCGTGTTAACCTCAACAGAGGATTTTTCTCCACAATCTTTTGAAACAAGAATAGTGAATAAATCACTTAAGTGATTAAACAAACAACTCAACACTCAAGAAGACACTTCACAAAAAGACAAGGAATAATTTCCTGTATAATCACGAAACCATGAGCAACTGAATAATCACTCAGGTATCATCACTAGACTTCCAGTTCATGCACTCTATCCTTCAACCTAAAATAATGTCTTTCAAACACAAAGGTTCAAACACACAACAATACATCTCCAACTATGCTCCAATTTTCTGAACACTAAAAAACCATGTGATCTACCCATTCACCAATGATAAAATGCACCAAGATATAGATCAAGAACGACTCACAAGCCAAGTGACTCACGTGTATATTTAATATAAACAAAATCATGCACGATACACTAAATAAACGCCCAGTAAGAATTTCACCAAGTCAAGCACGATTCAAGTATAAGAGCTGGGTCACGCCTACATCAACACACCTTCGGTTGTCTCTAATTTTCTTCACACTTGGCAATGTCACACACACGTCTTCCTTAAAACAGTAAGAATCTTCATATCAAAGACCATGCACTTTTTGTTCTTTCATTCAACATAAACATTCATAAGAAAGAACCTCACCAAATCATTGAAGTAATTGTTGCCAAGAGACAAACATCCAGTTACCCATGCAAATAGGACAAAAACTAGAAAAATTCACGCCAACATCCACTAAGAAAAAAAATCCTAGATCACTCACATATCTACTTCAAAAAAGAGTCACGCAACAGTAAATTTCAAGAATTGGAAACCTTACGCCACCTTCACACATGTCATCTTGCATTTTCTAAATCTCAAAAAGAAACGTGATCCATTGCAATCTTCATTCAAGATGGACTTCTATTTGTGCAACAACACTTATCCAAAAAGCCAATTCAAGTAATACTTCTTGATTTATATTTTTAATCATTATCTAATTATCTAATAATAAAAAATGCCAAAATTAAAATAATAAGATATAGTGAATATCCTAACGGAGTTCTTCAAGTTAGAAGGAACTCGAATTCTTTAGTATTGTATCTTGATGATTTGATCAATAAAATATTGGCTGTCATAACTTTTATGTTTGTCCCTTTTGATTTTTTGTGCAAAACACTTATGAATGTGAAATGAAAAAGAAAGACTGAATTAAATTTTGTGACATTAATCTGTATGACAATTAATACAAAGTTCTTAGAATGACACTGTGAGGTGACCGTGAGTTTTGTGATACGTTTACTTGATGAGAAAGTAGGTGGCTCTCAAACACGTGCTGTATCAGATCGTTTTTTGGAGCTTGCATAATTGCCCTGATATTGATGCTATAAACAAGAGAATGGACTCAGCTCAGATTAATTTGCTCGGGTATATCATCAAGTAGCCAAGTAGGTGGCTTACTTGGTTTATCTCTCTGACCACAAATGGCAGACGCTGGAAAAGAAAGATGATAAAACCAGTACCAAGAGCATTGAGCAGTACCCGAGATGTTGAAGCTGTCTTCGAACAACAATTTCATGGCGCATAAATAAAAGCTCCATTGGGATTTTTCTGCAACCTTTTCCCTTTTGGTTTTTATGACAATCCGACCAGCCCAACTCGAACCGTTACAAAGTCAGTAGATTAGGCTTAGTTTAATTGAGCTCCAGCTAGGCATGGCTCAACTCAAAACCCAATAACTATAAGGAAAACAATATCACTTCTATTTTTTTTACTTTAAATTTTTAAAAAATCAGGCAATTTTAGTCTAGCTTCGGGCTATCCGAGCCCAGTCGAGCCTTGAGCTCAGCTTATTGCCACCCCTACGGCGAAATGCAAAATGAGTTTATCCTCAAATTTTTTAGTCGAAATTGCTTCTTTGGTTTTCACTTCCCTTCACGTGATAAGTATGTAATGCAATGTCATTCACAGAAATCTTGTCTTGAACCATCCATAGAAGCTAATTGATTGGATTTTAAAAGCTTCCACAGTTTGAGAGCTAATTACGAGGAATGTCCTAATCAATCCATTGCAATCATGGCACAATTCTTCCCGATCAAACCATAAGCAACTAAATTTTTACGACTAGTTATTCGAGGCTGAAATATAGACGGATCATTCCGAGTGGTTGATGCGAGCAGGGTTAGCTACAACACTAAAACTTCCTGCCTCCTCATAGTGTTCTTCAAGCTAATTTCACTTGCTTTTTGCATCAATAACCCTCTTTGCAAAAGATGGCAGACAGAAAGATGCTGTGTGGATCTGAAATTAGCAACATCAGATTATCATTGCTTATCAATTTTTGGTTCTCAAGTGGAAGGCAAAAAGATGCAAACTTTGGTAGAAAATAGTTGACAAACCTCTGAGTTGTAGAATTTTAATGGCCGGTTCTGGTTATCAATAGCTTCCGTAGGATTGACAGGGTGCTTGAAATCAACTGGAGGTCCATCGGTAGAGCAAAGCATGAAACCAATAACCCCACTGAAACAGAACATCAAATTGTAACATCAGCAGCAAAGAACGTCAAATGTACAATGGATACAAATAGGCTGTAAATGGCCAGAAAGAGGGAGTCCGTCTTATAATGAGATCCAAATTATGGGAACAAATTGGGCTACAGCAGCAAGGATGGCGAGGGGAAAAGAAAGTAATAGATGGATGATGTTAACCACAAACCTTGGATAAGTTGGAACAGTGGTCCATGCATAATTGACAGAGCCTTTAAAGACCCGGCGACAGTTTGCCACAATATCCTCAATGATGTGCATGTGAAGCCATATGCTTTCTGCCTGAGTACATACAACTCCTCCTGGACGAAGTGCCTTTGCTACAGACTCAAAAAAGGGTCTTTCGAAGAGCTCCTGTGCAGGACCTGAGCAAATCGAAACAATGGTACCCACATGAAAAGGATAACTTGGAACTTGATGATTGATCTCACGAAATTCCATCGACATTTATAAAGAAAGTTGCCAATCACCAATGGGATCAGATGAATCTACAATAATTGCATCGTAGGTTCCTTCAGGTACAGCCTTTAAAAATGCCACCCCTGAAATGTTAACATATACTTTAACAATGATTGCAAGGAAGGTCGAGAAGTATATATAAAATAAGGCCAGGGTCCATTCATACCATCACCAATATGTAGTGATACACGGGGATCCTCAAATCCAAATGCTACAGCGGGAAAATATTGCTTTGAAACCTGTAAAAACATAACCAGAATGTTCAAATCTAGTCAAGGATATACAAAAACCAATAGCTAATATACACTGTTGAAGTCTTGAAAGAATTCAGACATTGTTTTCTATCACAAGAAGCCAAAATCATTTGTTTCAGAGACAAGCCTAATGGTAATTTCAACATGGGAAAGACTAAAACGAAGGCAAACCAACTCACATCAACCACCATCTTATCTATTTCACATATATCAATATGTTCAACAGAAGAATGTCGGGCAACTTCCCGCAGGACCCCTCCATCTCCTCCACCAATTACCAAAACCTGCAAAAACAAATGAAAAAATGAGGGAACAAAATGAAGGACCTTTATAGTCAAGTTTTCCAATTGCAAGGTCTTTAGAAAATTGAATCATGTCAGTAAGTTACTTTCAACAAGTTATAATAGAATAATAAATAGGTACTTCGTCTGATGGTAAATTTTTAACACTCCTCACTTCAACTCTTCTCCCATATATTTCATAATCCTCAAGGTCTGATCTTGAAGTGTCAAATTACAATATGATCTCCCTGAAGGAAATCTTCATGCATGATATTCCTTGGTTCTAAAGTACAAAGTAAAGTTCTACGGAGTGGTCATGGATTGCAATCACGGAATTTAGCAGTTGCAGATCATGTTATACTATAAATTGTGGGCGTCACAGTCAGGATTTTTCTTCAAAAGCACCATATCCTGTTGGAAATTTTGTAAAACATAAGGTAAGAGCATTGTGGTGGGATGTAGGTGCTGCAACTATAACGACCTGCAGAATAGGCCTCAACATGTGTGTAAGCCGTTGCTGAATGGTAAGGATTACAACCGCAATATTATAGCTTCAGTTGTGGTATGCTATTTCAATTCTTGGACAAAGTATAGTACCTTCTTCGGAATTGGAATTGAGCAAAGTGGAAGGTGAGTAATCATTTCTTGATATGCGCATTCATCTCTCTCTGTTAGTTGAATCACGCCATCCAGTACGAGTACTTTTCCATATGTTGCTGACTGCATAAAAGATAACAGGAGCCCAGTTTAGCATCCAATTGAATTTAAAAGCTGAAAACTGCAAATGCAGCCAAAACAACAGTATAGGAGCCTTCCAAAACAACCCACTACCTGAAAGACCATAACTTTCTGATAGTCAGACTTCCCTTCAAACAAGACCTTCTCTACCTTAAGGGAATGTGCCTCCCCTGAATTGTTAAACATGAAATTTCAGAAGCAATAGAACAGTAAAACTCTGGCCCTTAGAAACGTAAGGTCTACAAGGACGTGAAGGAAACTATGTCATCGGTATCTATCAGGCTTCATCAAACAAGCTATAACTTGAAGAAAAGTAAAATTATAAAAGATGATGATGTACAACATGGGTAATGGACTACTAGTAGTTTCATTAAGGATATATTTAGACCCCTGGTCACAGACGACTAGACGAGTATAGGGTAGAATAATATGAAAGAGAAGGCAGGGTCTAATAGGAAAATTCAAGCAACGTCGTTTTAATAGGTGTTTCATGGAGCAACTATATGTAAGCACACCATTGAAGATAGCATACCCATCCCTAAGGTCTAACTAACAGACGGCCGAACATCATTCTGAATACAATAAAGAAGATGTGATATCCTCAAATGGAAAATACTAACATTACCGCGCAAGAGAACTTGCACCAACGTTATTCGAAACACAAACAGAAAATTAATCAAAAGATAGGACGAGCCAACCGGGAATTATAAACAAACGATGCAATCTTTAATCCCAAACAAGGTCAAGCTGCGTGAAAAATCCAAACAGAAAAATTCAAGTAGAAAGAGCTCTGCAATGGAAACTCAAAAGTTTCCGGGATTCACTATTCTCACACAACCAAGCATAAGAAAAGAATACAAAAAATCGGAGAAGAAACATACCAGGCCACATTGGGCTAATCTCTGAGAACCACCCAGGAATAACAGTCGATATATATTGTGAGCTGATGCTATTTTCTGTCTCCATGGTCTCCGTGGTCGCTGAAACTCCATTTTCTTCATCTTCTCTTGCCCTCTTCACAGGAAAATCACAGGACACAACACCATCTTCGGCCATGGAAACCTTTTTGCTCTCCAAGTCTAACCTCTTTCACGCACCCAAAACCCCTAAAGCTTCAACCTTGAAACACCAACAAAAACTGGGCACCGAGACCGAGAAAAAACACACTTGTTTTTGGGCCTGCAACTGTAAGCTTTACATAAAAGCTGAGGGCAGGTTACGCTGTAGACGTCAAATTCCTCATATATAAAATAATGAGTAAAATGAAACAGTAACAACAATAATATGAAAAGTAAGCTAAAGTAAAAGAACAAGAGCACAGTAGCATGGTATCGTACAGAAAGCATCCTCTCGGTAGAAACGCGGCTTTTGTGTTGTCTTTTTCTGTTAATTACATTCTACCAGTGAGAGAACAAATGTCTCTGACGACACAGGTCATAATTTACTGCAGGGTTTTGGTTTTGAATGGTCCACAAATTCAGATGCTCTTGATCGTATTTGTATAATATTAAATGATAAGGTTCTCAAGTAGTAGCATTTGTCATATCACCTTTCTGTCCCTCTCTTCTCTTGATACGGGTGTCACTAGCGTTAGAGATGGTAATGGACCCATCCGACATTATACTTTTAAGAAAAAAATTAATAAAATAACTTAATTTTGTGTTTTTTTTGTTTTAATCGAGTCATAGGTTTGGTTGGGTTGGGACAGTGCCAACCCGAGCATGACTCATGGCCCGGACAGGCTAAGCAATAGCAGCTCACAATTCGATCAACTCGAGTTAAAGTTGGATTGGATCAGATGATCCTGCTATATTTGTCATCCCTAATGTATAGACACCGACCTTTGTACTTGGATTCCATTATTTAGTCTTCTGGTTTTGTTTTCGGGGTTTCCTAGTGGGTTGAGTATTATGGTACGACTTACGAAGTTCTCAGTAGTCTCTTGTTCTTGAAATTCATGGATTGGTATTCGGCCAACACATCCTACTAAAGTCTACCATTAGTGAGGACTGTCTATTCACTCCTTTGATTGGCGACCTTCATAGAAAAGACGAGTATGTGTTGCCAAATTGGAGTTTGTATTTAGACTTAGTCTATGCTTTCAACGGTCAATTTTTGTGTACTTAATAAAGAGTCAAAATGGGAAATGTTTTCCTTTTCAAGGAGATCATGATGCCATCAAAAGAAGAATAAGAAGAGAAATCAAGAATAAACGGTAGGATGAATTAGTTGTGGGTCATTGTAAGAATAAGAAGAGAAATTAAGATTGAATGGTAGGATGAATTAGTTGTCCATCATTGAAAACATGGGAAAATCAAAATTCATTAAGGCAGTATAATAAAGTTAAGGTTAGGACGGGCCACAGGTGGGCTAAACCTACCTTTATATATATATATATATTGTTAAAAACGTTATTTTTAATAAAATGATGATGTTTTTTAAGTAATGGTCAGATTATAGGCTAATTCGATCCGGCTCGTATATATGACTAGATCAATTCAAGCTAAAATCGAGTCAAATTAAACAGATTTGGTCAAAATTGACATCCTTTAGGTGAGAGAATGACAAGGATATCAGTCAATGTTGTGAAGCCTCGTATTAAGTAGAAGTTGATTAGGACTTCAATGAGAAAGTTCCTAGTTTTATGAACTCTTTACACACGGAGGCTTGGCTTTTATTCTACTTGAGTATAGAAAAGCAAAAAATCAATTAACAAGACCCCGAAAACTTCAATCACAATCTTCTGTCCAATATTAAAATATCAAATCTTATTTAATGCTTAAAACAATGTCTTTTGATATTAAATATGATTAAACAATCTCTAAAATGGTTAAAATAATGTCGTTTTAAATATTGAATATGATTGGACAAAGTAATATTATTCCAGGAAACTTTAGTATATAATTAAGGATTTTTTTTGTTCGAAAAAGATATTCCATTAAGAAGAAACACTGAGTTCAAATACAACAAAACATCATGAATATAAGAAGAAAGAAGCAAAAACACTCCAGAGAACTAATGTCAATAGCCTCGTTAGCATCTCACTTCAATCCTCAACAATCAAAGCGGTGCTGGCAATCCATCCCGGCTCAAGATGCCAACAAAAGAAGATGGAGGTGATAATACCCAATTACCTAAGCACATCTTCTTCCGGGCTTGCTTTGCTAATCAACCAGTTGCTCTATTAATTTCCCGATTAATTAGTACAAAGTCAATACCTTACAAATGTTGTAATCTATACATTATATCAGAAATGAATGGATAAATTTTCCATTTGCCATTCCCTTCATTTTTTAGAATTTCAGAATGCACAATGTGAGAATAATTAAGGAATTAGTTGTAGCTATTGAACATCCTCTAAGGGGCAATTCATGTCGAGCACCTCCAGCCCGCTATATGCTCATTTTACAATGTGGGAACAGATAGTAATCACATCAAACTGTACAATCCCACGTTTTTCAACTTGTTAAGACTTTAGTCTCTATCATTATTTAATAATTAATATTAGAGTTAAGTAGTCGAAACAAAGTTTGAGGTTCATGGACAACCTCATTTTGGCCTTTAGTTCTCATAAAAGGAAAAATGAAAGCGATAATGAAAGAATTAGGTGACACTAAACACCTATCGACCACATAAATTGAACATGTGTTGAAAGCATAATGTTTTTTTTCATGCAAAATTTATAATTTTACTTAAGTAAAAATATAAACCTCTCTTGATATTTTATTTATTAAAAAATCTCTTTATTATTTTAAATTATAAAAATGAATCTTGCAATATTAAAAAATTAAATATATATTTTATATTTTTAATAAATTGTGTTATAATGGATAGTGTTTATATAAATATAATTATATGTATAATATTCAATTACAATACTAAAAGAGAGAGATGGCCTACTCAAAGTTTATAAATAAGAAAATGGTGCTTCTTCTTCTCTTTAATATCGTAATTTTCTTAAATTTTACTACAATAGAAGTCGTTTTTGGCGATCAAAATTTTTGTCAATGAAAGACAAACAGTTGTCACAACAACTTTTTGGTGATGGTAAACATTTGTGACATAATTAAATGGTCATCAAAGCCCGATCGAAAAATATTGTTTACGACATTTTCAAAAAATCGTCGCCTATCATTTTTTGCTCCGATTAGGAATCTGTCACCAAAAGGGATACGCAAGGATAAAAGAGATTGTCGTGAGTGATTTATTGTGACGTTTTCGTTTTGTGGCTAAACGTTATTAGCTTCGTTAATATATGTGTAGGTAATAATTTTTACAGATGATTTACTTTTGGTAGCAAAATATATTTAGCTATGTTTCCATAATGTAGCTAAAGGTTATTGGGTACGTTTTAGGGAACGTAGCTAAAAAGATTTAATGACGATTTTGTAATTGTAGCTAAAAAGTTTTGGTGACAAATTTTGATATTTTTACTTTAATAATTTATAATTTGATTATAATAATTGTAACATGTTTAATACATCTTATTGTCTGTAACATTGTTTGAATTATAATTAAGTAAACAAAAAAAACCAAGTAATTAAAAATTAGAAGATTTTATATAAAAAATAAAATGTTAATTACAAAAATTAAAAAAAACTTATGTACAGACTAAGACTCCTCCTCATCGTCACTACTACTTACATACTATGACCCAACTATTTCTTTGACCATCATCAACTGTCTTTCAATACGATCTAATTTTTGTTCATTACATTCTAATTTTTCTTCAATACGCTCTAACATTTCTTTAATATGATCTAACTTTTCTTCATTATATTGTAATTTAGCCTTAAGCGACTGGTTCTTCTCTTGAAGTGTCTTTATATATGTTGGTCGTGATGAGAAAGAACCAATTGACTTAGGGCTAAACCCAAAACCTTTGATGTAGCCTGATTTTGTACCAAGGACGTTGTTGCAAATGTCATTTATATTTGGCTCATTTCCATCAGACAATGATCTTTGCAATAACTCCTCCATCTTATTCTATTTTTTAAAAAACAAAATCAATTTTAATTCAAATATAATTAGTGAGCACTACATAAATAAATAAACTTAAAAATTAAACAAAATTTTATACTTTCATAATTATTTTATGCTTCTTCAGACGTCCAACCTTCACCTTCTTTATACTGTGTTAGTTTGTAGAGCGTGATCCTATCACTATCTTGTCCATGTTGTAACATCCCAGATCATCCGCTTACAGATATTGTCCGTGTCATCCTTGCGCAGGGGCCATGCTAATCTTCTCTGTATCGTTCCAATTTTATCGAATGTCCCTTAAAAATATGGTGCCTTACTTGATTTTATACTTAATAATTGGACATGATTTGTTTGTTATTGGTGAGAAAACGATTGGCAAATCGTGTGCTAGGCACAACTGATTATGATTAAGCGACCCCGTACCCTTGATGCTGGTACATGAAAGTCGAGTCGCCTTATCGACACCTTTCTACGGGACTCGCGGGTGATTCCACACCTAGGGTCTGGACACCGACGAGGTCATCACCTAGAGTCATGACGCTCTTGTCGATTGTAGTCCGGACTCACCACGGATGAAAGTCGAGCCAACACCGATAATCAGTAGGTGTGCACATTAATTTGGCCAACTAGTGGTGTCACACATTATTGTTTTGGCTTATCTTGATATTGGTTTTCCTATCGAGATTTGATTGATACAGAGAAGATTAGCATAGCCCCTGCGCAAAGATGACAAGCACAAATTGAGAAATGGTCCAAATTTTTATACAGAGAAGATTAGCATGGCCCCTGCGCAAGGACGACACAAACAATATCTGTAAGCGGGTGATCTGGGATGTTACAGGTGGTATTAGAGCCGGTACCTGAACCGCTGTGTCAGCTGGGCTGGACCCCAAAGAGGGCTGGGCCCTAGGGGGTGGAGAGTGTGAGATCCACATCGGTTGGAGAGGGGAACGAAGTACACCTTATAAGGGTACGGATACCTCTCCCTTATAAACACGCTTTCCATGGCCTAATGGACCAGATCCCATCAGAACTTCGATGTTAAATGTGCTTGGGTGAGAGTAATTCTAGGATGGGTGACCTCCTGGGAAGACCTCGCGGAAAGCAAAACCGTGAGGGCTTAGTTGGGCCAAGGCCCAAAGCGGACAATATCTGTAAGCGGGTGATCTGGGATGTTACACATGTAGTTCTTTACCACTCTATTTTAAGAAAAAAAAAAGAATTAAAAATACAATAAATAATATTGTATTTACTGTTATAATTATGACTTCTAGCCAAAGAACTTACAAATTCATTTCGTACGACAACAAAAGATGTTGTGAGGTGCTTTCATTTTTTCCCTGTTAACCTTAACTTTCTCACACTTTTTCTACAAAAAGAAATATTCATTAAATTGTGTAATAATGTTAATGAAATCAAATGTGAGAAGAAAGAAGACAAATCTTAACACTGGCAGATGCCTAATAATCACATATTTGACTCCAATTTTCTTAATACATCCGTTCAGGAACATGTCTCCTTATATCCTTATTGGAAGGAAAAGATTTGTAGTATTTATACAGTAGATAATGATGGTCCTTGGCCCTTTGTTTCAATAGTGAGGTCACACAACTTGAAACTTCAGGCTTATCGATATCGACGATATTAAGCTTCATTTGTAAACAACAAGTAAAAGTTAAATTAATATTTAAATAAGTAAAACAAAATTGCATATAATTAATTGAATTGAAAAATTACTAAAACTTTGTCCAAAGTATTCTCTATCAAGTTATCTTGCTTCAACTACTTAGCGTGTTGAAGGTAAGGCAATTTAATCGTCATAGTGACCCCTAACTCGTTAGACAATTTTTCCGACTGAATCTTGTCAATAGGACGACCTTGCAAGGTATAAAATGAACAAACAACTTGTTGTTCATTGCAACATTCATGCGTTGCAACTCAGAATCTTTAGTGATATCTCTACCCTTTTTTTCTGATATCGGTATTAGAACTTGACAACAAAAGGAAAATGATAAGATAAAACATATTAAACATGTAAATATATATTTCAGCAGAAGTCTAGTTATAGGTGGTAAAGTTTAACAGACTTGAAGATCCCTCAGCACTAGTTGAGGTCAATAAAGGTTGTTATTGACTGACTTCATTGGTGGTTGAAGTTGTTTGTTGTTGAATATGGTCAAATTCATCTAGTTATCATAACTCAAATATTAACATTTCGCAAAAATATAACTTAAACATGAACATTCTGTATAAACATAACTCAAACATGAATATTCAACATAAACATAACTCAAAACCAACATTCCTCATTAACATAAGTCAAACATCAATATTGTGCATTAATGTTGGACCCCGAAATTTTTTTCTTGAAAATTAGAAATTATTAAATAAATTTTAATGAGGAAATATGGTATGATTCCTTGTAATGAATGAAAAGTATGAATGAATCTATGAGCATTTGATGAAA
>JANZLC010000001.1:4508522-4525983 GCA_026413385.1 Erythroxylum gracilipes
CTTGCTTCCGTCTGTTTTTTACTTGGCTTTAGTCTACTATATCTCCAAAGCCTTTCGTCTGATTTTTGTTAAGGTTAAATTTCGTCTGCTTTTCTTCTCTTTGGTTGTCATCAAAATCTTTCAATACGTAAAGTTAATTTTGACTTAACACTTCTTCCTCACTTTCCCCATTGAAAAGCATTGAAAATCGCTTAAGAATCATGTAGAAAAGTCGAAACCCTAAGCCTCCCTCTCTTCTCCATCCAAAACCAAAGCTTCCCTCCTTTCTCTCTTCTTCTCTCTTCTCCTCCAACAGAACGACAGCCCTCTTGATTCTTAATGCCATGTCATTTAATGAGGGAGGAATGACTTAATTGCCCCTCCATCCAAGCCTTCTTACCATACCTCTTTAAGTGATGTACGTAAAATGCCCATGCACATTTCATTTTACTTCATGCTATTTTAGGACACTTTCTAATCATCAAATTGAAGGAATATGACAAAACTTCCTTCTATAGAAATTGTCCTCTATGTCTTAATTTCATAATGCCTAAAAAATCATCTAATTTGGTGCACTACACCAAGAGTTATGCTCCAAACATTTCGGACCTGTCTTATGCGAAAATATTTTCCAGCACTTTATTTCCATCCTAAAATTGACATTATTAAAGACAAAGTTGAACTCAATTTCTTCATAAAAATTTTAGCCTTATTGCTCTAGTTTAATCCAAATCAAGAATCACCTCATTTGGATGACTAGAGCAAAGGTTATGGCCAAAATACTTTCTAATTTTTCTAATCCAAACCTAAACACGAAACTCAATTTCGATTTAGAAATTGACAATCTTAGGGACTGAATTGAAATTCGAGTCCTTCAGATGACTTGTAGCCCCATGTCTCTATTTTATTTGGCCTCTAGAATCAACTCAATCGGATACCACAGATCAAGGATTTCTCAAAATACTGAACCATGTTCAGAAAAATTTCAACTCACTTTGATTAAATCAATCTCTTTCCATTTAATCTCCTAAAAATCATAATTTCCCATGAAAATGTAGCTAATTGTCTTAGGAAATCCAACTCTTTGAAAACCAAGTCAATCAGATGTCGGACGGAGCAGTTATAAACAAAAGATTGAACAAGGGTCGGATTAGGGGAGGAGAATAGCAAAAACCAAAGGATTTTTCATATCTATAAATAACCGAAATTCCAAAAAATCATAACTATTGATCCAGAACTCTAAATTTGACAAATTTGGTATCAATGAAAAGATCAAAGGAAGATATACAACTTTCATGAAGGACAGAAAAATCAATTTGGCCTCTAAGAGAATCAAAAACCACTTCAAAGTTTCTGTCCACTAATGATCATGCCGAACAGTAACAGCAACTTGTAAAAATCATAACTCCACATTCCATAGTACACAAATTGCATACTTTACACCACTGGAAAGATAAAAACATAATCTACAACTTTCATGAAGAACTTAAAAGTAAATTCAACCTCTAACTGGGTCAATTTTCCAGTCAAAGATTCTGTCATGTTATTGTCATCCTATACCAACTCCAACCTTTAAAATTTCATATCTCCCAATTCCCACATCCAAAAATTGCATACTTTACAGCGTCGAAAAGATTGAAAGACAAGCTACAACTTTTATGTAGATCACTTACTTCAATTCAGACCAAATCCATACAACGAGTGGCCTCCCGATCATTTTTACACTTATGATCATTTTTACAAAACAAAGCAAACTAACACTTAACTTTGACTTATCAAAACTTTTACTCCCGATATTGAAAAATATCAAACTTTGTGGCGACATAAAGCTCTCGACGGAAGCTACAAGTTTCATGAAGATCCTTTTTTCAAATTCTGCCTAAATAAAAAAAGTCAACTTTTATCCCCAAAAAGTCAAACTTTCCTTAATTCTTTAAAATTTTCACACCTTTTCTCTTTATTTCTTGATTTTTAACTCCATTAAAGATATTTATTCACTAACAATTTCATTTAAACTTCAAACGCTATTTTAGGCCATACCTTAACATAAACCTCAATAACAAAAGCATTTTTCGCCTATTTAATCTCATCTAACAATACACATTCTAAATTTTCTTTTTCTTTATTCATTCTAATTTCCTCATCTCATGTCACTTGACACTTCAAAATTTCAAGAAAAGTTCGGGATCCAACACATATGTCCCAAATGTATGTGCCAAATCATTGAAGATTCTAACTTTGTGTTGGATACAGTTGTTTCTCTTATTATAGTTTCACTATTCCGCTTGTATAATTTTCCAACAAACTATGCATTTTCTACTTTCATAATGCCTATAGTTATTTTTAGATGATGAAATCCACTGGTTAACTTTAAACCATGCTTATTAAACACTTCTATAAATAAAAGACTTCTTTAAAGTGTTAAAACATTTTAGGCATTAGAAATTGTTCATATACTTCCATCATTGATAATTAACATAACAGGCAATTAATCAAATATTTTAATACACCTATACAAGCAGAACACGCGCATCATTTATAATCAACATAACAGGCAATTTATCAAATACTTTATATGCATTAGAAATTCATCCCAACATTACAACCAAAATCATGTCTTTTTCCTTCCATCACTAACATTAATACATTCAATACAAACTCCAATAACAGACAACCCAAATTAAACAATAAAACTCAACACATTAACCCTTAATACATCCAACATGACACGACCGTCCAAGCAAGTACAAAATAAACCAAAAATAAACACTTGATGACGTACCTACATGAGGGAGAGAAAACAAAACCACAAGATAAAGAAGAAGGTCGTCCAAAGAAGATGGAAGGTCGTTGTTACTAGGGAGAGAACGAAGAACACAATAAACAAGCGGCAGAGGGAAAAGAGTGGGAAAAAAATGAGGAGGAGGGGGTATCTTTTAAATCAGGGTATCTGTTAAATAGATACTAAAAATGATGTCGTTTGACTTGTTTAATTTTTTTTTCAAAAAATGCTCAATACATTTGACGACGCCTCCTACAACGTTGCCATATGTCTGTATATAATCAAACTTTTAATGACTCTTACACATATTCGTCGTTAAATTTCATTTTTTTTTTGCAACGAACTAGTGAAACAATCGCCAAATGTTAATACACTGTCATTCTTTAACCAACTTTTTAGTAGTTTGTCGCTAAATATAAGCTTTGACAACGAATTTCTAAAATAGTCGCCAAATCGTTATGCTTTCTATTTTCCTTTAATATATAAATAATATAAAATAGTTTACAATTTTTATATAGTAAATAGAGTTTTGTGACACCATTTATATACTGTTAAATCATATATTTTAAAAGACGTTAATACGAAATTAATTTATTTTAAAATTTATATTTATAGAATTTTCCCTTTGTAATATAAATTTTCTAAAAAATGTAACCCAATTTATAATTAGTAATTAGAGTTTTGTCACACCACATAAGATTGTGAAATCATATATTTTAGAAGACATTAATAACCAAAATTTATTTATGTAATAAAAATTAATTTTGTGTTGTTTGTCATATTATTTTTAAAATAACATTATTGTTAACTAAATTTATTTTTACACTTACAATCATTGTCAACAATATTTAATTATATTATTAAGAATATCATACTAATATTTAATATTGATTTCCATTGTTTATATTATTGTAATTATTTTTTAGTTACATTGCAATACATATAATTATATATGGTAATTAATATAATGTTATCTTCATGTCATTACCATTTCGTGATTGTTATGAATATTAATGCCGAATGGTAAATTTAGTCCTTGCATAATCGAAGGTGACGCCATTTTGTTTAACAAGAAACGATGTCGTTTTCTACTAGGTTATTAACACCAAAACAAATGTCTCTTTATTTTTGTGTTAGCCGTCAACATTCCTCTTCATTCACCGTCTAATAAGCATTGTCCCCTTTATCCTGTGTTCTAGTTGTCACCATCGAAGAAGCGTCGCTACCTATGTTGGTATTGTTCTTTTTTTCTATTTTGAAACCCTCCCTCTTGTGCTCTGTTTTACTGCTATGTGTAAAATTTTATTATGATTAATGTGTTCTGCTTATGGTGTATGGGTTTTTGTTTGTGTTTGCATGTTTAGAAGATAGTTTCTTGTGTTTCTATGTTGGATGTGTATGAGTCGATGTTCATTTTTCCCACCTTCCATGTTTGTTTGACAAAAGCCTCTTAACTGTTTGATGAAATGCTTGAATGAAGGCTACTTTTGCAACAAATGTTTATGTACATATTTACATTTGATTGTACCACTTATATAGTATACAGATGTATCTATCAAAATGACTTTATTTGAACGTGAAATGAAGCTGTAATTACACATAACACTTAAAGTCAAATGGTCAAAACCAAAAATATGGTCAATTCTATTTTTGTGTTAGAAATTACAATTAAAACTCAAAACTAACAACCTATTGCTCTTATTCTCAAATACCAAATCTTTTAGCATACACACATTTGAAAAAATATATATAATGGACTTGCTCAAAACTAACAAGCTGATTATTAAGATAATTTAAAGCTAAATCACAAACTTATATAATGGAGTTACTCAAAACTAGCAAGATAATTTAAAGCTAAATCTGCTAAATATAGTACATACACACCTCAACCTTATTATCATATGAAGTAGTCTCACTTGATAGATCACAAAATTAATATATTGCTAGAGTGTTGGAATATTCAAATAAGAATTCTCCTATTGAATTTTCAAAATTAACTTGTTACCATTAATTCATCACGAAATGTTGACATTACGATTAGTTTTCAATGGTAGAAATGAGTTCTGCTGGGAGGAATGTGAAAAAATTGTCCAAGATCAAGAACAAACTAATGCAGATCAAATTCCCTCATCAAACACTAATCACCCCTTACCTTCCATGACCTATCTTCTTCTTCAAAGTTTCTAGCATCATCCTAACTAATACCTATCTTTCTTTATTATCAGTATCTCATTTTTTGTTTTGAAGCAATTATATGAACATATGATTGTATATACTATACGTTGAGTTAAATTTTTTTGAATATTTAAGAGAAAATAGATAGAAATGGAAGTATTGGTGATGTCTTGATGATTCGTACGTCATTAGGGTAATCAATTGTTTCGGGACAATAGTTGATTGCAAAAACTATGCCTATTCATTATGACGATCATGGAGTTTATTAGTCGGATATGCATGTGTTCAAATTTGACTTCCTAATACTGTTTGATTTAGCTTTGATTGTTTTATTCTCTTTGCTCATTAGTTGAAATGCTTAGTACGTGTGATTCATGTAATACCATTGTGCATACTCGATATGAGAAATTGTTCATTGTATCTTTTGCAAATTTAGCTAAAACAAAGAAGTTGTTAGAAGAGGGTGTCAATTGGCTAGACCATGAGGGTCGATGATCTTTAACTGTTTCAATTGATGGCTTGGAGTGTACAAGGAGGCTTCATGGGAATCCAGACATTGGAAACCCCTTCACCTTTTCTACTTACTTTAATTTCATTGGAAATCCAAACAAATAATTATTTCTTTTCCTTTTCAATTGAATATTAGGCGTTGAACTTTATTTATTATTTTGTCTATAAGAATTGTTAAACTTCTAATTAACATCTTGTACTACTTATCATATATATCCCATTATATTATATTGCTTACCATATTTCAATATTTATATGTAGTATTATTTTATTGTTAATTAATATTAATGATTAAGAATAATAGTAGTTAACTTAAGTTTATGATATTTTGATCCTATATAACATTAAAATTTTAGGCATGATTATCCTTTTATTTCCAAAATATATTTACTTCCCAAAATTTAAATAACCTATCATGTGTTTTTCAACAATATGTTTAAAACTTTCAAAATATTTTATAAATTTTAGATGCTCCATTCTATTTTCATGAAAAAAAATTTATGAACGGAGGTATAGTGCTACTATGTATAATAGGTATCATTAAAGAATTATTTGTCCGTAGGATGATATATATTTATAGAATCTGAATGCATTAGCTATTTTTTAAAAATTATAAAGAAGACAAAAGAAAAAAATGATAAAGCATATAAATCTCAAATATAATTAGGATTAACAACCACATTTAGCATTAAAAAATTATCTTTTCAACATTATTGTTTTTAAGAATACTATCACATACAATAATTCATTAAAATTTCCCAAAGAATTTATCATGTAATGTGAAATTTTTAGTCTGACTTTTGGCGACTTTTCAATAATTTGTTGCTAAAAGCCCCACAATTTATGACGATTTAGTTAATCGTCGCACAACTCTACCACATTATCGATGAAAACAAATACACGTTCCAAAAAGTTATACATTTTGTGACGATTTATACTTATCACCGTAAAAGTGTTCACTGTGCTCAACATCTATCAAAGATTAGGATAGTCTTCGCTAAATTATATCGCATTTATGATGAAACAGAAAATCCGCCATACAAAGTTTAACGTTTAGCGACGAAATATCCGAACTACCGCAAAAAATTGCTCCTCTTGTGATGAACTCGAAGGATCGTCCTTAAATGGTTTCTTTTAATGACTACTACGTGATTCGTCGCTAAATGGTTGGCTTTTTGTGACGACTTTAGTTTTTGTCATTAATAAGTGCCTTTCTGCGATGGTTTGTTTTTCATTACTAAATAAGTCGTAGCCAAATGTCCCCTCTATTGTGGTGTTTTCTTGTCATTGTTTCCTTAGAGCTAATTGTAACTTGAGACTTTGCTGCTTTCCTCTCCTTCAAAGTTCAAACCCTAGATTAAGCAGCCTTATTTACCTCTACTGTGTTTCTTGGTTTTCCCATCTTTGCCTCGCTCACACATTCCTTTCGAAGTAAGCTTTTTAGGAAAGCATTTCCCCGTTTAATATCAAAGTTGGTTTGTTACTATTTAAGGTATGTATATTCAAAACACATTATTTATACTCCTTTAGGCTCTCCTGTTATGCCTTAACTAGATCAGGTGGAGTTGATCTCTTCTTTAGCCTGAAATAACTAGGGCCTTCACTGATCCCCCTAAAACCCAGAATAACTCCTAGTTTACTTTGTCTTCTTCCCCATGAACCCTCCCTTCATCCACTTCTTTCCCTGTTCCTAGACCTTCTCAATTTGACCAAGATATGACCTTCAACTAAACCTCACTTGTGAAGACCACATGGTATCTAGTGGTTGTTGACCCGTCTCCTTTTGACAAGGTAAGGTACATATTTCAGGCTGCAATATAGTGACACCTCTAATAGTAGCTTTAAAAGTTGGCACTTTAAAATTGTCTTCAAGATTAGTTAACTTTTATATAGATCAAAGACTAGGATTTCCAACTATAAACATGTGAGGTGAACATCAATAGAAGAAAGTTGGATTAGAAGAAGCTGTCATTAATGAAAAAGAATTTTTCATATTTAAACTCACCTCAAAGGCTGACGTGAAGAAAGATAATAAGGTAAGGCCATTGCATATCAACAATAAACCAATTTTCTTAAAACATAAAAACTTGAATTATAAATGTAGAAAATTAGGATGATGTAAGTGCCAATATGAATTAATTTCTATAACGTACTCCTAGAATACTAGTCAACAATGAGATTAAGTGACTTAACAAGCTTCATTGGAAATCCTATATATTTGGATGAAGCTAGTCCCAATGAAAAAGTCTGAGTAGATGTAAGAATGGATCAAGAGTTACCTAAATTAATTCCAGTTCTGAAGCTAGGTGATGATGGCAAAATGGTAGAGTTAGTTACGGTTATTAGTTATCAATGGAGGTCCTCTTTGATTTAACAAAGAAAATAATGGCCAGCTACTACTAAACCCTTCAAAAGAGGGGATTACAATGAGTTTATGGCAATTGAGGAATCTAAAATGATTATTAACACTATTAAGAGGCCAAATGATATGGGAAAATATCAGAAGAAATGCATAATAATCAACCTAATCCAAATTGAAAATACCCTAAGATAAAAACTTTACTAATGAGGTTACAATCAAACATCCAAAAAGAGACCTCTAAAACCACAAGTTACAAATATTGATATAGTAGCCACATAGGGGAGAGACCTCAAACACCAAAACAAGATAAAAGTAAAGATGACACTGGGTCAAGTCGGGTTCATAGCCCTTGGCCCAAGCTTGGTCCAAATATTTTTGTAAGAGCTCAAGCTTGAACTTAAACTCGATATTGGACTTATTGAGCTTGATTATATTACTTTTTAATTTTAATTTCATTTCATTTTGAAAACAAAATTGTTATATTCAAAATGTCATCATTTATACTTAAAAATATATACCCAAAATCTTACTTTAAAAGCCTAAAATTGGGCCAAAACTTGATCAATACTGGTTAAACTCGTTGAGTTCAGATTGGACTGACTCGAGAATAAATGCCAACCCTATCATAAAATAGCCAATAAAGTTAAAATTAATCAAGAGAGATCAATAGATCAATTAATGAATTTGTTAGTTCAATTTTTACCTAATCCTTTTGTTGTTTATCTCACATTTGCCTATATAGCAATTTTGAACTTTTAGAGAATTTCAATTTGGAATGACTTAAGGAACATTATATGTAACTTAGATCCCCTTAAATGAGATTAAAGGGCTTTAATAGCACAATTTACACATCTAAATATGAAGGAAACGGTCTAAGATTTAGAAACAATAATGAGAAACAACAATGGTTTCAAAAGTTGTGTTAGTTAGATAGCAATATTATACTTTAGATATGAGCGAAATTTCTTCACACTAAGTAATAAGTGATGTGGGAGATGCCTAATAAGGAAAAATTAGACAAGGCCTTGGCAAATCATTCTTGGTTGGTCAGTTTCCCTAACAGTAAAACCTTATTCACCAATAACCTCATATCTAATTACATTCCCAATAAAATCCATAACCTTTTAAAATAAAAAAGAAAATAACACTTTTAAAGTTTAATAACTATCTAGAAAAATTAGAGGGATTTTAAGAAATTGGTGAAAATGGAATGGATGAAGAAATTCAAGGATTTGAAGCTTACAAATGTACGAGAGAGCTCAAAGCTATGAAGGAGAAACTAAATCATACTCAAATACTACACACAATCTTTGGAAGCTCATAATTCTTTCTTAAAATTGAAATCAATGATTTAATATCTCTAAGAGGGAGATAGAAATTCAAAAAAATTTCTATAGTGTTATTCTCTTTTAAAGAAACATAAAAAAATTTACCTTACATATAAATCCTAACGGTAACATAACCTAAAAGTATCAAGATATCATGAATTTGTTGTAGACATACTTTTAGAGCACACTAGACATATACTCTAACATTTATTCTTCTATGAAGGTACTTAACTCATTCATTCCTTGACCAATTTTAGGATTGCAAGTAGAGTTTCTTCTAAAACCATTCAACTTATTTGACATCAAAAATGCTATATTTTAATTGAACCCAAAAAAAGCTCCTAAACTAAATGGTTTAAAGGCTTTCTTTTTCTAAAACTTATGGCATCTAGTCAAAGAACAAATCTCCAAATCCATAATGAAATTCTTCTCTAATGAAAAGATGATGAACTAAATAGAACTGATATCATCCTAATATCGAAGATCCCTAGCACATCATTTAAATGACTTTAAACATATATCATATTATAACTCTATATAAGAGATTATTTATAAATTGTATCTTCCATATTGAAAGGGGTGATGAGCTCCATCATTAATCTAATTAAGGGAATTTTATTTAAGGAAGGAAAGTATGTGACAACATACTCATAACACAAGAGTTATTAAAAAATATCAAAAGAAAACAACTCCTAAAATTTATTCTATAAAAATTTCCTTAAACAAAGCTTTTGATTATATCAATTAGAATTTTATTCTTCAGGAACTAGAAGCCTTTGGATTTCCTAAGAAGTTCATCAAGTGGATTAAGCAATGCACAACCACAATTACTTATAGCATTCTTATTAATAATAAGCCTACCAAGTTAATGGATGCACCTAAAGGTCTAAGGGCAAGGTGATTCATTATCTCCTTATCTTTTTACCTTTTGTATTGAGGTACTAACTAGATTGAAAATTAAAATCTTAAACAAGAGGGGAAATTCCTTTTCCACAAAAAATGTAACACATTAAAGATATTCAACTTGCATTTATAGATGATCTTTTATTTCTATACAGATGTAAATCCAACTCTATCAAGACCCCTATAAACTCTTTACAATTGTTCAACAATCTGTCAAGTTCATTCACTAATAGATAGAAGAGCTATTTATTTGTGTTAGTTTAAGTAACTTACCTAGAAAATTAGTTCCCCCTTTTTTTAGGGTTAAGTATCAAGGATTCCCCTTTTACGTATCTAAGTATCTTAAAAACCACCAAGATATTGAATTTTAGGGATTTCTATCCTTTTATTGACACAAACCTGAATGAGGTTTAGGCATAATTCCAATTAAAACAATAAAGAAGTTGTTGATGGAAAGGACAACTTAGGGAATTTATATAATTAAAGAGACTCTCTGGGTCAAATGGATTCATAACCATTTTTTGATCATGGAAAGTTTTTGGAAAATAAAACCAAAAATCAATTGGTTTTAAACCATGAATTATCTCTTGAGAATAAGGGAAAGTATGAACAATATGGTGAAAAGTAGGATAAGGAATGAGAAAGCAGCTTCATTTTAGTCTGATAATTAGATTGAGATTTCCAATCTTCACAAGCTACTTGAGTTATCATGTTTTCGAAATATGGTGGCATATTAAACTTAGGTAAAAGAAATTGTTCAATGGAATGAGTAGTCATGTAACCTAAAAGGATTCTACATTATTACGAATAACTTACTAAGAAATACACCTAACTCAAAAAGAGAGGCTTCAATCATATAGATGAGACATCCAATAAAGAAGTTCATTAATAAATCATGTTAGAATATCTTTAAACTTCTATGTAGAAAGTGTCATCATTTAATTTTTAATTCAAGAACAAGCTCCCAAAGTCTCTTTTATTCTTTCGTTAGCTATCAAAACAAAGTTAAAACTATGGAAAGGATAAAAAGGTGTTATCACAAACCTAATTCTAAATTGCAAGCTCTGTAACCAAGACAGAGAATTGTAGTTATCTAATTTTCAAATGCTAGTTCATAACTAATATTTGGTTTCAAATCAAAAGATTATGTAACTTATAGTACCAACAAAATGAATGGAAGAAAATTATAATGTAGGCAAAAGAACCCTCACCATTTGAGATGTGGTGATTATACAATATTGACAATAGCTTTTGGTTGTTTGATATATGTAATATGAAAAGAAAGAAAAACAATAAATTCTATAGAAATCAGAACAACTTCCTAGCAAAAATATATAACACTATAAGTTAGATCAAGGAAATAATCATGGGAAGTTACTCATATATTCACTCAGCCTTAAAATGGCAACTAGATGGAACTTACCTTAAGGATATTAGGCATTGCTAAAACTATAATAACTTGAGATATGAACATTGGAGATTAAGCTCGAAGAAAGGCTCTCATAATAAAAGCTCACTCTAGAGTCATTAGCTTAAGTTCCTATTATAATTCTTTTTTGAATTGTGATATATACAGCTTGAGAAGTGTTTTGCTCCTAACTTTAGCTACTAATTTTATCAAGCTTTTAAGGATCCATTTTACAATCTTATCTTAGGCTCCCATAACAACTCTTCATATTGTTCCCTTTTAACAACCTCATAATATATTATGTTCAATTTTCAAAAGAAAATTATATTAATGAGAAATTTATCTCTTTTACTCTTTTCATTTTCTTTGACCTGCATTATTACGACAAAATTATTGATAACAATAAGATATCACATTCCACTATTCACGATAAAGACAACATCTACACTAGGAACAACACTTAATTAAAAACAATATAAGGAGCTGCTTGGTTTTATATGTTTTCTTATTGTAGTTATTTCTTATGTTCTTCTATTTTAAAACAAAAAATAATAGTTATTTGATTGTAAATATTATTATATGTATACTTTTATTACTGAAAATAATAAAGTACTAAAAAAGTTGGAGATTAGTTAATTTTAATAATAAATTAAACAATAACTTATTTTATTCTCTTGTAGAAAGTTTATTAATATATATAATTAATATATCAAAATTTAAAATAAATAATATTTATATATTAAAATAATATTTTAATTTTAAAATCAACATTATTACTTGCAATAATATTTATTTAATAAATAATATTATTAATTTTTAAAATTTATATGTTTTAAAGATATTTTAAATATAAAATATATTTATTAAATAATTATTGAATTTCCCAATTTTTATTTTTAATTATTTTTATTCTAAATTTAATTATAAATTAAAATTACTTAAATGATATATATTTAATTAGTAAGGAAATAATAGTTTTCATGGAATTTACAATTTATGAAAGCATAAAAGAATCAAAATAAAGAAACAATCAGAAAGACAGAAACTTAAATAAATAAATTTTTATTGAATTTTAAAAAAGAAAATTAAGAAAAAAGTGAAACTAAATACTCTATTATCATATCAAAAACTTTAAAGTGAATAATTACTTGATGATGGTTCATGCTAATTGTTATTCGGTTAATAATGTTGTAATACCCACATACCCCCTGGAAGGATATACGGATGTTACCTAAGACAGGACTTAAACATATCACAACAATACAAAGCATTGCCAGAAATTCAAACAACCAATTATTACCTTTCCATACATATTCGACTTTAAACAGGATTTAACCAGCATACTGAATTTATCTGAATACATGCTAATTACAGCACCATCCTGAATTAAAGTTATTACATTACAAACCCTTAAACAAAATAGTACATATCTTAAGTTCAAAAACACTTTGTATTACAATATTTACAAACTTTTAACAAAATACATCACGTCATATATTATTACATACAACTCAAACATACATTCCCAAAACAAAACACATTCTTCGTTGACCACTGCAGTTGTTATTGTCCCAATCTTCAAACCCCCTATCTGAACTTACATAGGGCAAAACTGTGGTACTAAGCATAAAGCTTAGTGGGGATTAAACTAAACAAGATATAAGCTGACATCTGTTTCAAACGGTCATCCAAACATTCATATATTCAAAATCACATTACATTATATATAGTGTTTACTTATCCATTTTCAAATCGAACCAAAATATCATAAATCTCAGAACAAACTATAACATATCAAAACAGGTTACACATTTGCTTCCGAACAAAACTCACTAATTTCAAAGTTGAATATTATAATATAAGAACAAAACTTGTCTTTAACAAAACAGAATTTGCTTATTTTAGAATAGAGCTCAAATGTTTCAGATCAAAGCTTATTTATATTAGAACTGAGCATATAACAGAATACAAAACAAGTTAGTCTATTAATCCTTTATACAAATTTTTGATGATGATTTTCATATTTTGTCACCAAAGGTCCTACTTTGGTGATGAATTATATATTTCATCGCAAAAAGTAAGTTTTTTTGTGACATTTGAAATTATCATCGCTAAATGCTCGATCATTGGTGACAAAATACAAAATTTGTGGTAAAAGAATGTGCTTTCCCCTATGATTCATAGAAATTGTTGGTAAAGAAATTCCTTTAGTGACGATACTTTAGAACATCGATAAAACCTCGAATTTTTGTGATGATGTATAAATCATCGTCAAAAATCAACATATCGCCACCATTTCCAAATCATTGCCAAAAAATTTGTAGCTAATAGTATGTTTTATTGTGTTGTTATTTAATTGATTAACGTATAAGATAAAGTACATGCCTTTATATACTTTTAGTTATTTCTTAATTTAGACTATACATTAATATAATAAAACGATTAGATCATTTTATGTTTCTTCCTTATGAAAAGAGTAGTCGATTCTCATAAACTAAAATATGGGTATATTTAAATAAATTTGTAGGTACTTATTAGAAAACAAGTTCACTGAACTAAAATGAGAATTATATTTGAAATATTACTTATACGTGTATAGGAATTCTCATTATAATGATTACATAAGTAATTGTTTAACTTGAGATCTTTAAAGTATCTCATAGGGATTGCTATATTTTGATGTAACTTAGGACCTATCTTATTCAAAGATAGCTTACTTGATAGTCATTGGATATAAGATAAACTATATTGAGATAGTTAAGTGATTAATATATTATTTGTTTCCTTAAGGTAATGAGGGAGAATGTTCAATTTTTCTCTATCAGTATTGATTTAGAAATCCTCTGCCAAAGTGGTATGATATTCTAAAAATAATTTTCAAATATCTTTAAAAGGATCAATTATTAATGATACATAATTAATATGATTAGATTTAAATAGTGTAGACATTTCATACTTTATATCTAGTCAAAACATTATATGATAAAAGTAATTAAATTATATAGAAAGTATACAAAAAAAGGTTAGTCAAAATTATTTTGGCATTCTTAATACTAACTAAAGGCAATCTTAATGTATAGATATAAATTATTTAGCTAGAGAATTAAAAATAAATTAAAAGAGTTTAATTTATATGATACTAAATATAATTTAAGGCTGCAATTTATATTAATCGCCAATATATTTAGGGCCTTAATAGATCGCACATATAGAGCGATTGAAAAGAAAAAAAAAGCTAAATTAATTAAGTTGGACTTGATTATAAAGTTTGAAAAAACTTTAGGATAAAATATAGGATATTTGATAAATAAAGACAATTATTAGATATTATATCTTATTTAAGCCAAATTGGTATTTAATTAGAAGTAATTATAGCTCTAATTAATATTTAATTGAAATTAGGATTATATTTCAATCAAATTATTAAAAAGTTAAGTTTTATTATAAATATGAGTAGGCTCATCAGGAGCTAGCATTTCTTGTGTATTCCTCTCTATGCATGTAGAGTCTTAACTTGTACGTCAGAACATAGTTAGAGATTAGAAACTTATATGGCTAGAATGTTTCTTGAGAATTCAATGGGAGCAACAAAAAAGGAATCAAGTTTTATAATAAGGTACATTATTATACTTATCAATTAATTAAGTTATAGATTAAAGTGATATTGGCATTCAAGAAATTATAAATTTTTTTTCAAACATGCATCACACATTATATCAATATACAACTTACTTGTGTCCTAAACCATGATAGGAACTTAAGTAATATACACACTCCATATATATATCGACTTCCTCACAATTATTCAAAATATACCAACAGGCAATTTTGAGTTTGTCTTTTGTTAACTCCAAATATTTTTCAACGCCAAGTGACCCAACTTTTTACGAAAAAACTGACAAGCCACCATTTGATCAAAATCAAAATTACGTTATGGTCTATTAAATCTTGTCCTTGACGTCATTTAAGTATATCGAACAAAATGTCAATCATTCATTTGCTATGTAATCCTCTGCAATAGACCCTTCAAGTCGAGCTTTATTACATATATAATGCTTAAGAGAGCAAAAAAAAAAACCTTAAAAAATATATAACATTAACAATTGTTACTAACTAATAAATTTAAAAAAAGAAGAAGTTAATGTAATTTGAAAGGTAATTTGTTCCCTATCAAGACAGAACACTACCCATGTATGAGAACTTTCATCGAACAATTTATATGCATAAAAAATTCAACCTAAACTAACAACAAAATTTCAATATTTTCCCTTTCTTCACCAATATTAACACATACAAATGTTTAATTCAACCATTAACAGTCCAAATAAAGTCAAACACATGCACATGTCCATTCCCATCACGTAATTACATCTCAACTTATATTTGTTAAATTCAAATTCATGAACTTTCAGTCAACAGAACGTGATATATATACACCAACATAAGCAGCACTCCTAACGCTTAACACAATCATAACAGGAAATTTAACAAACACTTTACAAACATGAGAATTCATCATAAGAATACTACAAAAATCACGTGTTTTCCCTTTCATCACTAACATTAAGACATTCCAAACAAAATCCGATCATATACAATCCAAACCAACGTAAACAACTCAGTGAAATCGTCATTACTTGTCCAATCACTAACATTAAGACATTCCAAACAAAATCCGATTATATACAATCCAAACCAACGTAAACAACTCAGTAAAATCGCCATTACTTGTCCAACATCAAAGGGAGCAACAGAAAAGGAATCAAGTTTTATAATAAGGTACATTATTATACTTATCAATTTATTAAGTTATAGATTAAAGTGATATTGAAATTCAAGAAATTATAAATTTTTTTCAACATGCATTACACATATTGCACCATAATTTTTTTTAAAAATTGCTCTAGTCCTCCAACTCGTTATAATTCTAGTTGCATCTGATATTGCAATGTTCATTGTGTTATATGGAAATCGAATAATTTAGAGAAAATGGATGAAAGGAAGAAAAGATTGGCCTAATTTACTTGGAAGAAATTGTTGTGATGGCTACTTCATATTAGTAGAGAAAACGAGCCCCACATATTATTTTTTTACATATTTTATAGATCATATAAATAAAAACTTTAATTAATCGAAAACTTTATATGTTATCCCTTGAGGCTGTTATATGATCAAGGTGAATCTATTTTACAACCTATTTTGATTCTCTGTCGTCCAAAAGAGGAGTGGCAAATCGTATGGAGAAACTACGAATTGAACTATGTACAGGAATGTGTGTTATTACCGTCACCACTATCTAATAAAGAAGAACAATGTTTGTAAAATCCCATACTGTACTTAGCGTCAGTTTTTGGTTTGCTTTCGCAAAGGACTGACCCAACTCGAACGGGGATTAATTTGGGTGTAAATGATTTAAAAGTCTCTTCTTATAATTGGGACCTTCTTAAAATACCTTGTAGGCAACCAAAAAAAAAAGAATGAGAGAGTCAATGATTTGTTATTTCATTTGTAATAGATTAGCTTCTCCTCGTAAAAGTGACCATAGAGGCCCCCCAAAATTTTTAAAAATTATATATATAAATTATATATATTTTAAAAAATTATATATATAATTTTTAAAAATTTTGAGTATATATACATACACAAGGACGGAGTTATTTAGAACTCAGTAATACATTGAGCCCCCTAAAATTTTAAAAAATTAAATATTTAAACCCTTCTATCTTAAATTTTTGACTCCATCACTACCACTGATCTTTACTTTCTCATGATCTATATGTGCTTCTTATGTCGGTAAAAGAATAAAAAAAACGTCTCCTCGTGAGGTACAGTAAATAACTGTATATGATCATCAAGAAATTTCTGACAACTAATGACTAAAGGATGGTTTCGTGACTAATGACTAAATGATGGTTGACTATCACAAAATATTGTGTGGAAAAGTCATTGAAATAAATTGAGAGAGATAGTTCGGTTCAAAGTGGGATGATCAATGGAAAAGTTCTGAATATCGA
>JANZLC010000001.1:4554365-4572498 GCA_026413385.1 Erythroxylum gracilipes
CTTCACTTTCACTCTCATTGTTGGCTCCTCCACTAGTTTCATTACAGCAGGTTGCATAAAACAACTCAATTCAACAGTTTTGAACCCAAAATAGTTTGCTGAAATTTTATAGTTACCACAGGGTTTGTAGCAGTTCTGACATAATGCATAACTCGTTTAGCGTCATTTGGGCTTATGACAACTCCAGGACAAGGAGAATCGGAAAATTCCTGCAATGAAGGTTCTTCAGCCACAAATATAGCACCGAGCACATTTGACATATTTGCAATTGTATACATTTGGGTGTAGAAATCCCCAATGTCATCACACAAGATGACAGCTGATGGAGCTTGTGATAGCAACACAGTGGAGTTGCAAGCTGATATGGTCTTATTGTAGATAATAAGTTGTTTCTCTATAATGTCAATCTCTGGGAATAGAGTCCACCCACTCATAGTTACGCCATTGCCTAAAATAAATTCCCCGGCAAAAGAACGATCCACAGAGCCTGCAGCAACGGTTAACACCCATGGTATTCCATTGTGCAAGATGCCTAGAGTTGTCCCGTGATTTCCTGCTGAAGATGACACCAACACGCCCTTCTCCATCGCAGCAAACGAGGCAATTGCTATAGGATCCTCATACAGTGGCACCTCATCGAATCCCATAGAGATAGAAATCACATCGACACCATCATTGACTGCTTGGTCCATTCCAGCAAGAACATCAACTGCATATCTACCCTCATCCCACAGCACCTTGTACATGGCCACCCTTGATCGTGGTGCCACACCCCTTGCTGTTCCAGTAGCATAGCCAAAGAATGTAGCATCTTTGACGTAGTTTCCAGCTGCTGTCGATGAAGTGTGAGTGCCATGGCCTTGAGTATCTCTGGCTGAATTCATGCTGATGTTAATCCCAGGATTTGCAGCTATCACTCCTTTGTTGAAATATCTAGCTCCAATTAACTTTGAGTTACACATGGAGGAATTGAATTCTTGTCCTTCCTCACAAATGCCCTTCCATCTAGATGGCACAGGCGTCATGCCATCATCCTTAAAACTCTCACTCTCTGGCCAAACCCCCGTATCAATAACACCAATTATTACATCTTTTCCGAAATCCGAAGCGGGCCATAAACCAGAGAAGGGACTTAAGGAAAGGAAATCGGTAGTGTGGGTGGTGTCAACAGTTACAGTCTTGTCTTTGTAAGCTGAAACAAAACCTGGCGTCTTCTTTATGGCTTCAAGTTCCTCTGGAGACAGAACCGCACTAAACGCATTGGCAGCATTGTCATATGTGTATATAAGCGAGTCCGTAGTCGGGGTCTGAGGCGTAGATTTAATGGAACGAAAGATTGACGAGTACCATTGCTCATGGCTCAGAAAAATTTTAGGCATTATGGACTTGTCCATGTGTACAATATACGTGGACCTCTCATTTACGGCCGAAGAGGCTTGGAAAGTGAATAGAAGACAGGCATTGAAAAGCAGGTGTAGAACGCCAAGCGCATTCATTGTTTACTGACTATTGAGAGGTTTGTTCGTGTTAGTTCTTGGCTTTGGTTTATATACACAAGGAGGGACAGCTCTGCGTGCTGTGGCTTCTGTTTTTGTTTTGGCCTTTTTATTATTATTCAAGTGCGATCAAGGATAAGACATGCAAGATAGAAAATAATTAAGTTACAGTGCTAAACATTTTTAACGTAAATGTATAAAATTCTAAATGATTTATAAGTTAAGAAGGTTAAATTTTAATTTAAAATTTTAGAAGAATTGAAATGACCATATTCAATAAATAAAGAAAATAAGAATAAAAATACTGAATGATTCATTACCATGAAACAATTCATATCTAAATCTGAAATCATGTGCCTAACACGTACGATAGTCTTCCTGAAGAGATGAAGAAAGCTCCAACAGCCAGCTAATAGCCTTCTTTTCCATCACAACAAGAAAGCAACGTTTCAACAAGAACCAATTATTTATTATCCTTGACGTGTTCAAACAAACTTTGAAAAGATCAACGTCGACATTAGGGAAAGAATTGCTTTGTCCATTTTAGTCTAGTATAATTGGTTGTGAGACGCTAAAATTTTAGATTATGATTTTGACGGTTTAATTCCTTAAAAAGATCGTTCAGTAGTGAAGATTAAGTTGGATTTGGATATTAGATATTTAGAATGTAGGATTAATTAATTATGTTAATACTAATAATTGTGAAGTAAAGAAGGGTATTGGTTCAGTTTGTCATCACCAATTAACTATTCGCTACTTTAGATATAATTTTTTATAAGAATATTAGATTAAGGTAATTTAAGATGCTAAGAGAAGTTTCAATAATTTATAGGAAGACACTATTAACTAATTTGAGCTCATTGTTCAACTAATTTGCGCTATTAGTATTGAGCAAATTCTTAACACTAGTCAACTAATATCTCAAACTGATCGGTCAATATGTTTCAAAATTTAAAAAAAAGAATTTTGATGACAAAAGTCATTATTTAAACAAAAAATAAAGAAATGAGAGAAAAGTGACGGAGAACTTGTGAGATACAAATTATAAGGTAAACAAAGAAGATTTTAGTTATTTAAATAAAATTGACAAGATTTAGGTAACATTTGGAAAATTTTTAGCATACAAAAAGAGATTTAAGGTACTTTTCATATGAATGATAGGTAGTATATATAAATTAGTATGTTGACCGTCTTAATTATTTATGTTATTGATTATTTATTTATATTACGATGATTTGTTAACATATTTCAATATCTCAATTTTGAGAATAATTGCTTAAACCCTAAACCAGGTTATGGCAAATTAGAGTTTTTGACAAAATTGATATATTTTTATATTTTTTATTCATATTGAACGTGTGCCAATTGCATGATACATGATATATAGTTAAAATTGCATTTATATGTATGATTTAAGTTGTTATTGAGACACTAACATATTTCTAACTGTTGTTTATAATTATATTTTATGGAGTAAGTATTTTGAGTGTTATTTTGAGTGTAAATTGACGTATTGTGGTGATTGATTTATGTTATTTGATATGTATTAAGGCTATATGAGGATATTAAATGTGTTTGTGTAATCTATGGTAGTGAGAGATAAGTTCATATAGACTTATTGTTTAACATCAAATTTAAGCATGTTCTAATCAATTATCCTAGTAACAAATTAGGTTCAGAATAAAGCGTGTAATATTTTTTTAGTTTGACTTATGTTTTTTCTAAGACTCATTGTTGAGCATTATTTTCCCTTCCTATCATCACTAAAGGTATCTAGAACATTCTTGTCTATCATATATACCAATAAGGGATTAAAGCGGTTTTCGTTACATTGAGACCATCAATGGTCACATATATTAGTGTAGATGAATAACATGGATATGGATGTGTAGCGTAGAAATTTCATACAATGTCATCTTAATATAACTATTTCCAAGCAGTCCTCCTTTAAAATTTAATCTTTAAGCTTTATTCCTTATGAGAACAAACCGAATAATACATTTACATTGGAAACAAATTGTTGACTTTATTACTGTAGTGTTAACTATAAAATAACTATATAATGTGTCTATTTTCTGAAAAATATTAAGGATAAAAACTCCACTAAATCATAACATCCTCATATACACTCATACGAGCAGTATGCTTATGAAAGACCTTAGGTTGTAGTCCCTTAATGAGAGGATTTGCAACCATGAAGTTTGTTTCAGTATGCTTAATAGACACGTGATCACTATGAACTCTTTTTTCAACCATTAGAAACTTGATGTGCACATGCTTAGAATTTGTCGAGTTCCTATTGTTGTTAGAATACAAGATTGCTAAATTATTATCATAAAATATGTTTAGTGGCCTATCAATGCCATTTATAATTCGTAGCCTAGTAACAAAATTTTACAGCCATATCCCATGATTAGGTGCTTCATAACATGCTATAAACTTTACTACCATGATATTATATGTTATGAATGTTTGCTTAGCACTCTTCAAGGAAATAACCCCTCTAGCCAACAGAAAGATATAGTCTGAAGTAGATTTCTTACAATATTGGCATCCGGCAAAATCAGAATCATAATACCCAATGATCTCAAGCTTATTCGATCTCTTATATGTGAACATATGGTCTTTAGTTTTCTGTAGATACCTTATGACTCTTTTGGCTATTACACAATGGTTAATCTAGGATTGCTCAAATATCTCCCTAGTATCCCAACAATGTATGCAGTATTTGGATGGGTACATACTTGAACATAAATAAGACTCCCTACTACTGATGCATAATAAATCATTTGCATCTCTTTAGCCCTAAAATGTAGCACCCCACTCTCATAGGACACATACCCGACATCCTATCAGATATCTGAGTACATACCCCACAAGGGTGGCATGCTAGAGCAATCACATCACTAACTTACTTATGACATCATATTTAAAAGATAATTATCACACTATTTAAAAACCTAAATTCCTCATTTCATTCCATAAAATATAATATGTACATTGTAGCTTTACAGTCATCATCCTTATATACAACATTAAAGAGCTATTAGATTCTACAGCTCTATACAAAATATGCTATATGCTGCATGAAAGAGGAACTCTACAAAATTTTATCTAATCCTTCAGTCTCAGCTGACCGACCTTTGAGTCATTTCTTCTTTCCAAAAGCAATACTAGATCTCTTCTAAGTTGTATTAGAAGCTAAGTCTGCTCTCTCGTACTTGAAAAGTCAACGTTGCAATTTTGATGAGTTTTGTGAACTTAGTGAGTTAACCATCCTCGATGGTTCACTCAAATAATATAACACATCAACTCATGCGATCATGTAATTCACATCATTTCACTAATAATCATATAGCATCCCATACCACTTTGATCACTTATTTCACATATCACATTCAGAGCAGTCAAATAATTCATTTTGATCATTAAAAACATACATATAAATTATAAATGCAATGCTCATGTGACTCACTTTCAATTATTACTTTGTTGTGACCGAGTGCCTTTTCACTGGCCTATATCTCTTGTGGATACCGGGCTTGTTTCAAATATTGTCCTATATCCCTTAGTGGATACTAGGTACATTAACAACTGAGCCAGAGGCTCTTATCATATTTTGAGCTTTAAGCCCATTTTCGGTGGCTACTCCGGTCATAACAACCTTTTTGTTGTCATGCATTATATGTAATGAAATGCATTATATGTATTCAGTCAATTAATGTGCTCAATGTTACACATTCATATCTGTCATTGGACCTTGGTCCGGTATTCAACATATACGTTGAGAATCACTTATTTCATCAGATTCACATTCAATGAGCACTTCTAATATGTTATTCATGCATCAAACACCTCCGATAGTCAATGTCCAGAATCATCACAATCACATTCACATATTAATTCAATACATAATTTAAAATAAATAATTAATCAAGTGAGACCATCTAGGTTACTCATAATTTGCTCTAGAAAGCTATTGCCTTGAAGTCTCGGCAACATCTGGATGTTGTTGCTCTAATTGATCTTCTATATCATGCAACACACATTTACATACATCATAACTTTGCACAATTATATAAGTATTCATTTATGCACATATGTATATATGGATTATGTATAATACATGCTCAATAACTATCTCGGGTATATTTCCTTTATTTTCATCTCAAGATCATTTATATTTCAAAACACATAAATGTCTATTAGGTTTACACCTCAATAATACGAACTTATTCCAAGTTCATCACTCAATAATGCACTAAGGTTCATGGCTCAATAAACTTGATTATCCTATATTCCTCAATCAACACTTACCGATCCTTTCTAATGAATTCATATGGCCATGAAATTTTGTGGAGAGGAAGAACATTGTGTGAGGAGTTTGTGGTTCAAATTTCAAGTTAATCGGACTTCCAGAGAAGAAGTTATGGTCAAAAGAGAAAAGGATGTTCAAAACTGTCAAAAATCACTGCACCTTCCCTGTCATGATCGTGCACTTCCTGTTGCAAGCACGATCATGCAACTCCTTGTTGTTCCTCTCTGTCACGATCGTGCACTACCTAATGATCAATATTCAAGCTTCAATCAGCTACTCTCCAAAACATATTTTCAGGTCAATTTACATGGCCATTTTGACAAGGAAAAAGAAGGATTTAGGCAATACATTATTCTGAACAATTATTCCCATATGTCTTAAGTTTGTAACGACACTAAGATCATACAATTTGGTTCAGTATTCTACAATTTATACACAAAATACTACCGACTGTTCTCAAACTGCAACTGCACCCAGTACTCAACTTCAAGCTAAAATTTGAAACTCTTAAAGACAGAATTTGAATTCGATTTCCTATAAAAATTGTAGCCATATGTCTCTAATTTAATCTAAATTAAAAATCATCTCATTTGGATGTCTACAGATCAAGATATGGCTAAAAATACAGATTCATATTCAGTGGAAACACTACATCTAGCATATTCCAGCACACTTTATCATCATTTTCATCTTAGTTCATCTCTTTTGCTTAGTCTATCATTTCTATCTTATAACCTCATTATTTCCTCTTCATTCCTACTTCCATTTCAGCTCAATTTCAAACACAAATAAATCATATTCTATGTCTGATCATAACACCAAAAATAGAACATATCATATACACACATTCATCATATTTTCTGCACACATATCTTACTCCATTATCACATTCATTTCATTTCTAAACTATCACACTAAATTTAAAACATGGTCTCTTTATTATTACTCATCATACACTCAAAGAAACAAGACATCAATATTCTCATTCTTCATCCACGATGCACATGTATAATGACCACTATCCTCATGATCATTTAATATCAATTAATCACCATATTTGTCTCATATTTATACAGCTCATGAGAATTAACATGTTACTTACTTGCTAAAACTCCAAGTTCTTCAAAAACACCAAGAAGCCCTAACTTCTCATACAACCCACATACATCATCATGGAGGTTGGGAGGTTTAGGTTTTCTTATGGAAAATGAAGAAGACAATAAGGTGAGAGTGGCAAGTGAAAGAAAATATGAGAACAAGGTTTAACGTTGATGGAGGTGGTAAGTGTCGTGGAAGTGAAGAAGCTTAAAGAAGATGAAGAAAGTCACAAAGAGAAGAAGAAAGCGAGAAACAAAACAATTAACAGTCTTCCAATGTTAAAGAATCGTGGGATAAAGACATGGCTTGGCAAGTGACACTTGTCACTTACCACATGTCCAATTTCTATGGGTTTAAAATAGGTTATCTTATTTAACTAATCCAATCAACTCCAATTTATACTCCAATTGTCTCCCAATTTTCAATGACAATTGTCAATAAATACTAATGTCATTTATAAAATTTTCCACTGCCATTTGACTCTTATTTCTACTACGATTTATCAATTGTTTTTCCACTTGGCATTTTTTCTAGTCCAAAAATACCCAAAATTTCAGAAATATCCTAAATTTCACTAAAAATTCTAATCCAACAATTAGTATCACCAAATCAATTTTCAATATATAAAATCCACCATTCTTAATATAACCACATTTATAAATCAATTTTACTTAGAAAATGTCAATGAATGCATGTACAATCATTTTAATGTGCAGAAATCAATATTCATATGTGTGTGTATGCTATATTATGCATGAGCATGAAATGCACTTTCTAACTTCTCACTAACCTCTCATGTACACTATTTTAGGGTGCTAACCCTTAACGTGGGATAATGGGATGTTACATAAAATCATTGTTAGGGTACTAACAGAGAATAAATTTGTCTCCTTCAGATATAAGGGTATTACCTGGATTGCAATTTTGTGTGCAAATCTATTAAGAACCTTCTTGTTATAGAACTTTTGTGATAATCCAAGAATACTATGAGAATGATCTTGATGTATTTGTATCCCTAATAAAAAAGAGGCATCACTAAGATTTTTCATCTCAAAATTTTGAGATAGAATTCTTTTAATTTAGTGCAATAAGCGTACACCATTACTTGTAAGCATTATATCATCGATATACAAAACTAGAAAAGTATATTTGCTCCCATTGATGAAAATTGTAATACCATTAATGAGAAGTCTACTTGAGTCCATAGATGAGTTTCTTTAATTTGCAAACTATTTTTTTTAGGTCTCTTGACACAAAATTTTCTAATTGTACCATATAAATCATCTCATCAATGATGCCATTGAGAATTGCAATTTTAATATCCATTTTATGTAACTCAATGTCAAAGTGCACCATTAATGCCATGATGATTCTAAAAAATTCTTTTAAATAAACCCGATAGAAATTCTCTTTGTAATCATTCCTTCTGAGTGAAGCCTTTAGCAATTAGACGTGCCTTACATCTTTCCACTTTACTCTTAGAATCCCTCTTGATCATAAATATCCATTTGTAACTGATGGGATTTGCACCTTCAGGTAATGGGATAAGATCTTAAACATCATTTCCTTTTATAGACTTCATTTCCTCATTAATAACTTCAATTCACTTTTGAGAGTTAGAACTTTGTATGACTTAATGGAAGTTAACTGAATCATCTTCCACTATCCTAATGTTATAATAATGTTCTTGAAGATGTATAACATAATCATCTGGAATTGCATTTCTTCTCTCTTTAGTGGATCTTCTTAGTGGTATTGGTTTTTAAGGTTGTTGGGTTTAGTATTTTGAAATAACTTCTTAAATTTGTATGGGAGGACTTTTTTCTTGATCTGGAGTTGCTTTTTTACTGATGTCAACAACCATTTGAGGAATAATAATACTTTTCTCCTCAAATACAAAGTCTTTTATCTTATCTCCCACCTACAAACTCAACTTCCTTAAAGAAATGGGCATTACCTGTCCCAAAAATTCCTTTAGTTGTGGGATCATAAAACTTGAAACCCCTGTATCTTTTAGAGTATCCAATAAAATAATAACTAATAGTTCTTGAGTCTAGTTTATTTTCATTTGGCCTATACAACCTAGCCTCTATCGAAAAATCCTAAATGTGTAAATGGTTCAAGTTAGGTTTCTTACTTGTCCACAACTCATAAGGAGTTTTGGTGGTTGCTTTAGTTGGAGCTTTGTCAAGTAAGTAAGTTGTAGTCTTTAATGCCTTAGTGGAATTATGGTAAGATGGTATGAGAAATCATACTCCTTACCATATCCTTAAGTGTCCTGCTTCGTCTTTTAGCTACACCATTCATGCTAGGAGTGCCTACTATAATGTCATATGGGACAATTCCACATTTATCTAGGTATTCAATAAAGGGTCTTAGTTGCTATTAACCTAAACCATCATATTTACCATAGCATTCTCCACCTTGGTCAAAGCTGATACACTTAATATTTTAACAAGTTGATTTTTAACTTCAACCTTAAATGTTTTGAACACATCTAAAGATTGGGATTACTCTTAAATGAGATATATTTCTCATGAATGAGATATAAGTAATTGTATCTTGAGTATTCATCTATGAACATGATAAAATATTAGTGACTATTTCAAGATATTGTAGGAAATGACCCACTTATATTTGTATGTATTAGTTATAAGATGTTTGAGTTGTACTGACACTTAATCTCTTTTAGTTTATCTGTTTTCCCTGTATATAGTTAAAACATACATTAAAATCTATAAAATCAAGGGAACCAACAATTCCACTAGACACAAATCTTTCAATTATCTTTTTAGAGATATGATCCAAATGCTTATGCCATAAATTCCATTGGTTAATTTTCTTTTATAACCTCGTGCAATAGTATACAAGAATTCATTGTAAAAATCAATAGTATCATGTATATAAAGTTTACCATTTACCATCAAGGAAGCAATACCAATAAGATTTGAATTTTGAAAAAGACTAATTTTTTTCCAAATAAATAAGAGTAACTAAATTAGTCCAAAGTATAAATAAAAACCAAAATATGTCTAAAGGATGGTACAACAAAAGTCTCTTTTAAATCCAAATGAAATCTAGTACCTAACAATAACTGAAATGTCCCTATTGCTTCCACTTCCACTTGCTTTCCATTTCTCACAATGATGTATCTTTCACCATCACTTGACTTTTGGCAACTCAGGAAACCTTGTATAGACACATTTATGTTAATAGTAGCATCTGAATCTTTCCATCAAGTGTTTCTAGGCATTGAAGCTAAATTAACCTCAGAATAAACCAAAGCAGGAAATATACCTTTCTTTACATACCAAGCATGATATTTGGTATAACCCCTCTTCCTATAGTCTGCACCCTTACAGAAGTAACAGGTAAATTCCTCATTATGTTCTTACTTTTATTTCTTTTGTGCAAAATCAGAACTTACAACTTGCTTACTCTTCTTTCTATTCTTGCCCTTATCTTTAGATGTTGTGGCCAAATAAGCACTCTCAGTCTTTCTTTGCTTTATTCTGTACCACTTATTGTATTAAACCTTAATCGGTACAAATCATTACCTATAACATAAAAATAATGTTAAATCATCAAGACATAAAAACGGAAACATTTCTAAATCTATTTGTTAGCTCAAGGTTTATATGTAACAATTTTGATGATAACTATATAATATTTCAAAATTTAAAATTGATTTATTTCCTTGTATAGAAAACAATATTTTTTAAGGAAATAAAATTATAGGAAAATTACTTCCTTTGTTGCAGGAACCTTCTTAGTAAACTTTCCTTATTAACATCTGGGAGGATCTTTCCTTTTCAAACAATTAGCACCAAAAATTTTCTTTCCAGCAGAATGATATTGAAAATCCAAAGACAACTCAGAATTAAGATGAAGCAATAACTAGTTGAAGAAATTGACTATTTAATGAAGAGCAATAACACTTGTGAAGTGACGAACGTACACAGACTTTTGAACATTTGAGCATCTTCTATAGTCTTGAGAGTCATATCATTCTTATTGTGCCTTAACAAGTGAATTACTCCATCAAGAGAGAAATTGTTATTTGAGAACTTACTTATGATTTTACATTTTTTTTGAGCTTTTAGAAGCTTATTATACACTTCGAGTGTGGAGGTTGGAGAATTTTGAAAAATATATACTTATAAGATTGGAGAGGCTCGTCAAATTTAATATTAGGATTCTTATAGTGAAATACTTAAGTTGGATACTTGGGGACTAGACGTCGGTTTGGTTGTTAGCTAAACTAATATAAATCTACTGTGTCATTCTTTCTATTTACCTAACTTTTAAAATTTTGCATGATAAGTGTGTGCTTTCAAGAGGCTCTGTTAGTTTTTCAATAGGCCCTTTTTGTTTCTACAAAGTAAGAGGTTCTTTTCGCTTTAAGCGTCAACAGTCTCCTATCAATTAACAGGCTTATTTCTATTTGAGCTCTAGCAAGCTCATATCGATTGACATGCCCCTTTCTTTTTGAGTGCAAATAGGATCCTTTTGATTAATAGACTTCTTTTGTATTTTAAATAACTAACAAGATCCTTTCTTTTTAAACGTTAACAGGTTCCTTTCGAAGTTTAATAGGACCTTTCCATTTATCAACCCATTTTGTTTAAGAAGGATTTTAAAGATTTAAAATACCTTGTAATTTTTTTTACACACAATTCACCCCCTCTTTTGTATGCTTGCTTTATCATTTGGTATCAGAGCGAGGTTTCACATTTATTATGTTTTAGCATACGTGACCGATCATGGAAAACAACTTAAGAAGCTTGGAAGGCCAATTTTTCTTAAAACCTCTTTACTTCGATAGAAACAACTACTCCTATTAGAAAGAGAGAATGACCATCTATGTTCAATCAATGGATATTGAAATCTGGCAAGCTATCAAAGCTGGAGCTACACCTCTTGCTATTGAAAACATAGAAATGTAGACTAATGCTAATAAAAAAATGCACAGATGAATGCCAAAGCAAGACATCATCTGATCTATGCACTATCTCTAGAAGAATACGAAAAGATATCCTACTGTTCTATAACACAAGAAATGTGGGACAAGCTTCAAGTTACTTTTAAAGGAACGAATGAGGTAAAGAAACATAGAATAATTCTTTTAGTGGGTCAATACAATAATATTTGCATGAAACAAGGAGAAACAATAGACAAATTTTTCGGATGTTTCAACAACGTCATCACTGCCTTGAAAAACTTGGGTAAGATATATCCAAATGACGAGCTGGTAACAAAAATTATAAGATCATTATCAAAGGAATGGAAACCTAAAGTGACAGCTTTGGAACAGCAAAAGATCTCGATACAATCTCACTTGACTAGTTAAGAAGAAACTTAAGGATTCATAAAGTTGAGCTTAGGCAAAAAGAAGGATCCTTATACAGAAAAGGAATGGCACTAAAAGCAGTTGACGAATCAAATCCATCAAATGATAATGAAAGTGATACTAAGTTACAAATAGATGGACATGACGAATTCAACTTCATAGTCAGAAAATATGTCCGCTTCTACAAAAAGAAGCTCATGAAGAAAAGAAAAGAAAACAAAAAAAATTGGAAACAACAGGTTCTTATCAAAAGGCAGTAGCGGCAATAGCAATACACAAAAATAATCAAATCATATGTTATCACTGCAAGAAGTCTAGACACACAAGACCAGAGTGTTCTCTTCTTCAAAAGGACAAGATAGAAAACATAAAACCTAAAAAGCATGTTATGACTGCAGCTTGGTCAGATGAGGATTTTAATCACTTTGAAGAAAAATAGCCTGAGGAAGTCAACAACATTTGCTTTATGGCCAAATCAGGAGATGATGAGGTATATTATTCTGACTCTGATATTGAAATTGTTGAATTAAGAGATGCATATCATGACTTATATGATCAGTAAAAAAATTAACAATGCGGTATTTCAAAAAGGTTGAGAAGTCAAAAAATAATGATAAATCTTTAATGAATAAGATTAAATTATTAGAATTGGAAAACAAAGATTTGTTGTCTAAAGTCACTTCTCTTGAAAATGAAAATAAATAAACAGTTCTTTAAAAGGAATGCTTGGAACAAAAAATAATTCGGTTACAAAACTCATTTCTTGAAAATGATTCTACTAAGATAAAACAATTAGATGAGAAAGTTACTGCTCTAAAAATTGAAAAAGAGAAATGTGATAAGAAAATTGTTTCTCTTGAAAAAGATCTTGCAAATTTTGTTAATGGAAGAAACAATCTTAATGCATTACTTGAGAGTGGTAAATGTGTTTTTGATAAGGACCAAAAAGGATATAATAAAAATAACAACATCAAGCCATACAAAAACTTCTTTATTAAATCCAGCAGTAGCTATAGCCAAAACAATAGGAACCTGGTAAGTGGCAAATATCATAACAACTATCATTCATCTGTTTTGTGCGATTATTATGGTAGACATAGTCATATTAGCCTCTCTTGTTACTTTCGAAAAATGAAAAAACCATCTCAAATGTATGTTTGGAGACCGAAAGGTCAGACTACTAACATGGAAGGACTAAGAAAGATTTAGGTACCTAAAATAGGATAATACACTCGGCAGATATGCTTTAAAATGGAGATAAAGGAAAATTAATAGATAGTTAATAGCAGCTATTCAAGACACATGATAGGTGAAATATCGCATTCAACTATATTGAAAGAAAAGACAGAGATAATGTTGTCTTTGTCGATAAAGACAAGGCAAATGGCACCAGAATTGGCAAAATCGGTTATTCTAACTTTGCTTCTATTGATAATGTTCTTTTATTGATGGATTGAAACATAACTTGCTTAGCATAAGTCAATTATGTGATAAAGGTTACATAGTTACTTTCTATGCATCACATTGTGAAATAATTGACAATCTTAATAATAATATTGTATTCGTTGGTCCTAAAAATCAGAACATATATTGTGCTTAATTGGAAGATATATCTTCCCAAAATGACAAGTGTTTTGTCTTAATAAAAAAGAATTCACTTATCTGGAACAAAATATTTGGACATGCTAGCATGAGCATTGTCTAAATTGTCCAAAAATAAGTTAGTAAGAGGAATGTCAAATTTGAAATTTGAGAGCAATCAAATTTGTGAAGCTTGTTTAAAAGGAAAACAATCAGAAGCAGCTTCTCTCCTAAAAATAATGTGACTACTAACCAACCACTTAAACTCGTGCACATAGATTTATTTGGTTCTACTAGGACTCAAAGCTTTAGTGGCAAACATTACGATTTTATTATAATAGATGATTTTTTCAGATTTACATGGGTTTATTTTCTATTAAATAAAGATGATAATTTTGGAGTCTTTAAGAAGTTTTACGAAAAAGTTCAGACTGAAAAAGGGTACCGCATTACATCAATTCAAAGTGATCATGGAGGAGAATTTGATAACATAAAATTTGAAGACTTTTGCAAAAAAAATGGTATAACTAACAACTTCTAATGCCCAAGGACTCCTTAGCAAAATGGAGTTGTTGAGAGAAAGAACAAAACTCTTGTAGATGTGGCCAGAACAATACTATGCGAAAGTGACGTACCTTATGGTTATTGGGCAGAAGTTGTGTCAACCGCTTGTTATATACTCAACAGGTGCCTCATAAGTCATATTCTAAAAAAGACCCCCTATGAGTTATGGAAAGGAAGAAAACCAAATGTTTCTTACTTTCAAGCATTTGGCTGCAAGTGTTCCATTCTAAACAATGGAAAAGATAACCTTGGACAGTTCGATGCAAGATCAGACGAAGTTATTTTCTTGGGCTACAGTACTGCCAGTAAAAGATTCAGAGTATATAATAAAAGAACAAAAAGATAGAAGAATTGATACATGTGGTATTTGATGAAGTACTACCTTCGATAACAGCAATTGACTCAAATGATGAAAAGCATCCATTAGTACCTAAAAATACATCGGAGAATCAAACTACACCTACAACACCTTCAAAATTACAAAATCAAGAAGGCCCCTCTAAAGCTAGAATAGAGCAGGCTCCTTCATCTCAACAGGAGCCTATGCAACGAAAAACACCAAGAGAATGGATAGGTCTTGATACACATCAATATATTCTGGGAGATCCCTCTAAAAGTCTAAGAGCAAGATCATCGTTTAAGAATAACTTTGTTGCTCTCATTTCACAAATAAAACCAAAGACTGTTGAAGAGACCCTTACTGACAATAACTAGGTTTTAGCCATGAAAGGAGCTGAATCAATTTGATAAAAACAAAGTCTAGAATATAGTACCTTGTTCTCAAAACAAGTCAATCATTAGGACTTGGTGGGTACTTCGAAACAAACTTGACGAAAATGATAAGGTGGTAAAAAACAATTCTAGACTTGTAGCTCAAGGTTACAATCAATAGGAAGCTATTGATTTTGATGAAACTTATGCACCTGTTGCTAGATTGGAATCGATTAGAATTTTACTTTCCTTTACATGCTATAGAAACTTCAAGTTGTTTCAAATGGATGTTAAAAGTGTATTCTTAAATGGTTACATTAACGAAGAAGTATTTGTTAAGCAACCGCTAGGTTTTGAACATAAAAACCATCTAGATTACATGATGAAGTTAACCAAAGCTCTGTATGGTTTAAAGCAGGCTCCTCGAGCATGGTATGAGAGGATAAGTAACTTTCTGCTTGAGAATAACTTTGAAATAGGAAAGGTCGATAAAACCTTATTTATTAAAAGAAAAGAGAATGATTTACTCATAGTAAAAATATATGTTGGCGACATAATATTTGGTGTTAATAACCCATCCTTCTGTGAAGAATTCTCATTATTAATGCAGGGGGGAGTTTGAAATAAGCATGATGGGAGAATTATTATTCTTTCTCATATTACAAATCAAACAAACAGAAAAAGGAATCTTCATTAGCCAAGACAAATACACAAAGAAACTCATCAAAAAATATCATTTTTTAGAATGCCAAACCGATAGGTACTCCCATGTACATTAGAACTAAACTTGATAAAGACGAAGAAGGTGAAGCTACAAATGAGACAAAGTATAAAGGAATGATTGGATTACTATTATATCTTACAAGCTCAAGACCAGACATTATGCTTAATGTGTGTCTTTGCGCACACTTTCAATCAAATCCGAAAGAAAGCCACCATCAAGCAGTTAAAAGAATCTTTTAATATCTCCACAGAACTATGGATTTTGGACTATGGTATCCAAAAACTGATTCATTTAACATAGTGGGCTATTATGATGTAGATTATAAAGGTGATAAAGTCGGTCGAAAAGGCACAAGTGCTCACTATCAATTTCTTAGAGGATGTCTAGTATCTTGGTTCTGCAAGAAGCAAAATTGCACTCCTTCTGGCGACTGAAGTGGAATACATAGCAGTTGTCAGTTGTTGTGTTCAAATCTTATGGATGAAGCATCAACTACAGAATTTTTCTCTAAACTTTTCTCATATTCCTATATTATGTGATAATACTAGTGCTATAAATCATTCTAAAAATCCTGTGCATCATTCTAGGACTAAGCGTATAGAAATCAAACATCATTTTCTTAGAGATTATGTTTTAGAAGGAACCATTGATCTATTGCATATTAATACTGAGAATCAAGTAGCTAAAATTTTCACCAAGCCACTCTCTAAAGATAGATTTTGCGTGTTAAGAAAAGAGCTTGGTATGTGCAAACTCTCTAATATTATTTTTGCATAAATATTCTCTACTACTTTTCTTTGCATTTTGTTTAGCAAGCTCCTTATATTCTAATTCCTTAAAAACTCTCTCTTAGTTTAGTAAGCTCCTTAAAGTTTAGAAGGCCCCTCTTAGTTAGAAGCCTCCTCTTAGGTTAGAAGGTTTCTTCTACATTAAAAGACTCATCTTCTTTTTAGAAGGATTCTCTCGGGTTCACATTATAAGTGACACGTGTCCTAAAAATAGGGCGTCATTCTTAGTGTCGTTTTATCCTTTTGAAAAATGCACGTGTAATCTGACAACTCTACATACACGTTTGTCAGAAGTTACGTAATCGATTATGCTTCCTTTTTTGGCTTGTGCGTCTACTCATCCGCTCACGAGATCAACGCTCAGGGATCACTTAGTATACCCTAAGCAAACTTCTCTCTTCTTCTCATCTTTGTTATTCTCTCTGCACCCTAACTCTCTGCATTCTTATTCCTGTCAAAGGCTTCAGCACCAGTGAAGTTATTCCTGTCAATGGATGCTGAAGCAAGATACAAAATGTGCTATAAGAAGAGAAAGGTGGTAGCAGGATGCATCTTGCGTCCCCATCTATTCGATGATATAGGCATTCTCATCACTTCCTATTTTCTTGCTATTGGTTGGGAGAAATTCTTAAGCTTGGATAAAACTGTGTGTGATGAATTGGTCAAATGTTTTTATACACATATGAGAAAGGAAGAAATTCATGGGAAGCAGGCAGTCATCTCTTAGGTACGCGATTGTGAGATTATGATTACAGAGGAAATCTTAGGAAACATGCTGAGTGTAATTCCTAAAGGTAGAACAGACCTTCGTTGTCATAAGTGGGGCAATGCTGACATTAATCTAGTTGAAGTAGTGAGTATGAATACTAAAAATGCCCATAACGGGAGACCCCTGGTGCAAACATTTGGACCTTCTGCTAAGATGCCTTGCATGCATTTTGGCTACCTCCATTTTTTCAAGAAGTAGTTTAGTAGAGAGGTGTAGTCTCCTAGACACGTATATGGTTTACAATTTGTTAAAGGGCAATAGGATGAATCTCCCAGCAATGATCCTGAAGTTTATGGTAGATAAGGGAAGTCACAAGAACACAACTGGTGGTCTACCTTATGGAATGTTGTTGACTAAGATTTGTGCATATTTTAGAGTGTCGTTTGATGACCAGAATTGCTATGAACCAACAAAGTTTCATTCTTCCATTCCTTACTAATTTGGTTACAAGATGAAGGACAATGTGTAGGTTGAAAAGAAGTCAGAAAGAGTTGTAGGTATCTCTAGTCCAACCCCAAAAAAGTCAGCCTTTGTTTCACTCCAAAGCAGAAATTGTTGGACCCCGAACTTTCGGTGGAAATTAGAAATATGAAAATGAATTTTAAATGAGTGTTTTTGAATAGGAATTGTATTATAGATGTCTTTGTTCCTTAAGGAAAGTGATAAGAAAAGAATTGACTGGTTTTGATGACTTTGAGGTTTTGAGGAAATATGTGTGTGTTATGACATTTAGA
>JANZLC010000001.1:4593657-4614829 GCA_026413385.1 Erythroxylum gracilipes
TCCATTCGGCATAAACTAAAATGTGAGTTATTTTATGCTAAATTAGCCAAGCCTAAAGGAAACATCCTTATTATTTGTTAGATATCAAATTGATTAGATGGAAAACTTGAACGAGAGACAACTTAAGGCAGCAGTAATAATGTTTACAATTTGCAATCTGATCATCCTATGGCGTACAGAGATCAGAACTAATTTGTAAATGGTAATAGGACTGCTTGAAACAGAAGGACCAGTCTGCTGTCAATTGTGGATGGATCTAGCACGTGTCTCGATTGTTGTTGATCGTCCACCACATGTGCACAATCATGAAACCTTATTATTGAATTGACTGCTAAAACAGATTATTATAGGAAACGTCATATTCCTGTTAATTAACGTACAGCTGCTGCAATTACACTTTTTGCTTTCTTCCTGGGCCCTTGAAAGGGACACCACCACCTCCATGATGAAAGCTTACTTTCGCATCTTTTGTGCAGTCCATGTGAGATGCCTTAACTCTCCTCTTTCGCTTTTATTTTCAGAGACCTCAAGAAACAATAAAGGGTGATGGTGTTTTTCATTCATATTTTTCGTTCCGATTATAAATCCATAACAGTCCGTTGTAGTTTCTTTTCCCAGCAAAAAGGTAGTCCCAACTTTTGATTAATCACGTCGTTGACGCAGAAACGTAGACGTTGAATGTCTGCATTTTTAACGAAGACGACGTCTGCGTCAACGACGCAGACCGACGCAGAGCTTCGTCCGCGTTTGAAGGCCTTCAACTTTCCAAAATTTTTATTTTTAGAACAAATAAAATTACAAAAACGAAGAACCAACCTTGGAGCAACAGAGAGTACAAGTTCGCTGTTATTTACGTAATTGACGGAAACTTACATTAAAAAAACAGCTTCCTGTATAAGTTAAAATTGGGGCTTTTTTAAAAAAGTTTTAAATTGCAGCTTTTGAAAAAGCTGTATTTGAACTTTTAAAAAAAGCTGTTTCTACTTTAAAAATATTTTTAAAGGGTCCAATTAAACATTTATTTTTTTTTAAAACAGCTTTTGTTGTAGTCAAAAAATACTTTTGGACCCTCCAAAAGCTAATCCAAACAGAGACTTAGTCTCAACTAAAAGTAAAATTTACAGCGTGATTAAAGTCAAAGTTGGAAGTTGGAACTAATTATCAATCAACGTCTACGCGCCTTTATAAAGAGAACAGAGTCGGAGTGCAAGTGGGCAGCTTTGGCAAGCAGAGAAGAGAGACCAAGACTGTTTCGACGATGGCTTCTGCTGCAAAATTTTCTAGGTTACTTTCTCGCCCTTTTGCTGGAGCCTCTAGATCTGTTCGTACCTCTTCAGGTAATGATAACGATGTCTACTCAATGTCAATACCCATCGGTGAATTTCTTTTATGTTCTGTGAATTTGTCGCTACGTTCAAAATGGCGATCGCGATTGCTTTTTTCTGTTATTTCTATCTATTTCACGATCTGTGTGTTTCGTCCAACGTTTAGATACCAAGAGCACTGGTTGATAATGGGTTAACGGTGAACTCTTTTTATTATTTTCTGGAGAATCTCAAACTTCAAAAAACTCGGGTCTTCACTGTCACATTCTTATCTTTTCCTTTCTCGGGAACCAAACAGAACACGTGATGAAGAAATAGCTGGCAGATCAGAAGAGATAGAGAATCTTTATTCTCCGTGATATTGGCTTCACCCTTTTTTCGTTATCATTGTGGTGCTTATCTACGATCAAAAGAAGCTCCTTTTTCGTATTTAAAACTTATGTGGACAGATTCCATGTTTGGTTTCTTGATACGTGCCTTACTATCTTTAGATCACCCACGTCACTCTTACGCCCCCGTTTCTGGACTATTAAGTGGCGACATTCTTATCCTCTTATTATTACCGAACTGGACTTGACGTTAGAACGGTGTCCTTTTGATAGTAACATATCGGCTCTTGGGTTCCCGTAAATGCGTCCCCTCCGCTCTCTCCTGTTTCCGCGCTCCAAATAACAAAGTTTACACCTGTGACTTCAAAACAAGACAAGTTTAAGCCTTTGGTTTCTGATTGTGGTTAATAAGGAAATATCAATCATTTCCAGAAGAAAACAAATAAAACGAAATTGATTATAGTTCTTAACGGCTTCCCATGATGTGCAATATTTTCTGTAATTTTCGGTTTGCAATCATTTTTGTCCTAGAATTCACCGACAGGGATTTTGTTTTTCAGGGAGGAATTATGGTTTGGCCAGTGTACTATCTAGATATAGCACGGCTGCTGCTATCGAGGAGCCAGTTACGCCACCTGTCAAAGTAGGTTACACTCAGCTTTTAATCGATGGGAAGTTTGTTGAAGCAGTATCAGGTGAATTTACTTCAGTGTTAAAGAAGAGCTTTTGGCCTGTTAAGTTTTAGATTTTGTTAAATGATACTGTCTGAACGTGGGTTCCCTTAATGAACCACCAGCTCCAACTCCAATGTTCCAGCAGGGCCGGGAACTGAGTCGTTTAGACTAGAAATACGAAAAAATAGAAGTGTGAATGGGCTAGTTACACTATATTGCATTGCGGGTCATGTATTTATTGCTAGAGGAGGCTCTGTTTTTTCTTTCGAGTATGCTATTAATGGACATAGAAACAGTTGGTGAACCTTTGGCTGGTACTTTCTTTGTCAACAGGGAAGACTTTTCCAACTCTGGACCCCAGAACTGGGGATGTGATAGCCCATGTGGCCGAAGGTGATGCTGAAGATATTAACCGGGCAGTGGCTGCTGCCCGCAAAGCATTTGACGAAGGACCATGGCCAAGGATGACTGCATATGTACTCATTCATTGTCCTCTTGGTTAATAGATTTTTCTTTTGTTATTGGTGAAGGACTATCAAACTTTGTTATCTTTTAATTCTAGGAAAGGCAAATGGTACTTCTGCGATTTGCTGATTTGCTTGAGAAGCACAATGATGAAATTGCTGCTTTGGAAACATGGGATAATGGGAAGCCATACGAGCAAGCTGCTAACGTTGAAGTGCCAATGACGACACGCCTCTTTCGATACTATGCTGGTAGGAAAAAAGATGAGAAGAAAAGTATAGTTCACACTTTGAAGGTTCTTACGTTTCTATAAATTTCTCAGGTTGGGCCGACAAGATTCACGGGCTGACCGTTCCAGCTGATGGACCCCATCATGTGCAAACCTTGCACGAACCTATTGGTGTTGCCGGTCAGATTATTCCATGGAATTTTCCTCTTCTCATGTTTGCCTGGAAGGTTGGCCCAGCACTGGCATGTGGCAATACTATCGTTATTAAGACAGCTGAGCAGACACCATTATCAGCTCTCGTTGTGTCAAAGCTCCTTCATGAGGTAATCCTCAACTTAACCTTTTCAATATTTTATTTTAAGTTCTAACCATAAGCTTCGTGCTTTCAGTAGGATAATACTCAATTTATGGTTTTAGAATATGCCAAATATGCAGACAATAAATGAAGATGAGGGATAAAACTTGACCATCAAAATTGGTTATTTTTATGATTATAAGGTAATCCGAGACAGAAGCTCATGGCTTGTCCTAATGTAATCTAGTGCATACGGACCTTCTAGTATTAGAATATCGTACTAAAATTACCTGACAACGAATATATTGTCAATTGATCGTCTACGCATGTTGTTGTATACGAATACTTATCCAGAAATCATCACTGTTTGGATTCTTTAGACGAGCATTTCTATTTATATGTTCTAGACTTCCTAATGCAAATGGTAAATGTAGTTCGAATATTTTTGCCTTAATTAAGTTTGTACCTGTCACAGGCTGGACTCCCAGAAGGTGTTCTCAATGTGGTTTCTGGCTTTGGACCAACTGCCGGCGCAGCTCTTGCTAGCCATATGAACGTGGACAAGGTAATGTAGATCATCAAATCCATGACCTTCCGGTTGAATGCAGTAGCAATTCTTTTGATTTGCTTTTATGAACAATATCTCAAGTTTTCAAGTAATTTTTATATGAAAATAGTCGTTCAATCAGAATTTTGTTGGCTGCCCATTAACTGATATGATTTATTTGCAGCTTGCATTTACTGGATCAACTGGCACAGGGAAAATTGTACTTGAATTGGCTGCGAAAAGCAATCTTAAGCCAGTGACTCTGGAGCTTGGAGGCAAATCACCTTTTATTGTCTGTGAGGATGCCGATGTAGATAAGGCTGTGGAGCTAGCTCACTTTGCTCTATTCTTTAATCAGGTATGTCTATTAACAATATCAGTTCAAAACCATTGCTGGCTTAAGTAAAATAATTTGATTGCGATTTCTGTCATTCAGGGTCAATGCTGTGCTGCTGGTTCTCGTACGTATGTGCACGAGCGTGTGTACGATGAGTTTGTAGAGAAAGCAAAGGCACGAGCTGGGAAGCGCTCTGTTGGTGATCCCTTCAGGAGTGGTATTGAGCAAGGCCCTCAGGTAAAACAAGGAAACCCTGACTGCTTTGAAGAGCTTCAGGAATTCAAACTAGTTGCGGTGTTGATCCTTTACCTGCTTAAATGAAACAGGTTGATTCAGAACAGTTTGAGAAGATACTCGGGTACATAAGATCTGGGATTGAAAGTGGAGCTACACTTGAAACTGGAGGTGAGAGGTTTGGCAACAAGGGTTATTATATCCGGCCAACTGTCTTCTCTAATGTCAAGGTACATTTCCTATCTATTAATAACTCGACACATAAAACATGAAGCTAAGCTAACTAGGTGAATCGTTGTTTGCATCAGGATGATATGCTGATAGCCAAGGACGAGATCTTCGGTCCTGTTCAGTCCATCTTGAAATTCAAGTAAGCAATTACAGTTGATTAGTAAAAACCATGTCCAGATTTACTAAAGTTCTTCATCGTCTGTTACAAACAATTGCAGGGACCTTGGTGATGTCATAAAAAGGGCAAATAACACACCCTATGGGTTGGCTGCCGGTGTGTTCACGCAGAACATAGACGCTGCCAATACATTGACTCGTGCATTGAGAGTAGGGACTGTCTGGGTTAATTGCTTCGATGTTTTTGACGCTGGCATTCCGTTTGGTGGCTACAAGATGAGTGGACAAGGCAGAGAAAAGGGTATTTATAGTCTCAGGAATTACTTGCAAGTGAAGTCTGTGGTCACACCCTTGAAAAATCCTGCATGGTTATAGATTGTATTAGACCCTTTTAGTAGCTTTGTTGGTTTCTACACTTTGGTTGAGTTTGAAGATTGTTGAGAATAATGTGTATAGTGCATGCAAATAAGAGTGTATGTAATGCGATGGTGGCGAAGAAATTATTTGGAAGATGAGGCTCGCTGGAGCTCTGTCCGAAAACTTGGCAGCCTTTGCTATGATTTACTTGGTTGTATAATTCTAGGTAATTTCGCCTTCCATTACCTGGATGTGACTTCTTTTAAAGTATGGGCCTCTGTGAGCTTGAGCATTACCAGTATGGAGTTTAAAGCTAAACTCTCATTCAGGCCAGAATCAGTTTATTTCACATCTTGCCAATGCATACGAGTCCGTTTACGTGTTTAACTCAATCATTTCCCGACTTGATAGGTTTCAAAGATTGGCGTGATACCAGTGCTTAAGTAGCTGTTGATTTGGACATTTGTCTTCCCATGAAATTGATTTTATTCTAGATTAAATTATCTTGTTTTGTACGTAGGAGCATCACCTCTTATTTGTTACCTAAAGTATGTATCTTTATTTATTTATTTTCTTTATTTAAGTATAGGATCTTGGCATATAAATACAAGACTATTGAAGGATGCACTCTATTCTCCCCTCATAAGACTAATAAGGTTTTCCAATTCATTTTGATATGAAAGATCCATAGTTTCTTCTTTAGCCTTAAAGTTTTGTTTTATAATCTGGATGTTGCTTAATTCAATCCAAGTATGTTATTCAGCTTATTTCTTATACATTCTTAGAAATACTAAAAATGTTCATTATTCTAATAGCTAAGGTGCTCACACCTAATCTCCTTGTAAATATTTAATGAAATTGTCATTGGAATTGAAATCTTATTCTAAGGGGGAAGATATCAAATATAACCAATTTGAATTCGAGATAACTATTCAAAATCTTAATAAAATATTAGATTTATTATCTCATGTTTTCTCTTTAAAATTAATAGATAAAGCTTGATTTGACCAACCTTCAGCCTGAATTAAAAAAAATAGACTTTAAAGATTTGATCTGGCCTAACTTGACTTGTCATAATCTTAATATTTCAATTTGAAGCATAAATAAAAGCATAAATCTCAATCGATTTTCAGGGAGCAATATTTTTTTTTTTAACTAGACTCAAGCTTGACCAATTGCTAATCCTAGCTAATGATGATATTCATCTTAGTGATGCAATTATCTTATGCTCACTCATGATTAGATATTGTCTAGGCAGTTCATATTATTAGTCAATTTACGTCTACTCCATATATCACTCATTATGATTTTTTTACGCATTATTTTTAATCTCAAAAGAATATTATTTAATGAACTTCATTTTTTTAAAAATTATGAAAGCTTACTTTACGTTCATCAATTATTATGATAATCAAATTAATATGCAAATTGCTTATAATCAATTAAGTTTTTATAAATAAAAAACTTAATTAATGTTAATTTAACAATATTTTTAATTAAACTTCAAAATTTTTGATAAATAATGAAAATTTCTTGCAATTATATTTTAAATTATTTAATTTAATTTTTATCTTATCAATTTAACTTATTTTTAAAATATTAAATAAAATACATGTTTTCTAATATTTCTTTTTTACATTAAATAATTTGAAAAGGTATTACCTATTCAAAGTATCAAAATCACGGGAATTACACTTAAAGTCTCAATCACCTAAAGATGTGGCCAGCAGCTTCCTTGCCCATTATTATTTATTTGGCACTATATCTCCAACTAATTGTCGGCTGCCCGTCCTCACTTACCTTAATGATCACGAGCCCGTCCCAAAATCTCCGCCCACGTGTCGCTTAGCCATCAACTCGACCGCCAAACTCGAACCTCTCTACGAAGCCGCCTTCCCCCATCTCTCGATCTCCCACATGCTTCTCCGCCACCAACATCGTTGGATCAATCAATATCGAATAATCTAGCGACGCGTGTCCCTACTAGATCCGCTACCCGTCTTCCTATATTTAGCCACTAACCGCCATACGCCCCATCACCAAAAGTCCACCGTAAAGACACGACCCCAAATAGCTAAAATCCAATTTCAAACTTTTCAACATATCCACTCATATTTTCATGATCCAGATACCCATCGGGTCAGCTCGCCGGGTTCTGACGTTCCCGGCGGTACATCCATGCGAGAGTGTAGCTCCCAGTACGCTCCTAACCTCCTTGACCGATCTAGCCCACGCCATTCGCGGTTATAGATCCAAGGTTTTCTCTTGCAATTCGCTAATTGGGCGCCATACGATCCGTCAAGTCAGCAATCTTCTTCATTTCTTTGACGAAATCCGGGCCATCCGGTCGGGTCTACCGGACTCCTTCGTCCTCGGCTTGTCAGAGCTCCATCTCACTCTACAGAAGGTCGTGTTCTTGCTAGAGGATTGTACCCGAGATGGATCGCGCATATGGATGCTGATAAATTCGGAGCTCGTTTCGGGTCAATTTCGGGTCTTTGTCCGATCCATAGCAATTAGTCTGGATGTTTTGCCGCTCTGGTTACTGGACGTTTCCGGCGAAGTAAAGGAGTTGGTTGAATTGGTGACGAGGCAGGCGCGTAAGGCGAGATTCGAAGTCGACCTGGAAGATAAACGGGTCATAGATGAAGTTATGTCAATTCTGAGTCAGTTTCAGGATGGTGCGAAACCTGAGAAAAGTGATCTGAAGGAGGTTTTGGATTACATTGGAGTGAAAAAGTGGAATGATTGTCGAAAAGAGGTGAAGTTTCTAGAGGGAGAGATGGAACTTGAATATTCAAAGGGAAAAAGAAACTTGACGCTTTTGAGTGGCTTGATGGCGCTGATGAGTTATTCAAGGTGCGTGCTTTTTGATCCCATTGATAATGGAATCGCCCAACAAGTTGATCTTGAGAGTAAATTTCAGAGAGATGGGGTTAGGTGCCTTAACAGCTACGATTTTCGATGTCCCATTTCGCTTGAGATCATGAAAGATCCTGTCACGTTAGAGACAGGACACACTTATGATCGGTCTTCGATATTGAAGTGGTTCAGGAATGGAAATCAAACTTGTCCTAAGACAGGAAAAAAGCTGACTAGTACTGAACTTGTACCAAACTTAACTGTCAAGCGATTGATTCAACAATACTGTGTGGAACATGGCTTACCGGTGGTTGTGGAGTCGAATCATAAGAATCGGGACGTGACTAGGACGCTTGCTGCTGGCAGTTTGGCTGCGGAAGGTGCAATCAAAATGGTTGCTTGTTTTCTTGCTAACAGGCTTGAAAATGGAGGTTGTGAAGATATGAACAAAGCGGCTTATGAGATTCGGATTCTTAGCAAGACCAGTGTTTTCAATAGGTCTTGCTTAGCTGAAGCCGGAGTGATTCCATATCTATTGAACTTGTTATTGTCTGAAGATGCTGCGTGTCAAGAGAACGCTATTGCAGCTTTGTTGAATCTTTCCAAGCATTCAAGAAGCAAAGCTCTCATTGTTGAGAATGGAGGATTGGTATTGATTGTAGATGTTATGCGGAGGGGGTTGAAGATGGAGGCTATGCAGCATGCGGCTGCGACAATATTTTACCTTGCTTCCATCGAAGAATACAGGAAATTGATAGGAGAAAGTACAAACGCTATACCAGCTTTAGTAGAAATGGTGAATGGAGGAAGTGATCGAGGCAAAAAGAATGCTTTGGTTGCAATTTATGGGCTGCTTATGTACCATGGGAATCACTGGAGGGTTCTTACAGCCAAGATAGTTCCTTTACTTCTTAGTCTTCTAACATCTTCTGAAGGAGAAGAACTGATCACTGATTCTTTGGCGGTTTTGGCAACTTTAGCTGAAAATTGTGACGGGGCAAAGGAAGTCCTTTGCAATGGAGCTTTACCTCAGATCCTGGGGATCTTTCTTTCTTCCTCTTCAAGGACAGCAAAGGAGCAATGTGTGTCTTTGTTACTTGCTTTGTGCATCAATGGTGGCCAAGATGTAGTTGGTGCTCTAATAAAGAACGCTTCACTTATGGAATCCTTGTATTCCCAACTCACTGAAGGCACATCGAAAGCAAGCAAGAAAGCCAGTACTCTCATCAGGATTCTCCATGAATTTTATGAAAGAAACTCCTCCCCATCGAAGACTACAGTGCTTTCTCGAGAACGATTTATTCATGTATGGTAGCCCAAATTTTTGAGGGTTGCCTAAATTTTTTTGGTTTTTTCCACGCATCCATCCATGTACATACGCTCATTGTGTAGGGATGGTCGTTTGCTTTTCTCTTGGTTATGTGATATCAGCTGTTTTTAATGAGCTGATATCCATGATCCTATATCAGCTTCTGTTTTTTTCACGAGGCATTGTACAAATACATGATTGTGTATATTTCCTTTCTAATTTTGTAACAATAAGAATGTTGTTAATTTTTGTAAAAATTATTGAAGACCAACCAATCTGTTATCCTCTGATATTGTTACTGGTTTCAGATTAAACCGAGATGGATGATTGACCATATGTAAATGAATTTAGTCGCATTGAGATTTCGAGCACTTTTTCTGATCTTAATGCCACTTGCTCCATTGATGGTCTTTCTGTCTTAGGCCCTGTGCATGGCAAGGCTAGCTTGATTACCTGGTCGAAAGCGCCGACTGAGTACTGCCCATTAAGTTTGGGATCTGCAAATTGTATCACATCCCCACCTCTTGCAAGAAATTTTGCCTGAGGAGTGGAGATATGCGTCAGGAACAATTGGTAACACAAGGAAGTTCCCAACATAGAGACTCATTATTGATTGGTTCTTACCAACTCATTTAGCTGCACCGGCCCGTTTGTATTCAGATTGAACACCTTCCGTCCCGAGAGCAATTGCAGTAGCACTATCCCAAAACTGTAGACATCCCCTTTAGCGTTTACATGGTGGTTTCTTTGATACTCAGGATCCACATAGCTGTTAGAATGTTACTTGATTTAGTGCTATTGAAAAGTTTAAGTTGTATTGTAATGTAGTAGGTATAGATTACTTATATTAGGAGTAAATCATCATGTACTCTCAAGTCCAAGCATCATTGAATTTTTAAATTTGAAGCAAACATATGCAGCCACTCAACTGATATATGTTCTGTTTTTTGCAATGAAAGATATAGCTCTTCATTGATCCTATTCTCCTTCCTCTTTGAAGTTACAAGTTCTGTACATGATTTTCTGCACTTTTTTACAATAGCCAAATGTACCCCTCAAAAGAATGGTGTTTGTGAAAGGAACAATAGAACCATCATGAACATGGCTCGATGCTTGCTACCGGAGAAAAATTTGCCAAAAACTTTGTGGGCTGAAGTTGTTAATACGGCTATATATCTTCAAAATTGACTTCCCACCAAAGCTGTTGAAGGAAAAACACCTTTTGAGGCATGGTTTGGAACCAAACCTTCGGTTGCTCACATCAGAATTTTTGGCAGTGTATGCTACTCTCATATTCTTGAAGCAAAGAGAGATAAGCTGGATCAATGTGCTAAGATTGGAATCCATGTAGGCTATGGTAACTTTTCTAAAGGTTACAGAATTCTGAATCCTCTTACCAACCGAGTTCATGTGAGTAGAAGTGTGAAATTTGATGAAATTAATGTTTGGGACTGGACAAAACAATCAGTCACTTCCTCTCCACAAAATGCACTTGATGAAGATGTTGTACAACAGTAGAATGAAGTTGATGACGATTCTGACGATGAGCCTGCTACAAGAGGAACCCGAACACTTGATGACATCTATGCAAGATGTAATGTAGCCTTGTATGAACCTTCAAACATCAATGAAGCATTGAATTGTGATAAGTGGAAAGCTGCAATAAAGGAGGAGCTTTGTATGATCAACAAAAATGAAACTTGGATCTTAGTTCCTAAGCCTGCGAATAAGGAAGTAATTGTCTTGAAATGGATTTTCAAAGTAAAACTCAATCCGGATGAGACAATCAACAAGTTTAAAGCAAGATTGGTTGTCAAGGGGTTTGCTCAAAGGCATGGGATTGATTTCAATGAAACCTTTGCTCTAGTTGCAAGGTTTGATACAATTAGAATGCTACTCTCCATTGCTGCCCATCTGAAATGGCAAGTTTTTCAACTAGATGTCAAGTCTGCCTTCTTAAATGGCATTCTTGAAGAAGAAATTTTTGTGGAACAGCCTGAGGGATTTGTAACTGATCCTGACAAGGTTTATTTGTTGAAGAAGGCCTTGTATGGACTCAAGCAAGCTCCAAGGGCATGGTATGCAAGGATTGATGAGTATCTCTTGAATTTTGGATTTCAGAAAAGTTACAATGAAGTTACATTGTATGTCAAACTTTCTGGAATTGAAATATTGGTGGTTTTAGTGTATGTTGATGATCTTTTGATAACTAGAAATAATTTGAAGGCCATCAAGGATTTTAAGTCTAAAATGGAGCTTCTCTTTGAGATGAATGACCTATGAATAATGTCTTATTTTCTGGGAATGGAGGTTAAGCAAGGCAGACATGGAATCTTCATCTCACAAGAAAAATATGCTCGAGGGCCGCTAAAGAAGTTCAGTTTGGGAAAGTCCAGATCTATTAGCACTCCTAGAGTTCAAAGAAATAAGCTATTTCTTGATGATGGATCAGATTTAGTAGATGCTACTCTTTATAGACGTGGAGTTGGTTCCTTACTATATTTGTCAAGTACAAGGCCTGATATTATGTTCATCACAAGTCTGCTATCTAGGTTCATGAATTGCCCTTCTGAATTGCATTTCAGGGCTGTTAAAAGAGTTCTAAGGTATTTGCATGGAACTCTCAACTATGTACTACTTTATAAACCAATTGGTTGTGTGAAGTTGATTAGTTTTACTAATAGTGATTGGGCTGGTTCACTCACGGATATGAAGAGCACATCAGGGTATTACTTTTCTCTTGGATCAGCCATGATTTGTTGGAGCACAAAGAAGCAAGGATCTATTGCTCAATCCACTGTTGAAGCCGAGTATGTTGCTGCCTTATCTGTTGTGAATCAATGTGTGTGGATAAGAAAGTTCTTGCTTGATTTGAATTTCAAAATGGAGAAGGCTACTGAAATTTTTTGTGACAACAAATCTGTTGTAGCTATGGTGAAAAATCCTGTTTTTCATGGAAATACCAAGCATATCAAGATTAAATATCATGCCATTCGAGAAGCTGAGAAGGAAAACCAAGTAAAGTTTCTGTATTGCTCATCAGAGGAATAAGTTGCTGACATTTTTACCAAGAATCTACAGAAACTTCGATTTGAGCTTCTTAGGGAGAAGCTTGGAGTTTTCAACAGCACTTGCATCAAAGAGGAGTGTTAGAATGTAACTTGATTTAGTGCTATTGAAAAGTTTAAGTTGTATTGTAATGTAGTAGGTGTAGATTACTTATATTAGGAGTAATTCATCATGTTCTGTCAAGTCCAAGCATCATTGTATTTTTTGAATTTGAAGCTAATGTATTCAGCATACTCAACCTATATAAGTTCTGAATGCAATGAACGAAGTAGCTCATTTTTTATTCAATTCATCTTCTCATTTAACTTTACATGTTCTGTATACATTCTGCTGCAAAAGTTTACAAACACAGTATCTCATTTTACTTGGAAGGAAATGGCATAGCAGGCGATTTTCTCTTCCACTCAGTCTTTCCCCTAACAATTTCTTCGCTTTTAGCTTCTCCTTTGGTTTGAAGTAAATGTGTATATCTGGGAGGTATCTTGTCCAGAGATCCCAGAAGTCCATTTCCTTGTATTATTTGTGTAGCCAACGAAAATCTGTTGAGTAGGCTCATTTCATTCTCTTCACTTAAATCTCTTGCAAGGATCCCATATTTATCAGGTTCGCAGAGTGACTGAACTGTATCTGAACTCCCACATTCCCTTCTGTATTCTAGTACAATGCTCGACAATTGATGATCTTCCAAAAATTGGTCAGGTATTGTCTGGAAAAGGAAAATGGACACAAATGTTGGGAGCTTCTTGTTTAATAAAATTGATGAAAGGTTGGGGTGTGCATTAGTTTGTGTAGATGTAGATAGTTACCTCCAACATCCATCTTACGTATTTGACGTTGTTGACATGGTGGTTCATGTCCAAATCGCTTCTTTTGGGCTAGGCAGAAATAACAATTTTAGTTTTCAGTTACCTGTAGCTTGTGATGTTGAAATTTGATAGTGATGTTCACCTTGAGGTTAGAGTTCATGTATCTTGCTTTGTCGTCAAGTTTACTGATTTTCTCTGGAACTTCTTTGATTGCTTGTTTCTCAATGAACCATGGTGAGATCTCAGCCCTCACTTCCTCTGGCATCTTTGAGAGGCGCCTTGTCGTCTGGTTCATCATCACCCAAGTGCTGTTTCACGACGTAACAAGTAGTATTTTTCTTTTTGCTATTTTTTTATTGATTAAGCAAAATACTCACGTACTATCAATTGTACTTGGGTTTAAATGCATAAATCTAACAGGCATTTGAATAACAAAATTGGTTCAATTGTACTTGGGTTTAAATGCATAAATCAGACTGAGGGCGAGAATGGTGTAACTGCATCTTACAAAACAACAATAAATGTTAATTGATCCTTCCCTATGCCTGTAATATGGAAAGGATAATTAGTTTTAAAGTGTCTAATATTTTGAGGCTTTTTTTAATTAAATATTTAAGATTTTAATTTTTTATTAAATGCTTAATTTTTTAAAATTTTAATAACAAAAATTTCCTTAACTAAATCTGCAAATTTTATTATTAACGAAATTAGCTTGTTAAATTGAATTATTAAGGCTTAGAAAGACGTGGAACAATCGTACCTGGTCGCACGTGCAAATACCTGGCCTGTTGCTTGGCTTCGTATCAGCCAATCTCGCCGCATTCCGTTTTTGCCAGAGGCTCCAACCCATGTGTTGATGTCCACTATCTCACCCCTACACCAAAGTCCACTGTATAGTTAACGTTTGTGCATTAGCATTAGCATCTTTCGCTTTGTTTGTGCCAAAGTTGAAGCTTCTTACGTACAACGGTCGTTTATATAATTCTGTCATACCAACTTTATTGAAAATGAAAAACTGTAAAAGCAGTCTAGCTCACTATGGATCTATACTATAACCGAAATCGACTTCACTGGATTGAGGTTAAGTCCTTTTTCCGTTTTGTCCTGATACCAAGTCGAACAATAATTAATATTACTGTTAAAAAAAACAGAAAGGAATAGAAAGAACATCCCCTTGATCTAATTTTGGCTGATATATCGTATAAACAGCTTTGTTTCTCTTTAAGTCTTTTCAGTAAAGTGGAAATGAAACCAATTCAACATGCTAGGCTCTTAGTTGGCATAACTCAACCAGAGGAAGATGGGCCACCAACAAAATACAGAGGATGCAAATTATTTTCGTTTTTTCTTGGAAATTGAGGATACAGATTATTAGAACTCTACAATTACCATTTCAATCTAAAAAAACTTCTCACAAGTTCATTTTTAGAACAAGTTTAATGATGGAGAAATAGCACTTACCAGATTGGATAATGATCCACTTGAACGTGCATTCTTGAGACAACCCAGATGAGATTGTTCCTAACCATTCCATGCGTCGCTCCGAATCCGTTGCCGAGAAGTCCCGACATCCATACATGGTTCAGTGCTGTTTCCTACATCACTTAGGAATACTTGTAAGAATACAAATTAACTTTCGCTGTGTGCGTTGAATTTGATAACAGAAACAAGTTTCGGTTTTGTCACCTGAAGAAGATTCAGAATACTTTCAAGAGTGGCAGTTTTATCAGCTCCAACTTCATACGACCTGATAACAACTGTCTGTCTGTAGCCAACCCCACCTTCAATTATCAGGCCTTGACGATGAGGATCAACGAACTGCTTCTTTGTTGGTATGTTTTGACGTGTCTGCTCCTTTGGGATGCTTCCATTTTTAGATATAAAAGCATCTGACGAGGTCTGCAAGCTTGCGATTTGGCTGGGAGGATCAACCTTAGACAATCTGGAGGAGGTACCGTTAACTTTGATTCTGTTCTTAGTAGGATCGTTATTGTAACTATTGCCGGACTGACACCTGATAGGTGAGGTGATGGTATAAGAGAAAGCAGCCATCGTTTTGAGCTGTTTTGCTTTTACGTGAAGAGGTGGAAAGTTGAAACTGAGAAATGGGTGCTTAAACACATTTTTAGAGATTAAACAGCAGGGTATGCCCAACTCCAAGGAAGTGACTCTCAAATAGTTTACAGGGACAAAAATAGGTAGCTTCGTTATAGCAAAATGCCGAGTAAATCAAAGAGAGAGCCTTGAGTGTGGTGAAATGAGTTGCTTTTGGTGGAACAAGTCCATTAGTGTTAGTAGTGATCGAATCGCTGGAGCAGACAAAAGGGTTTGTCTCCTTTCCCAACTTTTCGTGTCGGAAACCAACAATTCTTTGGGATCTTGTTAGTTGTTAATTATTATTTACTTTTGGCTTTTACAGCAATGTCGGAACTTGGCATATATTATTTGTATAACCTTGCGTTTTGTTTATTGTCCCCACGGAACTCAACTCTTTTCTGTGGGAGGAAGCAATTGATATCGTTAACAACTACTAGTAAAGAACTACAATTGACACTTGTTTTAGTCGGCTGTGACTCCGAGGAAAGGAAAGAGCAACTCGCAAGCTTTTTACTCAGCTTACTTAAGCAGTAATTTCCAAAAAAAAGGCCTTATATTTGCCATCGTCATTACTAGGACACGACCAACAAGCCTTTGTCGAATAATAAAGCTAGGCAACTAAAGGGATTGGTAAAATTTTTGTACACTCTAGATATCTTTGGTTTGCTGGGATTGTCCAAATTGAGAGTACAGATCTTCTGTTCAATATTACTCTGGTTTATACTGTTTCATAAAATCTTATTCATTTATTTTACGAGACTCAGGCGAAACTTATACGAGACTCATATAAATAAATAACTGAGATTTATTGGATACAATAAAACACCGTAATATTAAACAGAGAATTTGGACTCCCAAATTTGGGCTCTTTCCCTCTTATCAATATCTTCACTTCCCAAATATATTTAGAAAAACCCCTTTTCAATCTCTGTCACTTACACATATTGTAGATCCTTCCCCGCCGTATCTACACGAGGTCAAACTTCAAAGTAGGGAGTATTGAGTGGATGGGACTAAATTTTCTTACCTAGCTGCCGAAAGACGATTAGAACTTGAAGATTTAATCTCAAATTCACTTAGAGCCATGTTTCGTAATTGTCTCCAGCATATTGAAAAACCATAATCTTTGGATGGTTGTAGTTTTTAATTTTAATTTTCTGTTTTTAGTTTATATTTTTTCTTTTGAATAAAAACATAACCTTATTTACTTATAGTTATATTTTTATTAATTATAATAATTACATATTAGATAAAAATTAAAAATATATTATTTTTAATTAATTAAATTTATTATAATCTTTTATATAATATTTATTACTAAATTATCAACAAGATTATTAAAATAAATAATTTTAAATTAAAATTGTATTTATAAATGTATATTTATTAAATATTTTTTAATTATTAAATAAAATTTTTATTTGAAATTTATATATTTTGAAGATATTTTAAATTTAATTATATTCATTAACAATTATTAAATTAAATTTGTCATAATTTGTATTAATAATTAATATATTAAACAATTACAGAATATATATTTAGTCGTTGGCAAATCATATTAAAATAAAAATTAATTTTTTTGTAGTTTTTGAAAACTGAAAGAAGCTAAAATAATAAATAGAACAAACAAATTTTTTATTAAATTAACAAATAAATAAACATACCCTTATTTTTAACACGGGAGCTACTAAAGTAAGAAATATAGGCGAAGGAGCTGTGCATATTTTCCTTCTCAAGCTCATGGAGTACGTAGCTAATAATGAATACCTTCCTAAAAAAAAGGGAAGGTAATAGACAAATGAGTAGTTGAACACGTGATAAACATTTAACTGCAAGCCGAGTAGAGTTGAGGCTACTACAGCTAGCTACGCCTACTATTTCAATTTCGAATGAACGACTGAAAAATCTCGTCTTCTGTATGAACTTGAATTGTCCGATCCGATGTTAAGAAAAGATTCGAATAAAACCTCGAACATGTACGGTTAAAGAAAAAAGAAAAAGTGAGTTACGACAAGAATGGACCTCCAAACCTTAGATGATTAATTTGCTTAGATTCTTGAAAGAGAATGTTGAATTATAATGATTAGACAATGATCAAGCACGATTCATTTCATTAGTTCTCCAATATTGCCCTTGCCTATTTTTGTCATTTCGTTAAGACGGTCGGCCAGCAGTCAGCACGGCGGATTCAGTGCTCATTAATTAATTAATTAATACAATTAGAGGCCATTGATGTGTGTTCCTTCCAAAGAAGGAGGCTATGTAATAACCAGAATGGAGAATTGAAGTGCACATGTTTTCATCTAAAACTTGGGCCAGACATAAATAATATATGGTCAGTTATGTTAAGACTGCAAGGTCAAAATTATCATAGTGCAGTGTACTTCAGACCAGCTCGCAAAGATTTTTAAACTCAAAATTTTGGTTTATTAAAAGCTGCGGGATTATGTACAACAAGATTTAGAATTACGAACACCTCACCTTTTCTTTTTGTTTGATGATGAAAATATATTTTTGGCGATACAAGCCATTTAGGTTATTATTTGTTCTCCCCTTTTATTCACTCATAGAATCTGTGAGCCACGAAATGTTACTAATTAAAGTAGCAATAAAATCTAAGCAATCACTTTTCCAACACAAATACTATCAAATAGGAGTTAGACAGACACCTAATAAGTTCAACTTCTTTGATTGCGAATCCTTGAGAAAATATTGGAATTCCAGGAAAAATTAATAGGCAGGGATGCTCTCACAAGGAGTCGCGGTTAGAAAATGAATAATCCAACGTCGAAAAGAAATATATGTGAGTTATACATAAATATATGATTCATCGTTCATTATAATTGAACCTGGTTAAATTTCTCCTCAAAATTTTTCAAAATACTTCATTGATATCAAAGCCAGAGCAAAGTTTGATTGATAGAAATTTATGAATTGGCTATAGATTAAGGGGAAACTAGTCTGATATGGATAGATCTAAAGATTTGGAAATTCACAAGTAGAGTGATCATATACCAGAATGATATATGAGGATGAAGTTAGTTATACTCAAAGATATGACTAATAAATTAGGCTAAAAGAGCATTTTAGCTCCCAAGTTTTACATTGAAGTCTGAGTTGGACCTTAACGTTTCAGTGCGTTTGAAATAAATTCTAAAGTTTGCAAAACGTTCAAAATGAACTATAACGTTTAGAAAATGTTCAAAACAACCCTTAATTGGACGGAACCACTAACAAAGTTAGGCCTTTGTCAATTAAATGTTGACGTGACATTTTATTTTGTTGATGTGGATATTTTTAAATTTTAGTATAAGGGGACCCACATATAGATGTTGATTTTTTTAAAATGATAGTAAGTCCCACTTCTCATCATCAAAGATACATGATCAATAGTTCTATTTATGAGTATAATTTCCAATGTTTCTTTCTGTTTTGAACAACTTCAGATATTGGAGTAATGAGTGGAGCAACAATCTTCATCCAAGAACAATTTCATCTTAGCGATATTAAACTTGAACTTTTGGCTGGTCTCCTTAGTATCTACTCCTTTATCGGTGCAGCTTTCACTGGTCAAACCTCAGACTTGGTTGGTCGTTGCTACATCATTGTAGTTGCTAGATGCTTTTTCTTTGTAGGAGCCATCCTGATGGGTTTTACCACCAACTATGCTTTTCCTATGGTTGGTTGCTTAGTTGCTGGTATTGGTGTTGGCTTTGCCATGATGATTTCTCTTGTCTACACAATTGAGGTCACTCCATCATCAATGCGTGGCTTCCTAACCTCTTTCACAGAGGTATCTATATGTATATTATTGTCATTGATCATCTGTAACTTTTGTATAACTAAGACTAATGGCTATTCTTACGTAGGTTTTCATTAACATTGGAATCTTACTTAGATATGTGTCAAACAATGTGTTCGCGAGACTCCCAACACACTTGGGCTTAGAGTTGGTGCAATCCCTTCAATTCTTATTACTTTAGCATGTTAGCCATGTCTAAATCACCTCATTGGTTGGTGATGCAAGGTAGGCTTAGTGAAACTAAGCGGGTTCTTGAGAAGGTTAGTGTTTGAGAGAAATAAGCTCAACAATGACTTGCAAGAATCAAAGAAGTTGTTGATATTCCACTAGATTTTGACAGCGAAATCATAGAGTTACTAAATAAGAAAAGTCATGGAGCAGGCATGTGGAGAGAGTTTTTCATCCATCCTAGTCCCACTATTCGACAAATCATGATTTGTGCTATTGGAATGCACTTTTTCCAACAAGCTTCAAGCATAGACGTTGTTGTTTTATACAGTCAAACGATCTTCGCAAATGCAGGGATTTCTTCATCCAAAGGGTCTTTGCTTGCGATTGTCAGAGTTGGATTAGTGAAGACATTAGCCATTTTTATTACCATAGTTTTACTAGACAAGATGTTCCATTTAAACTCAAACACTAAACTAAATGCAACATTTAATCTTAAGTGGGACCCACTTCTATTTTTAAAAAATCCATCTCATCTATATATGGGTCCCATTATAATAAAACTTTTAAAAAATTCACATTAGTATTTAACTAACAGAGGCTTATCCATTAATAGTTTCATCTAGTCAAGTATTGTTTTGAACGTATTACAAATTCATTTTGAATGCACTGAAACGTTAGGGTCTAACTCAGACTTACAGTGCAAACATTGGGGGCTAAAATGCTCTTTTAGCCTAATAAACTATTGCCTTAAGGTTTTTGGTTGGTATATGATGTCCAAATTGCATATGGGCTCACTTAAACCTAGTTTAATTCTCTCCAAGTTCTCTCAAAATCCTTTAATCGCACCTTGCCTTTGTGAATGGAAGGATTCTACATCCTATCAATTTTAATTCTTAATGGTCGCTTTGTTAAAAAAAATTTATTCAAAAAGTGCACTAGAGGGTGGATATGGAGGATAAGATTATTGTATAAGTCACATTTGTTCGATGGAGAGACAACACATCAACCTATTGTGTTTTAGCTACAAATTGAAGAACTACATATTTCACGATTACAATTGTACCATAAAGTAAGCATATAACAATGAATCATTTTAAAGTTCATGAAGAAAGAGAATTGATGAAAGATAAAGCCTATTCACCAAGGGAGCATTGTAGATTGGAGTCATTAATAATACCAAGAGGGGAGGAAATCTTGTAGCGCCTCCTTACCGTAGGGTACACACCGAGACACCCGGAGGTCATTCCAGTACATAACCTACGATAAGGGCGAGCTACGTTCGAACACTACAATCACTTCACATGGATGCACATTCACATTGATCGGACCTTAGTCCGGCATTCAGTAGAAATGCTAAGCACACTTTTGCATTCATGTGCTTATCTACAATTTTCACATTTGAAACACTTATTTCGTATCGTTCACATACAAGGAGCACTTTAACCACTCATTCATACATCAAAATCACCGGACCTACATTGTCCGGAAACATTACAATCAAACCACATCTATTTCAGCATTTAAAACACATTCTAAAGCAAACAATTTATTGAGTGAAACCAACTAGGTTACTCACAGATTGCTCTCGAAGCTAATGTCTGGAAGATCCAGCAACGTCTAGAGGTTGACGTTCCAGTTGCCCCTCTATAACAAATAACATGTACATTTATCATAATTTGTACCATCATAGGTATTTAGTAATGCACATGTATGAAATAAAGTATGTACAATGCATATTCATGTTATCCCCAGGTATTATCCGACACAATTCTAATCTTATTTGGATCAGTAGAACTCCAGAAATCATCAAAATACCGAAGTATAATCACCAATTCCTAAGAACATACTCATTGTACCCGTCCCACTCTTTTCACTTAATCTTTCTCCATTCACTTCAGACAGCTATGATTCTT
>JANZLC010000001.1:4638797-4651375 GCA_026413385.1 Erythroxylum gracilipes
GGTGTTAGTCGCACTCGGCACATTAATCCTGTTATTAGCTCTAGCTAGTTGTTAGCTCTTTTATTTACCCAAAAAAAATGAGATAGGCATGCTTAACTATAAATCGGTAAACACGCCGTTAGTTTAAAAATCACAAAGTAGAAATGTTGGAAAATTGGGTCAGATTCGATTCCGCAAGTAACAAAATAATTACGAAATTTTTTTATATTTAATTTTTTGAAATTCAATATCACTAAAATTTTATAACATGATTAACATATAAATTATAATAAAGTATGAATTTTAATTTGTAATTTATTCTAAAACTTATCCTTTTCTTATCGTAGCTCTCAATCTATTTTTGACTCTTGCTCGTCTCACCTATCAAAGCAACATAAGTATTTGGCCTCTTAACAGTATCCACAAAACTAATTAAAAGAACTCTGCAACTATTGCAGAGAGGGTTGAGCAAGAAGTATTAGCTTCCTTAGAGCTTAAGCAAATTTATAATAAGTTATGAATATTTTATTAATTTAATTAAAATTAAATTCTAATTTTAATAAACTTTAGATAGAGTTACAAATAATTTTAATTAAATATTAGTTATGTCCAAATAAGATCTAAATCTCATATTAATCCTTATTTATTAAATATCTCATATTTAATCATAAAGTTTCTCAAAATTTACAATCAAGTCCAACTTAATTAACATATCTTTTTTCTCTTTAACTCATTCTTTATGTGAGACTCATTAGGTTCTCAAATATATTGACAAAAGATATAAATTATAACCTTAAATCATATTTAGAATTAGATAAAGTAATCTCATTTAATTTATCTTTAATTATCTAACTAAACAATTTGTATCTGTAGATTAAAATTAGCGCCTAGCAATATATCATGGCTATTTAAATATTTAAAAATGTTAAAGTAGCTTCGACTAACCTTTTTATGTATGATTTTTTGTATAATTTAATCATTTCATTATACAATGTTTCGGTTAGACATAGGGCATATAATTAATGTCTACTCTATTTTTATTCTAATCTTATTACTTCTCCACTATTAGATATTGATTCTATTAATAACATTTGTAAACTATTTACAAAATGTCGTTTCATCTTGACCAAGAATTTTACTAATCAATACTAATCGGAAACAATGAGATATTCTCTCTTTACTTTAGGATGATGAATCTTATAGGGTGATGAATCTTATCTTGATCACTTAACTATCTCCATATAGTTCATGCTACATTTAATGACTATCAATTGAACTACTTATGATTAGAATAAGTCATTAAGTAGTATCAAAATATAGCAATTTTTATGCAAAATAACTTTGGAGATCTCAAGTTAAAGGATCACTTATGCAATCATCATAATGAGAATTTCCATAAAAATACAAGTAATGTTTTAAATGAATTTTTTATATGAGGTCAGTTCAATGAACTTCTTCTCTAACAAGTACTCACACATTTTTTTTAAATATCTTCATACTTTAGTTTATGAAGTCAACTGCTTTCTTAAACATAATGTGTGTCAGTCTGTTTAAGTTCTATTATTGTTCAATCTTAAAAAAACAATAACTCGGAACAATTTAAAAATAATACATAAATATATTATGAATTTTATAATTATATTCTCATCATAATTTTATTTACAATGTATAATTAACTTATTAACTTTATTATATACATCTAAATATATACAAGATAAAAAATATCTTTGAACTATTTTACTACTAAATTACAACCAAACTGATCGGCTCTGGAGCATAACCAACAAGAACTTCCAAAACAGATACCCGTCAACTGAAAAAATATTAGTGGCTCATACGCAAGTTGATTTAATTGTCTTACACAACCAAATATTGCCTATGTCGTGAATTTAACAAGTCAATTCATACACAATCCAAGTGAAAAACATATGGAAGTTGTAATCCAAATCCTAAATTTCTTAAAAAGGCCTCACAAAAAAAGAATCATGTTTAAGAAGTATAATCACTTAAACATTGATGGATACACGAATCTAGTTTAAATTAGAAGCATTTTTTTTATAGAAAGTCTACAACAATATTTTACTTTTGCTAGAGATAACTTGGTAACTCAGTGACTTAAGAAGAAAAAAGTGGTTGCATTATCTAGTACCTAGACAGAGGTTGAGTTTCGTAGCATGATTAAGGAAATTTATGAGCTTCTTTAATCAAAGGAGTTGTTAAAAGAAATTGGCTACTCATCTAGGACAACTATGAAATTGTTTTGTGGCAATAAAGCAGTTATAGAAATTGCATAAAGTTCAGTTTAACATGATAAGACAACCTGTTGAAATAGATCAACATTTAGCAAACGGAAGCTCGATGTCAAGATAATTCAATTCCCATTCGTAAAATCATCAGAACAACTGACATTCATTCTCACCAAAGCTATTTCAAATAAGATGTTTCATAAGTCATTGGATAAATTGAATATTGAAAGCATCTGTGCACTAAAAGAGGAGTGTTAGTATGAGATATCATTTTGGATTGATTGCTAAAACCATGTGATTAGAATCAATTAGTCTCACATGGAAGATACCGTTCCTATTATTCTATCGCGAGCTTTAAAGCTCTTGAAAGAAAGAAAAAGGAAGGTTTAAAGCATACACTTTGTTTAATCAGCCAGCAGAATTGCGACTCCACAAAGGTGCTGGAAATATTGGAACATAAAAGGATAATTATGTGAAATGTTTTTTGACTGCCATTCTGAATTGAAGATGATAAGCAGTAGTGTCTTGAACATTTATAACGTTACCAGCTTTTCATGCAGCGGCGGAAATCAATACCGAATTGAAGAAACTATTGTTTTCGAGAACATGATCAAAACTGAATTCTTGAGGAATGAGTGGTGGTATTGGTCATCACTTTCTGCAGCAGCGAGAATTGCTAGTCTCTGTTGATATACACCCTGGATGCTGCCAGTCTATATGAGAAACCTTCTCCATACTATTCGAGAGCTCCCAGTTTGGATCCTAACGAGTCAACCAAACCTCAGAGCAGATCATTCATGAAAAGGAAAGAGCCAGAGGGAGAAGATAAACCCACCCACATACATCCCCTTTTCAATCGACTTTCCTTGGTTTTGATTACTAAAGAGATACCGTTCGTTGTAATCGTCATGCCTATTTCTTCTAAATTGCTGCGGCTTTTTATGATAGTGCAAAGAAACCAAGGAATTTGGATAGAAACAGCTAGGGAAGAAGATGCTCGACTCTGGCCGTCTGAGCCCAAATTTTTTCACCATATAACTGTATATGTCCAGCAGCGGTTGGTAAATCCCAACTAATCAACACCGATAACAGTCTCAATCGCACTAAGAGAAGCTACTTCAGTATTAACAAGTGCAGGTCTCCAGGACAGGAAACAGCGGCAAACATTGAGTTTACAACCCAAACTCGTCCATCTGTACAACTGCCACGATTTGACAGAGGCAATTGGTTTCAATTTATATTCCAATAGACCAAAAAGAAACTCCATAGGTTTAGTCAAAGTAATACTTGCCAAATATTAACCAAAATCATTAGTTCAATCAGGATCAGCATTTTGCGAAATACAAAACAAAGAAAAAATAATATCATTATGTCGTATGGATATGGGCGTAGAAGAGTTTTCCTTGTATAACCTAGGACTGAAAAGTAGAAAAAAGGAAGGGAGAAGTAAGACCAAGAAAAATGAGACGGAAAGATAAAATTTTGGTTATCCCTGTATAGAAGTGTCCATAAAATGGTAGAATCTAAAGTAGACACCCTGATAACTTACTGTTAGCACTACAACAATAGGACAATCCATGGTTTGTTCGACAATAATGGAAAATGAAATCCGAGCCTAGAAGGAACAATATGGTAACAAGGACAAAAAGTCTTGCAATAATCTACCTTCATCACGTTTTTGACCTTATCGCAAGACCTGTCTCCACCTTCTTTATTTCAAAGATGAGCATTCTCCACATCTTGAGCACAAACATTTCAGCTTCCTCGTCTAATATTGTCTGAAGCATCTCCAGCATTTGAGATGCTTTAACATGTTCTTGAGTACTGGATACAATGTAATCTACTAATGTCTTCTCTTCCTCCCCAAGAAACTCTGTGATCTTCTTTGAAATCCAGGGTCTCATCCTCTCGTGAAGGCCATGCTGTCAAGGTGTAAGAAGAAAATAGAATATGGTATTTAGACATAATAATTATTAAAAACAAAAGGACAGAGACAGAGAAGCAGGATGTTATTTTCTTATCAAATGCTTCCATGTGCACAAGTCCCACCGTGATTACTGATTACTAGTTCACTGCAGTAAATCTAAATCTAAGGGCAAACGAAATCACTGCAACTCGAAAAAAAATCAACATAGTGCCTATGAGATCTAGTGGCTCTAGACCAGCACCACTGGCGCGCGATTTTATCAAGTTTTGGGATCAAAGCTTGGCTAAGTTCCCCACAAGAAAGCAATCAAGAAAAAATGTTACAAAATCTGTTTCTGCAGACTAAAACATAAATCAAGTAGTAAGCCAGACTACATAATGAGTGCAGTCAGGCAACAAGTTCATGCTCCAAAAAGGTCTTCTAAGCCAATGATTGTTTCGGTGAACAGTTTCAAGCAAGTACCCATTGAATAGTTTCAAGCAAGTACCCAGTGACATATGTAAGTACTCAAGAAAAGAACACTTGAAGTCATAGAGAAAGAAAGGGGAGCCAGAAAGGGTAACCTTCTTCAGTTTGAACATACTCTATTTGGTTTAACATTAGCAAGGTATAATATCCTCCACAAGTTTAAGCCAGAAAAAGGACACCATATACAAGGGATAGATATGCACGCTACCTGATCGTACACAGACCAGTTTATCTCATATGAAAATAGCTCATCCTTTGTCTTTGGGATCATGTCGATCAATTGTTTTGCATCCAAAAGCTTCTGCTTATCTTGTGCTTTCACTTTACTGACCCCGTGTTCTCGATCCTTTTCCCATTCAAGATTTTTATCCCTATTCTCACTTCTGGTCCTTTCTTCGTCATTTCGGTCCCTATCCCTCTGGCTTGACCGATCATGAGATCGTCTGCTTCTCTCTCTTTCTGCATCAGGCTTCTCTTCTTTAGGAGTAACATTTGATATCCGTTTTGCAAATTCTGCCGCTGCAACCAGATTTGGTGGTTGTCCTCCAGACGCAGGTTGAATGGCTTGCAACTCCTCAGTTGAATAATCAATTGGAACAAGAGGCCTCATCTTTTTATCCTTATGTGCTTCATCATCATCCTCTTCATGGAAAACAGAAGGTACAGTGGCTCGTTTTCCAGACCCAACTAAGCCAAACCCTAGTTTTCTACCAGGAGCATTAACACCCTGCCGTACATCTGAATCAGCTGCTGAGCCCACTGCTGACTCCTCACAACTACCATTTCGTAAAACTCTTTCATCTACAATGTGAAGTCATAACTGAGTCAAATTAAAGGAAAAATTTTAAGTATTGAATATTAAATAAAGATAGAAAGATGAGGAACTCTTTACCTGTTCGGTTTTCAGAACCAGAATCACCATCACGATCCCGTTCAACAGTCATATCTTTACTTTCAAAAGCAGCTTCATCAGTTAAAACTGTCATCTCACTTCCATTATTCGTAGCTTGACCAGAAGCAAGCTTTAATGCTTCTCTCTGTTGTTGCAGCAACTTTTCCTCAGCTCTCTTTCGATCCTCAGTAATTTCTTCCTCTTCTTTTAGTCGGTCAACCTCATCCTCCTCCTTCTCCCACAACCTCTTCCTCCTCTTCTCCTCTAAAACACTCCTGCGCCACCTTTTTGCATCATCTTCATCTTCTTCTTCATGAAGAACCTCCTTTCTCCGCTTGCGTTCTCTTTCTTTTTCTTTATCCTTGTCATATTGCCGTTGTTTCTCTTTCTCTCTCTCCCTATACTCCCAATCTTTGAGACGTTCTTCATATTCCCGTTCAGCCTCCTCAATCTTTCTTCTCTGCTCCCTCTCTTTCCTTACTCTCTCTCGTTCCGCTTCCCTCTCATATCTTTCTATTTCTCGTTCTTTTTCCCGTTTTTTATCTCTTTCTCTATCCCTGTCTCTATCTCTGCTTCTCCTATCATGCCTACTGTTCCTATCAGGAGAGCTTGTTTCAGTGCCATCCAGTTCACTTGCTCCTTTGTTGTCACTAGTCTCATCATCATTGTTATCTTCTTTAGCATCTGCAGAATGTATAACCAACAGGAATTCCAAATAAGTTATTAAAGAGCTACCATCTATTATTCATTCACAAGAAACAGAAATAAGAATGCAAATATGAGTGAACTATAAAAACTAACCATTTCTTGTTATGCCAGCATGGGAGTCCACATCCCTTGATTTAGTTGGCAACTCCAAATTTGAATTTCCAGAATCATCAGTAGGTGTTTGTGGAGGTGGAGGCAGTGGCTTGGTCTTTAACCTCTCTTCTATCATGTTTCTAAGCTTCTCCATGGCTTCTCGATCACCTTCCTTGTCTTCATCAGTTACAATACCAAAGTTGGCAAGATCATGATTTTCTTTGTTCCCTTTGTCACCATCATTGTTTGACTCCACTCGATAAGTACTTGAAACTTCGTTATTTTCAACACCTTGTGCACCTCCATCATCCTTTTCTGCCCCTACAGCTTGACTGTCTTTGGCATTCTTTGCATTCTCTGTTTTGTTTTCAACATACTTCTCTAGATATTCTCTCGTTGCTTGGCTCACATTTAGCTTTTCATAAGGTAAATACCAGAGAAGCTAAGATCAGCATACGAAATTAGAACAAAAGAACGAGCGGCAGATGATAGCATGAATAATGTCCTAATAAATTAATTGCAAGCCTCAATGCAAGATTAAATTTTTGAAGAATATTATTCATTATGTTAAGAAGACAAACTGCATCATGTTTTTTCCTTTATCCATTCCTCCAATCCCAGAAGAAAGGCCGCTTAGAAGCTGCCCCAGCCACTAAATTCATTAGCCCAGCCAAACAATTAGACAAGTGCCTCAACAAAACATAACTCGCCAACCATCCAAAAAGTAGAGCATACATTTCCCCTCTATAAGAATCACTAAAATGTTCTAGGACCAAATAAGACTCTCAAGTGCTACTCCCAAATTCTGGACAATGTTTTCTAGTTTATTTAATCTTCAAGTTGGTCGATCATATATTAATTGACAGTTAAAGAATAACAAACATTTTGACCTCAACTAATTCCATCAAAATGCTAAAGGCATAGTCTGCTTGGTGTTCAAGGCTTAAAACCTGCCAACTCCAAAAGAAAAGTAGACTCATCGGCCCTTATTAACTCTCTCAAAAGAACGGCAACTTCAAGTGAAACAGTATTGAGTTTTCAATATTGTAAAATATAGGCTTGAAGTAAACATCTTACTACTACAATACAGAATATTAAATAATTTGGAGGGATAAAAATCAAAATCCAAACATACCACCAGCTCTTGTCCATCAATGTTGAATTTACTGAGTAGACGCAATGCCCGGAGAACCCCATCAGCAGATTCAAATTCACAAAAACCAAAGCCTTTAAGAGTACCATCACTAGGGTCTTGCTCACGTTTCCAACTCTTTACAGGTCCACAGAACTTCAGAACAGGGGAAAAAAGATCAAATTTCAGAGATCAATGATCCAATTATAACCCTTGACAAGATATAGTGAGCAAAAAAGATGAATAATAAGCATAACCAGACAATGAAGCAATCTGTATCAAACCTTAAGGAGAGACAACATGAAATCATTTTCAACAGTTGCAGCTATCTTGCCAACATAAACAGTAGTTTGAGGTTTCTTGGCTGGAGTCACAGAAGGGATAGCTGGCCTGGCAATTGGAGGTATAAGTGGACGAACACCAGGAACCCCTGGAATAATAGGGCGAGATGCTGCTGGGAGTATGCCAACTGTTCCAGGTGGACGAGGAGGAAACAAAGGGCGAACCATAGCTGGATATGGGGAAGGATAACGAGGAATTCCTGCAAATTCACAAAACAAACATCTATGCAAAACATCAGGGCAAGTGTACCAATTAAACAAATCAATAATTGATAGACATCACAAGCATTCTTTTAAATAAGGAATTAAAAGTTTAATTAAATGCTGTTACCACACAATATAAGCATACTAGAGATGGCACCATACGTCAATTTTCACCAGCTGAACAGACAACCTGGGGGGAAACAATAACAGAAATAGGCTTGATCTCATAACAGAGAAATGAGAAGCGGGGTTACCTGTTGCATCCACTTGACAAGCTTTTCTATACTATCCAAGGCACCACTTGCAGAATTTTTCACATTTGAGCAAGATTTTGAACATCTCATACTCACAAGTAAACAAGACAACTAGACTGCTATATTATTGTCATTAACTTATATGAACTGTCAGAGGTTTATGGTGCAACATGAAAACAACACGAAAAGCCAGATAGAGGAAACATAAGGGTGTTTCAAATTTAAAAATTGCAATACCTTGGATATAAGCCAACGAGCACTCAGTTGCTAACATGATCTGCTGCCGGAAATTCATAGACCCATGAAAGGGAAAGAATCCTTATAACTAGCAGAAAGTGGCCTACTAGATACATTACATAACCAGACATAATTTAGAACAACAAATGGAGCAATTGATGGTTCAGATTATGTTTCACCCTTTAACCCAAACACTCTAGATGCTAACTAATTGGTTCATGAAAACAAACCCTAATTTGCACTAATCATTCAAAAGCAAGCAAAAGAAAAACAGGCAAATATGTGCATACCAAAAGAGGAGTTGTAGAAGATGGTGTTCTCTTAAGCAATATGATGCCCTTCCAATCTTTCTCATGGTATTCAATCAAGACACTGTAGGAGAAAACATCCCGTCATCGATGCCCCTTTTTTTCTAAATTTCTCCATACCCCTCTTTAAAAGACTCTCCCCCACTAAAGCATACAAATAACTCTCATTTATCATTAGTAGCATCCATCAATTCACATGCAAATTTATATAAATTCAATCACTTCAATGTCGTACATAAGGCAATTTATTCAAAAAAACAACAACAGCTCGTAACTAAACTTCCAGAAAAATTCAATTACAATAAACTACGAAACAAGAATATGAACCTTACTATGAAAAGAATTACCCACCGGGTGGAGGAATAGAAGCAGCACCATAACCATTAGGCAAAGGAGCGTACGGTCTTGGAGGCTGACCTGTCGGAACCTGATAAGCCATCATCGGCGCCGCCGCCGGCACAGGAACTCCAGCACCGCCACTCACTCCGCTGGGAACCATCCCGGGCACTGCAGTAACCCCAGGCGGCTGCACGGCTACCACGCTAGGGTTCGGATAATTCGGAAGCGGAGAAAACTGCGGAGCAGGACGGAACGACGGAGCCACCGGAGGCACAGAGGCGGCGCCGGACAGCTGCGGTGGCGCCGGTGGGTAAGGATGGACAGGAATAGGCTGTTGAGATGGTAGAATTGAGCTGGGATTAGGGTTGAGATTAGGGTTGGGGTTAGGGTTTGGCGGGAGAGCAGCTGATGACGACTGCTGTTGCGACGTTGGTAGAGCAGATGGATCTGATAGTGGAGTAGGGTCATCGGACTCAGGTCGTTGAGCGGCGGAAGAGGAGAGGGGGTCCGCCATGGAAATCGACGTAGTGAGCGGGAAGATCTGCAAGGAACCTGTGTTTTTGTTTTTCCTGATCCAATTATGCTTTGCCCTAAAGTTGAAAGTTCAGGTTATAAGGCAGGGGTGAAGATTCCCTGTTTCTCGAGCGCATGATGCTTGTGTACCTTCAGCTGGTGGATCACTGGCAGCTTTCTGGTGGATATGATATATATATATATAGGGAATGGAAGGAACAGAAGATGAATTTAATAAATGGGAGTTATTTACAACGTCTTTCTAAACCTTCAAATTGAAATCATCTATGAATTAGATTCAATTACATTAATGAAATTGAATTAAATTCAATTTACACTGTTTAAAAACCCAATAATATTAGAATCGAATTTAATTACATTATTTATAATACAATTAAAATAAATTCAATTATTTCATATAACATTTTTATTCTTGACTAAAAAATAATCTTATTAAATAATAAACATTCACATTTATATAGAGTAAGTTATAAACATCAATTTCATTATAAGTGATATCATAAAAAAAAGTTCATTATTAAAATAAAACGAAAAAATTTATTGCAAATGACATTAGGCTAGATCGAGCTATGAAGACAATAGAAAACTATTATAATTTGCAAGCTTAAAAATGCATGAATGAGCAGTAGTTCTTTTGCGTTGATAACTACAAATAAATTAGAGAAATGTAAAATAATGTAGACAGGATGGGAAAATGAAAGGAGAAGCTAAATCGAACGATGGATCAAAAAGATAACGATGATCATAAACAAAAAAAACAAAAAAGGAAAAGACACTCGTGAACAAGGAAAAAGGAAAACCTGGATATGGTGGGAGGTGCAGATTCGTAGAGAAGGTGTTATTGTTCCGTTTCTTGGTGGGATGGCTGTTTGAAGTGGGAGGGGTTACTTGAGGTGAAGAGATATATGGTAGGATTAGATGGGTATTATTAGAAGAATATTTTCAACGTTCAAAAGAAGAATTGAAGTCCTAGTTTGTAATTTAATTCCGATGCTTTTTCAGGTGAATTCAATTTATAACGGATGATGGGATTCAATTTATACATGAATTGAACACATCCCTTTTTTTTCTGTTTTCAAACACTTGAATTGAATTCAATGATGCAACTGAATTTAATTCATACCATTCCAAACACCCTGTTAGTTTGATTTATTTCTAAAATATTTTAACGGTGATATTTACTAATGATTGATTTGAAAATTAGAATTTAGAATGTTAAAGGAATAATTAACAAAAAATCAAAATAATCGTTAACTATATTATTATTGTTGTTGTTGTTGTTGTTGTTATTACTATTTTTTATTATTATTATTATTTTATTTTATTTTATTTTATTTTTTCTTCTTTTTCTTTTTCTTTTTCTTATTATTATTAGACAACTTACATATTACATTCTTCAATCTTTGAGTTCGCCTAGTGTTTTTGCATAATTAACTCTTGCTTAAATATTATTATTATTATTATAAATGTATGAGGTGACAAGGAATGAGTTGAGTTTTAGACTACTATAATGCAAATGTTGGAGAAATATGCTCCTTAATTCATGTTTTTATATAATGTGAGAATTACTATACTTAATATTCACACACAACAATACTCAAACTTATACTCAAACTTAGGTAAACCCTTATATATGGTTCTTAAATACATTCATAGTATAGGAGTTCAAGCAATGGGATAAGATGCTTGCAAGGCTATTCCACAAAGTCCTTCCTTAGCATCAATGTTTCTCTGCATCCTTACATATCCCTCTTCACCCCATTATATGCCCCATGAGTTCTTCACAATCCAATAGTCGACGCCTTACTAGCAACATACCCAAGGGGCGTCACGCCGTGATCTAGATCAGTCCCAGAATCTTCGATAAATATCCCACTCTTGTAAAGCTGGAAATTACCTCCAACATCAATGGCAACTGATACTGGTTGGTTTGCTACATCCTTTAGCAGTGCTGCTTCACTTTTTGCTGGTGCATCTTCGTAGTCAGTAATTTTAGCTGCATTTTTGGCCTCTGCCTTGGTGTTACATGTTCCATCTGCTACTTTGTAGGGATAGCTGGCTCCAGTTGTTAAACCCTGATTTTTCAAAAAGATTCTACACATAATTTTTAGCATATAATAAAACAGAAATTGAAGAATTCAACCGTGCAATTAGAGTCATTTCTCACCTACAAATTCAATCCTCAAACACCTGCAAATTCAACTGAAAAAAAGTTAATTACTTAAACAATTTCCTCAATACCTAACATTATCAAAGATAGATACAAGTTGTAAAGTCAAAAACACATGTAAACAAATGACAACGGTAAGTATGGTTAATCCAAGGGACAAGATTCCTATCACTACAAGAAATCAGTAGTTTACGGACGGACATTACCATCGGTAAACGCTGATATTCTGTCGGTATAATTAATTATCGATAGAAGTAAAAGACAGTCAAAATCGTCGGTGAAAGCACTGTAATTAAATTTACCGATGGTATTTTTCTGTTGGTAATTTACCAATGGCTGAAAACATATTACCAACGTAATAAATAATGTCGGTAACAATATTACCAACGAACAAAAGTTAACGACTAATCGTCGGTAACATTTAGCAACGGATAAATTCCGTCGGTAAGCCAAAGGGAATGAACAAGAACAGCGTGTAATATACCGACGAAAATAGTAATTCCGTCGTAAATAAAAATTTAATTGCCGATGGTATGTTATTTTCTGTCGGTATTAGGAGGTAAGAAATTTATATAAAACGTTTTCCAATTTCATAATGTTGTGATAAATGCATAATGTTAAGAGTTACCAATAATGTGTGTATAGTAAATTAATTTGTATATATATATATATATATATATATTTGATTAATCAGAAAATTAATTGATAATATAACGTGAAAATTGTTTTAATTGATAATAAAAGCA
>JANZLC010000001.1:4664718-4686457 GCA_026413385.1 Erythroxylum gracilipes
ACAGATTGTAAAGTAGTCAGAGCATTCAGTGAAGAGTTGTCTACTTTGAATCATCATAATCACCAGAAAATTAGATCATATGGAGGCCCACCAAGGGGAACACACAAAGGCCAATCATCAAGGCGGTGGCCTTTTCGAAGTGTCAGCAGTCTGCATAATGGAGATAAAATCCCTCTTCTAAAAAGTGATCAAAGGTGTACAAGTTCTTCCCTTGACTTGTTCCGCCATAATGGGAAAGATTCGTCCTATGGGTTTCCAAAGAAGTAAGCAATTATTTATCTTGATTCCTTGTGTTTCCTTATAATGTTATATGTGTAGTTAGATGCCTCCTTTGAAATAGATATCTTGTATACCCAAGTCAAGCTTCCTTTTTATTAGTTATATTTGAGTGCTTGGATGCATTTGCCTATTCTCTAGAAACAATGATCTAATTGTCAGGTGCTAACTATTTTCTTTTGAAGGTTCTAGGCTCTAGAAAGATATTGCATTTTGTAGTTTTCACGGTCAATGGTATCTGGTGCAGTAATTCTTCTATGTTTATGGGATGAAACTGGGGCTGTGGGTAGGTCTTGGTGCATGAAGTAAAGTGTGATTTTAGTCATTCAAGTGACATCAGAATATTTTTAGATTTCTTCCCCTATAACCTTGAGTATACCTATTCCCTTTTCTCCTGGTGTCCACGGTATAACTTAGAGAACCATGCTTCGACAAATTAATATTCTTATCCTTATGTCGACTCATTTGGGCCGAGCTTTGAATTTAATGGTCCTCACACATGATTTATTGAGTTGCTTGTCTGGTTTAGTTGATTTGAATGGTGAATTATATGCTTTCTATTTTTCTTTTTCCAGGGAGGAAGGTTCTCATGTTGCATCTTTAAATGTTTCTATGCGTAACAAGGTATGCCCCTTTAATCTCTCTCTCTCTCTCTCTCTCTCTTCTCATGTTCTATGCCCTCCATTGACTTTGAAGCATCTGGGATGATTTTGTTTAAGGGATCTGCTTATGTTCCAGAAATGCATGCTTCCATAAGAAGCCATGTTTATGGAGCCTCTGGGATCTATGTACCATTTTATCTGACTGTATATTGTGAACATATACCTGTGTTTCTTTGGAGCAGTCTTATGATTTTTGATGTTAGAATTTATATATACCAGTATTCATAGAAAATAAATATTAGGAGTGCTTGATAATAGATGTACATATGAAAAATTACAACTACAAAATCATGAACAAGTTATTTGGTTGCATGAAATTTCTCTAGCCAACAACACTTCAGAGCCGTACATGCAGTAGAAATTTTAGTGTAACAGATGCATGCTTTTTATCCAAAGGAGTTGAACAAATCTGGGATAAAATTACTTTTTGTAGGGACAAACAGTTGTGCTTCTAGAGGAGGATGAGGTTCAAGCTGTGGAGAAAATAGAGCAAGAAAGCAAACTTGCTGAATGGTAACTGGAACAACCTGCACCTTTTCTTTTCCTATTGTTCTCCATTTGTTCCAACTCTTCATTTTGTTGCCGAAAATGAATTTGGACTGTTTTGTTTCTTTCAGTAGGAAGGATGCTAAAATTTACTATCCTTCACGGTATGCCATATCTTCCTCAAAGGCATGAATTGTTCCTTTTGACATCATATTGGAGTGGTAACAATATTTGGTAGAGATTGTCCAAAATGTGCTCACTAATTCATGTTATCTGTTACCCAGAGATGATCCTGAGTCTATTGAAATTTCTCACACGGATATAAACTGCCTTGGTCCTGAAGGCTATTTAACATCACCAATCATGAATTTTTACATCAGGTAATTATGTTCAGATGCCCTTTTCTTTTGATGTTCTTATTCTGGTATCTTCTGAGCCGAGGTCAGAGATTCAGATTGCATGACAAATTTGTTTGAAATTCCATTTATTCCTTTTCTTGTGTTCAAGAATTTAAGTTTGCTGATTGGATTTGTGGAGTTGATTGTAGCTTTTGTTTTTCCTATTGATGGGCCTTATTAGTCTGTAACTGAGTAATAATAATGGGTACTATTAGCAGGGGTATAATTGGGCTTACATTGATTATTGATGTAGTGGTTTGTTTGGCTTAGCTTGAAGAAGCATACAAGGAGCATGGGATGATGTGAGATTATAATTTTGGCTCAGCTAGTTATTTGGTCTTTTAATGGGTGAGCAAGTCAAATTTTCTCAAGCTTATCAGTGTGATGAGGCTAAATACGCTCCCTTGAGGCACTAAATATTGACCTTTTGGACTCATGGTGATAGGAAAATTATGAGTGCTACTGTAGATAATATCAAACTCATAGATACAGATTTGGAGCTAGGTTCATGAACCAGAAACTTTTGTATTTTCTAATAACTTCTTTGTGATCGTACCAAGGATAATTTGCTTTATGCAGTGGAATGAGTATATCCGTGGAGAAACATGTTACACAACAGCAGAGTTTAGCTGAGAATTATGTGTTGACTATCTCGGAAATGAATGGGTGGTAAAGTTTGAAAGCTTAGAGGGAAGTTATCTTAGAGAAGCTAGTCATTTTGTTTACCCCATCACTTTTTGATCACTTTTGTAAGATGGAGTTGAAGGTTCTAGTTGAATGAGGTTCAATGTTTACTTGTCCTGAGTTAGTTAAGTTGAAACAAAAACAAATGGGAGATAATAATCCATTTTTATTGACTGTAAAATGATTATATCTAAGCGGTAGGGAAGATAAGTGAGTTTTTCTCATGTTGTTTTCTAGTTTCATTTTGCATATGCTGTCCTAGAACTTCTTGACTATGTAATAGAAATGTTCTACCTTTGGGATACATGTTCTGTTGTCTGTGTGGATGGTATGGGACAAATTTTCTTAAAATTTTACGCATGGTTAATTTTGATTCCTTTTACTAGGTACTTATGGTTGAATGCTTCTCCAGCAAAAAGGGTAACTTGTGACTACCACATCTTCAATACATTCTTCTACGAGAAGCTAAAACAGGCAGTAACATACAAGGTAGTGCCTTTCTTGGTATTCCCAGTTGAACAGGAAGATATTGATTATTCTAAATTCTTTGGGTGATCATTTGTCACTCTTGATTGATTTGTAAAACTACTTCATTGATTGCTTCCAGAATAATGTGAATGATCTGCAATTTGGTTGTGAAATCATTTTTTCTTGGCTTATGGGCAAGCTAGCATCATTAAGCATCATATTTTAGCCGATGATATTATCCAGAAGAAAATTTGTGATGTAGTGGGAAAATTGAGAACTTTTCATGTATGGGAACATTCTTCGTCATTTTATTTTGATTTCCTCTTTGTAGTTAGCTGTTGATTGTAGCCGATTTCTTACTATTCTAGCTCTTATCTTTTATTGCTCAATCATACATTCTCTTTTCCCATTCATGCTCATTTGTTTAGGGGGTTGACAAGGTATCAACTTTTGCTAAGTTCCGAAGATGGTGGAGGGGTGTCAACTTATTTCAGAAGGCGTATGTACTTATTCCCATACATGAAGAGTAAGAATATCTGAGCTTTATCTATTAGAAAGCCACTTTGACCTTAGGTCTGGTGGCTGATTACAACCAGATAACTGGGGTGTAATTTGTTACGGTTTACTCCTATATGAATTTGAAGGCCATTATTCTGTTTGTTGTGGACTGTTCTGCACTCTGGCATTTCTAGTTCTTTTATTTCTCTGGCTTCGGTTTAATCATGTGCATTTCAAATGTGATCCATCCCGATAGTTGACTTCTTGATATTTTGTTCTCAGAAAGATGTGAAGTTTTAAATGGTTTTAAGTTGATTTTGAAACAAATATTTCAGAATAATTCAGTATCAAGTGCTTAGAATGGACCTGTGCACTGTGAGTGTATAAAATGATGTATACGAGTTTGAACTAAAATACAAGTTTTAAAATAAAATTTTATTTTTTATGATTTAAAAATTTTGGATTTTAAAATAATTATTTGAAATTGTTAGTTTATACAAATAATTTTAAATATTTAAAGTATGACTTATTCTTGAATTAATTTCAAAATTGAAAATACTTATAATCTTTTAAAATCATTATTATTTCTAAAAATAAATTAAAACGTTTACTATTCAATAGTAAACTTAGAATGGTCATTATTTTTTATTGAGTTTATATTAATTAATAAATAATTAGATAATTTTGTGATTAAAAAATTTCAACTTGTGAAAACTAATTTTTATCATTTTTTATAAATTATGGAATAGGAAAAAATAAAAAAATAGAAAATAGAAAATTAATCACACTTCTTTTTTAAATTTGAAAACAAAAAAAAAAAAAGACCAAAAATGAAAGATTAACCAATTAGGTCCCTAGCTTTTTAATCTTTTAAGATGGAAAATAAATATATGACTTGGCATGGTGACTTTGTTGGTCATCTGATGCGTTGAGCCAAGTGCATGTGTTGGTTCAGTTTCCATCTTGTCAATTTAGAAATCAATAGTGCCGTATATTTTTTTCTCTCTCTCCATTTATTTTTCTCCTTTGGCCAAATCATTCTTATTTGTTGGCTTATTTGAGGTGCTTGTGCATTCTGATTCAGTCTTCACTGGAGTTTGGTGATTATTTGCATCCCTGATAAGGAAGATGAATCAGGACCAATAATACTACACCTGGATTCATTGGGGCTTCATGCCAGCAGATCAGTTTTTGATAACATAAAAAGGTTTGACAGATTAGAAGCCCTTTCAAGACATATGACGCATGTTGCATTATTGGATTTATATATTCCTCTGTTTTATTCCTGATTCTGTAAAGATTTAAGAATTGTCTTAAAAATGATCGTCAGCGGGAAGGAAATGCCATTTTCAGCTATTGCCTGTTAGGAAATTTAGTAAGTTAAATTGATCGTGGCAATTACATGTTCTGCTGTTCTAGTGTGAGCAGAGTGACTTCTTTGGTTAAAATGTTTTCATGACAACGTTAGTTGGGCAATTATTCTATTCAACGAATATATTTTGACATGCATGTTCTCTTAATTACCCTCAAGTCATACCTTTTTTAACATTCTTCATCCTAAAGAATGGTGAATTTTGTACTACAGCTATCTGAAAGACGAATGGAACTATCTAAATCAAGAAAATGCGACTTATGACCATCCAATTTCAGATAAGATATGGAATGATCTGCCAGGGAGAATTAATCAGAAGAAGATCGACGTGAGTGTTGCATAGATTTAAGTGCATTCATAACCTCTCTTCAATTATACTTCTAACCATTGTGCCTGTTCATGAATACTGCCACAAAGTTATCACTTTATATTCTTTATGTCAATGGTTTCTCATGACTGTTATTGTCAAATGTATGTCATACAGTTGCATTACGTTTCCATTTTCCTTGTCAGCTTTGTCAGAATTTGATCACTGTGAACTAATATGAAATAAATCCACGTGTTTCTGAAGTAAACAATTTGACTAATCTTAGCAAAGGTGTCTCTAATTGCAAACAGGTTCCCCAACAGAAAAATGACTATGATTGTGGTCTCTTTGTTCTTTTCTTCATGGAACGCTTCATTGAGGAGGCTCCTGAGAGGCTGAAAAAGAGAGATCTGACTATGGTATCTCCACTTACCTGCATTCTTGTGTACATTCTTGAAGTGAGACTATTTTCCTCAGTAGATGTTTTCATTTTCAGTTTTGCAAGCAGTGGTTCAGACCTGAAGAGGCCTCTAGTTTGAGGGTGAAAATCCGGAAGTTGCTTTTGGAAAAGTTCCAAAATGCAAGCGAGGGTGATCCGACTATAGAATCTGTTGCTCAGTCCTCGGATGATGGTTCCCCCTGATTCATTTGCGCACTTAGTCTATTGACGTACAGAACATGCTATATCACTTTACTTATGCAGAAGGATTATCATAGTACTTTTGCATAGCGTATGGCGATGTTTCAGATGCTGTTGACATGTCATCTGAAATTGTCCGCAATATTTCCATGATAACCAGTTTTTGGTGAGTTAGATGACACTTCTAATGTACATGAGAGAATTGGAATTGAAATTGAAATTGAAATAGTGCGGATCTACTGACGTGATGGTGTACAAGGCAACTTACACACACCATTACCGCTGTATTGTTTGTTTCATTTCAATTCTGGCTGCTCACTCGTGTAAATAGGCAACTCCAAAGGAAAAAGGAAAGGAAGGTGCAAATTTATATATGAACGACTGAAGCTTTTTTCATGATGGAATGCAACAAATTTTCTACACTAGCTTTTTAAGTATGTTGATGTTAAAATCCAACCTTTGTGTTGGAATTGGAAGCCTCTATTCTCTTTGTATGCTATGCTGTTCATACTTAGAAAGACGTATGCCGTATGCGCATCTTTTGCTGACAATTTCTTGAGAAGATTGTAACAGACTTTCAACTTCAGGTTATTGATGACAAGCAGATCGTTTTCAATTTGCACTAAACCAATATGTCACTCATAATTGTCTCAGTTATGTCACAAGCACGTTATTTACAGCCACTTGATAAATGAATGAATCAGAAAATAACATAAAAGCTTTGATGCTACTGGTTTACTTTCAGTATTCGCATCACCACCACCTGATAAGTCGGTGACTTTCTTCTATCTTCAAAGTTTTAAGGCCTTGACTAGTCTCCTCAAGAAGCAAGAACAGCCTGGACGCTGGTCAAGAGGTATCATGCCATTACCCTTGGATGGTTTGATTGCTTCCAACATTGTGACTACCTCCTCCATCTCAGGTCTTTTGTTGGGGTCTGCGTCCCAACATCTTTTCATCACCGCTGCTAGAGACTTCGGACAACATTTGGGTATTGATGGCCTCAAGTTCTGCAGTGCCAGTAATGTCCTTTTATGAGGCTTTAGAAACGTTGTTTTCACTAACTCTACTATTCTTAGAAACCTTTATTGGGTATAAGAAAGGAATATAAGAATATGAAGAATGTTCACCTTATAAGTAACAGCTGACGTCAGTTCAGAGAAGCTAAGGTTACGATATGGTACGTCACAGCAATATATCTCCCACAAGCAAATTCCGAAGCTGTAGACATCGCATTTGCTGGTGTACGGTTTGCTCTCAAAAACCTGCATCAAGGGAAACTCCCACATGATCTTTGAAAATTTCAAGTGCAAGTGCAAGGTTACGCTATAGAACATTTGTGAACATTCACTTGATACAGTGACGAAAAAGAATCATCAAATTTATTGATTGTATACCTCTGGAGCCATATAACCAAGTGTTCCAGTAAAGCCTGTCATCTCGCTATTGTTTGTAGCTTGAATTCTAGCAACTCCGAAGTCAGTTATCTTCAGTGTTTGATTTTCATCAAGAAGCATGTTCTCAGTCTTTACGTCTCTGTGTACAAGGTTTCTGGAATGAAGGTAGACCAGCCTGTAAGAAGAGAAAGTACAAGTTTGTAAGTGCTAAAAAGACAAGAGGGACGAGATATATAGTTATAGTAAACAGATTGTAATATCAGATGATGCTGAAGCCAAATTGTTTTTCTTTTTTGGTGCTAATTTATAGAGGTGGGGGAAAAAAAAAGAAAGAAAACTTGACCCTCTTGCAAGATCTAGAGCAAAATCCATGACAGTGCTGAAAGCCAGCTTGCTTTCCAGATTCTTTGTAAGGTGAGATTTTAGAGTACCACCAGGACAATACTCTGTCACAACACCACACATATTGGCTGCCAATTTCCCGTTATTGGCGTTTATTTCAATGCCTGATGTACCCATGAAAGCACCTATGAACTGAAAAAAAAACAAACTCAAGTTTTTTAACACTACTATTAAGAGAACAATCAAAACATAATGAATATAATCTAAGCATATCAGGAAAAAAAAAATCGTAATAACGTGCAGTTATTTATCAACATTACCTTGCAAATATTGGGATGATCAAGCTTGTTCCAAACAGACACCTCTTGCATAAAAGCTCTCCTGAGAGTATCTATTTCAGATTTTGTTCTTATATCCTCTTGTCCCCAGTCAAGCACTTTAACTGATGACAACATATTAACAATTCGAAGATAATAAGCAAAACCAAATTGTAGAAACTAGTAAGCAGCTTATTTATTCTTCACAGAAAAGCTAGTCACGGCATGAGGTTTTATTAGGGTTTTAGTTGCAGAACGTGACGCCATGAATGGTTTTTAAAAAAAAACAAACAAACAAACCAAAGTAGCGAGACGATATAATATATATACGCAAACACTCACCGGCAACTTTACGGCCTTCATAAAGAGCACCATGAACGGTTGCGTAGGTTCCTCGAGCAATAACATGGTTAAGGAGGAGCTTCTTGGGATCGATTTCCCACTCTTCTTTTGCCCTTTCATCGACGTGTAGCATGCTCCATACGTTATCTAGGTGTCTGTCAAGCAGTTCCAAGCTCTTCAAATCCATCGTCATCTCGAGAATGCGAGTACGTTGGACGATTCTTGTTTATGGGAAATTGAATGTGTTGTTTGTGGTGATGAGTCGTGGAGAAAAGGTGTTTTGAGCTTAGTTGAAAACTTTTTTCTTTGGGTGAGGATCGTTTTCGTGTACGTTTATGGAACTATGTGCTTACCTATTGATTGATTTGAGGGAATTTATAAGAAGGCACATTCTAAGTTGTCACGAATAAGGATTCCTAAAGTATGTCGTCTCCTTTTTGCGAGCAAAAACCAAAATAACATATATTTTCTACTCTGGTAAGAATTCCAAATGTTATAGGAATTTATGATTGTGGGAGGAATCCAGGGCAAAGTTTTATGTTAATCACTGAATGCGTTAATTAGTAGTCTGGATAAATAAATTGATCTGTGTCTATAATTTATGATATAAAGATAAAATATGTGATAGGTCAAATCCTATGAAATTGATATGGACGGTATATTTCTTTTCAAAAAATAAGAATATAGAGTTTAAATAAAATTAAGCTTATGGGCATGTTATATAAACTTTAAGATATATTAATTTAATATACTAAATAATTGTGTTAAATCAATACATATATATTCAATCTCAATTATGGTTTTTCTGATTTTCCCTATAGAGTTTCGCGGCGTCTAATTCGCTTCAGAGTAACAGACTTTAGGTATTGATCGGTCAGTCCAAAACTTCGTAGGATTCATCAGAGTCAAATGTTAGGCATATGGCAGAAATGAGCAGCTAATAGAGCTGGTGCGGTGGGCACGCAAGTAATGGAGAGGAGCAAAGGCAACACAACGTATATGGATTTTTACGTTTCATATATATGTTCTACAACTGTTTCTTATGGATAAGAAGTATATACAAAATCTAACAAGAGTTTTATATTGGTAGGACAATTTACACGTTTGGAAGTTGGAACAGTACCACCCTCGATGGAAGTAGTTATCAACAAAACAGTTTTCGGTATTTCTTCTTGTTAGGAGTATCGTGCACCTGTGCTTTTACTCCATATTTCTTTATCTGAAAATTTTGGAAGGCCTCGGAAACTGCTTCCACCTGTAAGACGACGTGCCATAAATTGATAATTAGCCCGCGATATGTGAAGTTTCACGAAGTTAATTATGGGACTTTTTTTTTTTCACGAACCAGTTCAGGTTTCTTAGAGTACACTCTGACAATCGTATCTCGGCAATAAGCAGGCAACAAGTGAGTAACTTTCTCCTCCGGTATTCTGAGCTTCGTCTCACTCTCATAGTCCTGATAAACTATAAGCTGTTAGATATCTTTGGCATGGAAACAATGATCTCTAGGAGCTTAATCAATTTCAAGAGGAAAAAGTCCGGTGGATGCATAAAATGAAATACAGTTCATATTAATTATCTCTCCCATATCTTGTGATTTAATGCTAAATGAAGTTGATTTGCATTTTGTGGACTAAGAAGGACGTCTGCTATAAATGATACAATGCTGTCTATTCCTATTCTGTTATCCGAGTCAATAATGACCATTTTTATTCATGAAAGTTAATCGCCTGCCTGTTCTTGGTAAAAATATAGTGAGCAGCATCAAACATACTGCAGGAGTCCATAATGATACGAGCACTAGGTTCAACAAGAAGTCTGGTAAGTCTAGTAAGAGAAATTAGTACCTCGAAGAAGCTGATGCTGGATCAGCGAATACATGCAGGTGAGAGAGCTTGTGGTCAGATCAAAGTATCATAAGGCATCCACAGATAAAGCTTTAAGCCAAGAAGCAAAGCGCCAATCATACATACCGTTCAAGAGGGTTGGATTCTCCACGTGTCAAATCAATTTTAACATTGCTCACAGCAACATCTTCTTCGTTTAGTGTAACATTACCAGAACTCTGGATTCAAATTTATTATTTGAGATGATGATTTTACTTCTTTGAGGAATGAAAAGCTTAGAGCGGGTTCTTAACAGACCTGGGAACAAACAACGTCCTGAGGAGTGACGTCTTTGAAGTGCTCCATTTTGTCCTTTGGAACAATGAATTCATTGCAGTACTGCAAAAGATAACAAACCCATAAGACCTTATTATTCATCAAAAATTAAAAAGGTGCTGAAGATAGCCTATATATCACAAATGCATCATAGGAAGCAGTATTTTCTCTTTGCAATAAATCAGAATACCTGATATAGATCTCTTCTACGTATACGTAGGATCAAATCTCTCGCTTCCCTGAGCTCTGGATCTTTAGAAATTTCAATGGTTTTCAAAATCGTGTCATCTATCTACATTTTCAAAAGGACGTCTGTAAGGCCATATACTTGAAGCAATAATTATTCGAACTAGTGTCTAAGCTCACTGACCGTCCAAAATTGATCAGGTTCGTCAATTAGCGAAGAAATTTGAAGTTTGTCATTTGCTTTTGCTAAGGCATCAACAACCATTAAATCAATAGCCTGAGAAAAGAAACTATTAAACCCAATCCTTCATCACGCAGATAACAGCTATTGCTTAAAAGATGGTATGACATATGACAGCACAGGATACAGGTTCAACTCATGAAAGCAGCCATGGAAGAAACATCGAAAAGCGACAATACGGAATGATGAAGTGCAATTCGGTGGAATCATTGCAACCGTGGATTAGGACGAAAATCTAAGTAATTCTCTAGATGACCTCAAGAGAATATGTTGCAACCCATAAGCACCTTAACTTTTGCATGCGCATAAACCGTCCGATGCATTTCAGCGCGTGTAACAAACAATTTGTGGACAGTAAGATCTGATAAAAAACCAGCAAATACATGTTAGATTACATAGATTACCTATAAATGGAAAAAAAAAAGTTTTATCTACTCACAATCTTTGGCACGATAACATATCTCATCATCCATTACTCTCATGGAATCCATTAACCTACAGATTAAAAAAATTTAAAGAAGTATATGCCAGTGTCAATACTGGCATAAATCAAACAACGGACCGTAACCGAATCCCTCTAATACTTCAGTTATTAAATCTAGCTTCCCGAAACAAATCTTTCATACCTTTCAAACTCAAAACTGCAGCCCAGTCCACAGGCCCGAGAATCACGAACAAGGTAATCAAACCTTGAAATGCAGTGCAAAAAATAGATGCATCAGAAATTATTATCAAATGAAAAATTAGATGACAAATACGAAGTCAGATAGAGAGGTCAAGTAACTTATCAACATCTATCCCATTCCGACCATTTGCAACAATGTCATATAAGAAATGCTTCTTCTGAATAGTCAAAATTGGAAGCGAAATCAAATTTTTTGCGATTGATGATTAACCGTAGATGCTTAAAGAATTGAAAATCACAGATAATAAAGGCTTTAACCATAAGATGATTTACCTTTTGAGAAGCCTGCTCAGTGCTTGCAATGATCATATCCTGGAAAATGAAATATACATATTTAGGGGCCTACATTCTATTAGATGATCCTGTTATACATGTACTAGAAACCACTTTTAGATGCTGATAAATGAAGTAAAAAAAAAATGAATCTTGATAAGTGAAACAAAACATTTGAGCATTCTGGTGCGGCAGTGGGAGTAATATTTGATAGTTTAACAAACATAGTTTTAAAAAAAGGGCAAAAGAGGCAAACATGAGAGGAAAGTAGTAGACAAAGAAAATTAATGTCATTTAACCTTTGTTTTCTTTAGGCATTCAGAATTGATATCAATATGGTGTAGGTCAACAATGTAGTCTATCATCTTCACTGACATGTCCTCATGAGACCTGGAAAAAAATTTGAAAACGCAGGTTAAATAATTGGATTCTCATCAGGAAGTACTCTCATTTACCAAATTTTTTTATTAAAATTTTAATCATAGGCTAAGACTAAAAGTACAACCCTAAAAAACTCAATTTTCACTGGTCCTGCCTAAACTACATAATTTCAAGCATAAGAATTACAAGCTATTTCAATTATAAATCAAGAATCTAAATGAAGCCTGATATATTTTCGAAAACATTACATCTTCCACGTTGTCCATTCACATAATAGAACTATTAAGCTTTATATTATGATCGAATGTTAACTATTGTATTACTTGAAAGAACAGTTAATCTTGTGGCTTTCTTCTTCTCATTTCCTAAATTACATTCACTCATTAATGCTTGCCTACCATGCACATCTTTGCAGAATCACTGGATGCGTGGAAACTGGAAAAGCTTAACACGAAATATATAAAATATCTGAACCTTTTGTCTCGGAAGACCAACAGCCTATCCTACCGACAATACTAGATTACCATGTCAAGTCACCAAGAACCCGAGGGAGGAATGCACGTTCAAACAAGTGGCTGAATGGACCATGACCAATATCATGCAGAAGCCCTAATATAAAAACTCAACGATGGTTAGCAAGCAGAACAAACAGCATGTAGTGCAATCTTAATAGCACAGCATTTCTTTACCAGCAAGTTTCACTGCCTTTACATCTAAGTTTTCAATTCCAAGCTCTTTTCCCTACCAAAACAGCAAGTCTATCACGAAAAGCTTCCAACATCATAGACCAAAACGAAAAGATCAGAGTAAGGAGTTATTCATACTTGATGAGCTCTTAGCTTATGAACTGCTTCACCAGCAAGCCAATACACGCCAAGGCAGTGCTCAAAGCGAGAATGCACAGCTCCCGGATAAACCATGTTAGTCAACCCTGTATAAGAAAAAAAGTTCTCTGAATGGATCCATATGATGTACTGCTGCTAGTTCCTGGAGAAGGACTAGGCTTGTTTGGTCATGAACTCTGACGGTCAATACTCTGAGCCAACTTGTATAGACAATGAAAGTAAGCATTTGGCAATCAGGTCATAACCAAACAGCAGTCTACCCAGTCATAATCTGGTAATTCACTATAAATCGTTTCTTTTGAGTCAAAATCTCCGGGTAGGAAGAAAAATGGAAGCCGATATCTTGCTGTACTTTCATAATTACTAGGTACTGCAGTACAATGGAAATCCATGACAGTAAGTAGGAACTGTTATATCAAATATCACTGAAGACAACTGTCACTGTACTTTCACATATGATCATCAATAAAGCATATAAACTGGAAGTCTTAGATAACTTTTATAGTTGAATTTCTAACATTCTTAAATACCTAAATGTTTTCTGAAGTACTACTATAAGTTTCTTGGAGAGAGCAGAGAGCACCTTCAACTATCACAAAGCATTCATGAGAAAGTCTCAACAAAGGTAAATATACGGCTCAATTTAAATGAAATGGATGATTAAGCAATAAGAAGAAATACTACAACTTTATATTTATGATTCAGTAATCGCGGTTAATGTTATCTAAGGGCATAAGACAGCACAAAAAGGGACAAGGCTGTTGTTATTGGAGGACTAGCGCCTTCTCAAGGTAAAGGTTGAACCTCACCTAGTTGCTTCAGATCACGAAGTCTGCAAGAATGGAGCAAAATTGTTGGTTAACGGTCTCACTAAGAAGTGATAGGCAAAACAGAATCTTAGGAGAACTCAACACAGTAGAATAGACATAGTCTTGCCTCTGAAACTGTTCAGTGTCAACGAACTTCAGACAGAGCTGAAAAAGCAAAGAGAGTAATTAGGTTACAACTTCGACTATACTTGTTCCCAGTCTTAACTAGGACAGCCATATTTCTAATAGTTTAAAGTTTTAAACAAATTCAAATCAACGACCAAGGAAAATCGAATCCACTGAACTTCTATTAATAATGATTTTTCACATCTTTTGGTCCTTTCCAGGAGAAACAGCAAAAGAGACGGTAATATAGTGGGTGAAAAAAACACACGCACACATCAATTTTCAACTAACACCAATAGTCATGAAATTTCCTGTTTCTTATGCATAATAACATCACATGAACACATGCATCCACGTATACATGTGCAACTGTAGATTTAGTATGATTAACCAATGATGTCAATCGTATCTATAAGACAACAATGGAAAATCGCAATTTTAAATCAAATCTTATAGTAAAAACCAAGTGAAGATTTTGTAGAAGGACGTTCTATTAGAAACTAAATATCTAAGGAAATCATAGTAGGAGGTTAAGATAACAGGAATTTATTGCGATCTAGCTACCTAGTCCGATGCCACGTACAAAATTTACATTCATTACTCAACTCTGTTTCTATTTTATTTCCAGTTTCTCCTCATTCATAAACCTACCAAGCTTTTTAGAATCTAAAACTATACCTATTTACTCTGCTTTGTTTTCGATTTTGCATAGGCTAAAACACAAATTTTGGAAGTGGAAAGCAAACCAACTCGAAATATGATAAGAAACTCAGTATTATCCAAACTGACGGAACCAAAACGAAAGCAAGGAGCAGAAAAACGGAAAGTGAAAGAAGAACACAAATCCATGTCCATTTATCAATTAGCTTCTAGAGAACACAGGACGAAGAAGAAACTAAACGTTAGTTTGAGAAGCAGATACCGGATCGAGATAGATGTAGCCATGAACGTTATCGCGAACTTGCTTCGAATAACGGCGGTCCGGATAAAAACAGCTTGAGAAATCCTCGCTCAAACCAGCTGCCATTGGTAGTCACAGATGAGAGAGATCAACTTGAGAGACACAGAGAGAAAGGATGACTCCAAACTATAAATGAAATAATTTCAGAGACTGGAGATGCAGATAGGTGGTTATTATTTGTGGTTACAGAGAAACGGGAATTTGAAAAGAAGCTAAAGAGGAAGAGTTAGCTTAGGGGGGAAGGAGAGAGTGAAAGGGGTCGTTGATGCGATGCCGCCAAAAAGGGAGGTCGTACATGTACGTGGGGGACACGGGCCAATCAGGAGTGAGAAATGAGGAACTTTAAATGTTCGAATAGTAAAACGTCATGTACCGTTCTAAAGGGGCCGTTAACTTATAGAAGCGAACAACGACTCTTTATTTTAGTTTCTCCGTTAACTTGCCGAATCGAACAAAGACATTATTTATTTTAATTTCAGAAACGCAAATGCCTTTTTTTTTTAATAAAGAGATTTCTTCGATGATTTATTTACTTTATAATTTAAATATAATTTTTAATATTATAAAATTTTAAATAGTATTTTATTTGTTATTTTAAATTATTTTAGCAAAATATAATATGATTTATTGTTGTGTTTATGATAGAGTTTATATAATTATTTAGCCCAATTGTCATAAGAATTTATATTAAATTAAAATAAACATAAAGATGTAGCAAAAGTATAATAAAGTTACTTTTAAAAAAAGGTATAATAAAGTTTAGTTGAGTAGCCAAAATGGTTGCATTCGCATGCTTTGCTTGTCGTCTAGGCAAGAAGTAGCTTAACCCCTTGGAACTTGGAGTGTAACAATTGAAAGAATGCAAGAAACCTCTCATTCTATCTCACACACCATCCCCTGGCTGTGTAAGATGCTAGGAATATGCAATCATCGGATCTGAGTTAGGGATGTAAAATGTGGACCGGCTTAGACCGAGTTGACCAAGCCACGGGCTAAATTATAGTTGATCCGATCGGGCCACAGGCTAAGGTCAAACGAGGCACTAGTCAACCCAGCTTAGCCTATAACTCAACCTATTTTAAAAACGGCATTTTGACATTTTTCTTTAAAAATATATAGTGATTCAGATTAAACCGCCCGCCAGTAGTCCGTCCATTGACAAGTCTAGTTCGAGTTTGGGGGCAACTATTATTATTATATATATCTATACGAAAGCTATAATGCTTCTCCTTGAAATAAGAAGAATGGAGCGAAGAAACGCCTTCCTTCAGCTCACATCGACCATGCTTAGCGTTGCAAGGGCAAAGGCTAAAATGAAACAAAAATATCTACACATAAATGGCTTAGAGTTCATTTGCACCAACTTGAAAGCGTACCAAGAGAATGCTTAAGATGAAAAAACTTAGCATAAATTAATTCATTTAATTCGTAGCCCCAGATCAGCACTTCTAACGATTTGCTATGTGCTTGTTAACTACCATAATATGAAGGGTGAACGTCACGATATAAAGACAACAATGATGTTATCATACTACATGTCTATTCTCTCAAATTGATGCACGCAAATTTAACATACAAGAACGAGTGAGCAGAGGCCGAAGAGAGGAGACTGGTTAATACAGTTGTCAAATGGCCAAAAAACCCAGTTAACGAATAGCTAGCAAAGCCTATAATAAAGTTACACCTCTGGTTCACATAACTAACAGTTTCCGAGCAAGAGCTAGGATGAGCTAGTTCATCATGTAGCTTCCCAACATAAGGCTTCTAAAAAAGAAGAGAAATGGACAAAGTCGAGGGACAATGATGTTATACATGTCCATTAGAAGATCAAAGAAGGCTACGAAAGTCCTCTTAGATAGGGAATACATGGGCCCTGCTCTCGTGTCTAACAAGGTTATCAAGTGGGTCGGCAAATGGACACAAGAACCAAGCGTCACAGAGTTGAAATCAAACTAGTCCCTGCAAGCCAGCAATCAAACCAAAAACATGAGTTCTTACGCATGGTTCACAAACGAAATACAAGATTCCACACAAATAATAGCAATTTTGATGAGTAACACACTAACATGGAAATGATCGCAACTTTTCTGTCATTAGTCAGGAGTAAATCATGGGGCAGAAAGAAGCACATTTTCAGTGAAACTGATGAGCATCGCCACTCCTTTATTTTTCAGTTGATAAAGCCTATGCTCTACCCAGAAGAGGATAGAAGCTCAAAATAAATTGGAAAACTTATCAATCATTATGGGGACCAGATCCAAAGTAACCAGCCTTTTTATAGGAACCAAGATATCTACAAACACAAAACATAAATGTTCTCAAACTACCCATATAGAGAACATGTCTGAAAGATAAATATACAAGATAAGTCTAATGTCCGGCCACAACCCACAATTACACTAGTACTTTCTATAATTTAATAAACCTCACTATCAAGAGGCAGCAATATTTATATACAACTAGTATATGTCAAAGTTGATCAGACTGGCAGCTCAAGAACTTAACCTTTGATAGGATACTAAGTTGTCTTTTATCATTTTATTCTTCAAAGTCGAAACTATCAACTATATTAACATTGAGTGAAAACTAAATGCCAATACTAACAAGCACTTTTGAATTTAAATTCCAAAGGCTAATTAAACAGAAAAATGAGGCAATGAGATAAAAGTAATCAAAGGAACGTATGCAATACTCTAATCCAATAGAATATTGCAGTTCGGCAGATACTAACCAGTACTTAATTAAGCCATCCCAGCTACAAGTTGCTACTTTACTTTGTTCAAGAGGATGCCACTCACATCCGATGCACACCGACTCATGACACTTCATAGTCCTGAAAACTTTGCAACTCTTCCAATCCCAAAACCAGCACTTACCTTCACCATCTCCCGACATAACAAACCGTCCATCTGGAGAGAAATTAACTTGACAAGCATAACCAGCAACTACATGCCCAGCAAATCTCTTCTTCTTATTTAACTGAAATCTTTCCCTAGTGCTATATATGAGAATCTGGTTGTCCAAACTCTGTGCTGCAAGCCAGTTAGTATTTGGATGCAGAGCAATTGATGGCATAGAATGCATGTGAGGCTCACTGATATATTTAATAACCACAGGGATCCCAAATTCCCATACACGAAGTGACTTATCATCACTTGAGGTAACAAATCTCCTATTGTTGTCCACAAAAGTGATGGTATTCACTGCTCCCAAGTGTTGATCGTACTCCTGAGTAATCTGCCCAGTATTTATATCCCACTGCACAATCTTCTTATCACTCATACCTGCCAACAATACATTCTGCTTGTCCTCATCCGGATTAAGTCTAACCACATAGGGAATCTTCCTCGTCGAAAATGTCGATATAACTTGTCCAGTCTCAGTATCCCAATACTTTATATTCTTATCATATCCAGCACTCAGAAACTTAGTCCCATCATTCGAAAAGCAAATATCCCTAACCCCCATCGAATGACCCATGTATGTTCGCATACATTTACCAGAATTAAATACATCCCATATCTTTACCTTGCTATCCATCCCCGCCGAGAGAATCAAATGCCCATATTTGGGGAAAAACCTTATAGCATTAACGCCCTTTGTATGGCCACTCCAAGTGTGCACCAATCTCTTGGGTATATAACAATGATCATTGGTGGCCTTCGCGTCCTTTGGTGGCGAAAGCCATGACCTTCCTTGATAATCTCTTTCTTCCTTCCCATGAAAAGTACTCTTATCAACAAAGCTCTCACCTCTATCACCGCCACTCCCTTTCTCCTCCTTCTTCTTAGCATACTCCTCTGCATACTTCTTCTGCTCTTCAGTCAATTCCGTTTGCAAACCCTCCTTCTTACCCGCCCATGGACTCTTCCTGTTCTTCATCAACCACGTATCAGTCGCCGGATTCTCAACCTCCGACATATCGATAGCGGGGCCATCCTCGCCGTCACCACCGTCCTCCTCCGTCTCCTTTTTCTTCTCAATTTTCCTCTTTTTCTGCTCATGCTGTGGTATATTATAAACCGAAATCCCATTATTCTTCTCCAAAGCATCTAAATCACCGACATATTCATTACCTGAGGGGTCTGCGGCGTAGCCATACTTGTAAAAAGTGTTGTACTGCTCGTCGAATACGAAAGAGTCGATATTGGCATTCTCGACAAACCCCAGCTTGTGATTGCGCATGCCTTGTGCTAGACCGTCCTTAGCGTAGGGGTGCTGGGGACCGTAGATCGGAGCCCAGAGCTGGTCGTAGGTTGGATTGAAGGAGATGGCGTGTTGGACTGGATCGATTGGTTTGGCTAGGGTTTGGTGGGCTTGAGCCACCGTGAGAGCGAGCATCGTGTCGTCGACTTTGGGGGCGGTCGACTTCGCCGGGAGGAGGCGGGGGGGAGAGGAGTCCGGGGACGAACTAGGGTTCTGGTGCTCAGCGGCCGTCAATTCGCCGTCGTTGTCGTCCTTGTATGTTTGTAGAAGATCCATTGGAACGCCGAGACCTAAGAATGCGAGACTTGGTTTTGAATTTAGTCGGAAACAATTAAAGGTCCCGATGTACTAGACTATAGGATAAATACAACCTAATAATAAGTATATAATTTTTTTTGTTAATTATTTAATGTTTGTTAAGTTTGGAATTCATTAAGTTTATCATTTTCATGAAGATTTAGAATTTAGGGGAAACTGAAAAGCTTGCTTTATGTTAAGCAGCAATTCCTTCCTTAATAGTTTCCAATATTTCCGGTCGGCAGACTGAGATTGCTATTCCGTTGGGGCCTAGGGGGTTGGAGAATGGGAATCTGCAAATATTTTTGAAGGAAGAGATTTAAGTTTATACCTTACATTTAATCAATTAATTTTAGCTTTTTGTCACTTAGTTAATTGAAGGTAATATTTATTTTATTTAATATTTAATACTAAAAATAATTTTTTAAAATAACTAGTCTATAATTAAAATTATGATGATATTACAATGAGATTAAATTTCTATTATGTATTATTTTTAAATTAAATTTCTATTATGTATTATTTTTAAATTTTGTAGTTATTTTATAATAGTGATAGATTGATAAAATAATAAAATTATCACACATTATGTTTATTTTATGGAAAATAATTAGTCTCATAAATTAAAATATAAAGATACTTAAATAAACATGTAAGTGTTTATTAGAGAATATACTTACTAAACTGACCTAATTACAAAGATTACAAATAGAATATTACTTATGTATGTGTAGATTTCTTGTTATGGTGGTTGTATAATCAATCCTTGAGTTGAGATTACTAAAATATTTCATATGTGAATTACTATATTTTAATATTACTTATGATTTATTATATTTATGTTAGCTCAGTCGATAGTACTTAGATATAATATGAACCATATGGAGATAGTTAAGTAAGTCAATAAAAGATTCATTAGTTTAAGGTAATTATAGAGAATATTTTACTATTCCTGATTAGTAATATTTTAAGTTACAGTGAATCAATATTTGAAAACATATTTTCAAATATCAATTATAAATCAACAACTATAATGAATATGATTAGATTTAAAGAATAGACATTAAATAGATTTAAAGAATAGACACTAAATTCATACTATGTGTTTGGTTAGAACAATAAATGAAGAAAATATTAAATTATACATCATAACCATGTATGAATAAGTTGAGTTAAACCACTTTGACATTCATAATAATTAGGTGGTCATGACATATTTTTAGGCGTTAATCTTGATTTATAATTACAAATTATTAAATTAGAGAATTAAAGATAAATTAAAAGAAATCTTATTTTATCTAATTTTAATTATGAATTAGAATTATAATTCATAATCATTGTTAACTTATTAGAAACCTAATCAGTCACAAATAAAAGAGCAATTAAAAAATAAAAATCAATTTAAATTAAGTTAGACTTAATTGTGAAGCTTGAGAAACTTAAGGGAATAAATATGACTTTAATTATAATTAGGAAATTTAATTTTAATAAAAATGAAACTCTTTTGTTTTTCTTTATAAATAGGAGAAGGGCATAAGTGAACTAGCACTCTTGCCTTTTCCTCTCAAATGTTAGTGTTCTTTTTTCTTTGTTTTGAGGATACCATTAGAGGTTGAACACATGAACAACATGTAGTTAATAATTTAAGAAGAAAATTATGCAAGAATTTGAATCAGAGATATTTTGGCCCTTTTATTTTTTTATTTATGATTCACATTTTTCCAAGTTATTCTATTGAAGAGATTTGATTGAAAATTTGTAAAAAAATATTTTTTATTGCATCTATGATTTGATCACAATTAGTTTTCCAATAGAGGTATCATATCCTTATTTAATTGTTTAACTTGATTAAATTTGCTTAATTGTTACTGATTTGATAAATTTAAGACTTAAAATTTATTGACATAAAAGTTATATGATATATGAATTTGATTGTGATTTTTAATTTAAATAAAATAAAACTTAAGAAATAAATTAAATAGGCAGTAAGATTGAACAAGGAATTAAGAAATTACTTAGAAAACTATCGATATCAAGACTTAGTGTTAGGTCCGTGTTTTGCGTGTTGGGCTCGTGTTTTGCGCACTCGTCGAGCTCATCCCCGGGTACTTCAAGGTTGCACGCGACCCACACTTCTAAGGATGAGTTGTTTTGAGCAAAGTTTTGACAATGTCAAATAAGGGAATATTACCCGGGATTGTCATGCATGTATTGTACATCTTTAATTTCATTCATGTACATTCTTAAACATTGCTACTTGTGCACATTGTGAATTATATGTGTTATTTGGTTATAGAGGAACGACTGGAACGTCAACCATCAGACGTTGCCGGACCTTCCAGGCACTAGCTTTGGAAGCAGCGGTGAGTAACCTAGAC
>JANZLC010000001.1:4716162-4732426 GCA_026413385.1 Erythroxylum gracilipes
TTCAGTTTGATTATTTCGTTCGCTTTGTATTTGATTCGGTTCGATTACTTCGTTTGATTTAGTTTGTTATTCGATTCAATGTCGCTTCGTTCGCTTTCATACGGTTCACTTCGCTATTTTTGTCTCCGCCATGTGTTTGATTAATCCAATTCGTACTTTGTTTCCGTATTTTGTTATTCGTACTTGGTTTCGCTTCGATACTTTTGTTATTCGATTTGTTGTTTTAGCCTCCGTCGTTCGTTTCTTCGATTGGGATCCGGTTTTCGAATCGGGTCCCAACAATTATCTTGGGTGCTTTTCATGAGACTCAAATCTATAAGTTACATGGGACATTAAATAGTCTAACATCAACAATATTCTTTCTTTTCTTTTATTTTCCTATCGTTCTAATACAAAACATTAAGAGTTGAATTTCAGACCTATTAGTGGCTTTGAGAAAGGGTGCCTAGTTGATTCCTTCACTTAAGTAATATTCACCATTTACTATGAATATATTATTCAATACATATAATAATTTATAAATCATGTATTTCTCATAAATTAATAAAGAGTATGATACATTTTCTTGATTTTCAATACATAATTTCTTTGTGTCCTTAAATTTTGAATAGATCTTTTTCCTTTTAAACTGTCATTTGATTATTTAGTTTAAAACATCTTTTTCTTAGTGAAATTCTCGCAAAATGTAAGGAGAATACTCCCAATGAAAATGACTCATTTGTTTCTTTCGTTTCACTTCTTTGGAGTTGAATGTGAAATAAAAGGTGGGAGTGTCTTATGATTAAGTTTATAATACGAGCGACTGATAACAGTGACAGTAGCTTTTTCGAGAGACAAAAATTTCTATAGGGGTTTCATAAATTAATTAAATTCAACTTAAATAATAAGTTAATGTAATTATAATTGATAAACATATGAAGATCTTCTACAATCTCACCAGCATTATTATGATTTGTATCATCTTGTATTTCAATTTATCTTCTCTATCTCATTTGAATTCATTTGTATCTGATCTTATCTCAACAACTTAGATATCACAAGCTTGTATAAATACAGTATAAAGCCATTCATTGAATATAAGAACAACAGTTCAGTCATATATCAATTTATGCTTTCTTTATTTCTATTCTATCATGGTATTAGAGCTGATACAATAATCTCCCCTGTTAGTATAGTCATTATTTCTTTGTAATTACTACTTTTGTATATAGCTGTTACATATATTTGTAATTATTATGTAAATAGCTTTCTCTAATTAGATTTACAACTAGCTAGTCAATCTATCTATTTAAGGAGTATAGAGTTTTCCATTTCTAGGATAATCCTCTAGCTGAAATTTAGGTATGTATAATCAAGTTTATTCCCTATTTAAGGGGAAGACTTTCAATGAAAAGATCATTCAGCAAAGTTGACATGGTATTAGATCCCACTCTCTGAGTTCTTAAGTTCTTTGTTTTGTCTTTTTCTTTGGTTTTACTGATCTTATTTGCTGATTGATATTTGGGGTTCTTTTGGTTGGTGGGTTTTGTGGTTATCTGGCTTTCTCGATCTCAAAGCTTCAATTAGATGGGTATCTGCTGCTCTGTAACTTGTGTTTCGTTTCGCTGATTTGTCCTGGATATTTGTTGATCAGAGTTTCAGTTCTCCTCATAAATGTGTGTGTGTGATTGTTAACAAGTCCTGTGAAGTGAAAGTTTTTGGGGGAGAGAGACCTTTCTGTGCTGGTTATCTTGGTTCTCCTTCCTGGTATTTCTTGTGCTCTTCGAGATGACAACTTCACATCACTTCGAGACTTTTAATGTCCGTTTTACTGGAAAAAATTACTCCTCCTGGGAATTTCAGTTTCAACTATTTGTCACTGGAAAAGATTTACGGGGACATGTAGATGGCAGTGATTCACCTCCTACGGATTGAAGGGAGTTGCTCCAATGGAAAGATAAGGATACTCAGGTAATGACCTGGATTTTAGGGTTTGTTGACCCTCTTATTGTTCTTAATCTGTGGCCATATAAGACTGTAAAAGCCATGTGGGATTATTTGAAAAAGGTATATAATCAAGACAATACTGTTAGATGTTTTCAATTAGAGAATGATATTGCTAATTACTCTCAGGTCCGTCCATTTAGAAATATTTTTCTGCTTTCCAGAATTTATGGGCTGAATTTACTGACATCGTTTATGCTAAGGTACCTGCAGAATCTCTTTCTATAATTCAAGACATTCATGAACAAAGCAAGAGAGATCAATTTTTGATGAAATTAAGATCTGAGTTTGAGGTTGTTCGCTCCAATTTAATGAGTCGAGAACCTTCACCATCCTTCAACATTTGTTTTGGTGAATTGCTTCGCGAAAAACAACGTCTTCTTACACAAAGCGCTTTCAAACCGGAGAATACTGTCATAGTTGCATTTGCGGCTCAAGGAATAGGTAAGGGTCGAGATATGAACAAAATTCAATGTTACAGTTGTAAAGAATATGGCCATATTGCTGCCCATTGCAGAAAGAAGTACTGTAATTACTGTAAACAACAAGAATAGATTATAAAGGAATGCCTTACATGACCTCAAAATCGTAAAGCCAACACTGTTAGTTCACATCATCTTGCTGCTTCAGCTGTTTCTACTCCTGCGACTGCTGTTTCAGCCTTATCTGCCTTGGGATTACAAGGTAATGATATTTTATCTAAATGTTGGCTTGTTGATTATGGTGCTTCAAATCACATGACCACCTCATCTACCATGCTTAAAAGTATTCGTATGTATCATGGTTCCACAGAAATTCAGATTGCTAATGGCAGTACATTACCTATTATTAAGGTTGGAGATCTTACATCATATCTCAGAAATATTTTTGTATCTCCAAAGCTCACTACTAAGCTTATTTCTATTGGTCAATTGGTGGATAATAACCAGGGGCGGATTCAGAAATTTTTTTGAGTGGGGGCAAAAAAAAAAATTTTTGTCCCTAAAATTTAAAATAAAATTTTTTTGTAGGGGCAAAACTTAAAAAAAATTTTGTGGGGGAAAAACTTAAAATAAAATTTTTTTGTGGGGGCAAAACTTAAAAAAAAAATTTATGGGGGCATTTTTTAAGGGAGCTAGGGAAATTTTTGGAGCCAGTGGGGGCAAGTGGTGGCTCCGCCCCTGATAATAACTATGATGTACACTTTTCTCGTGATGGTTGTCTTGTGCAGGATCACATGACGGGGACGGTCCTCGCAAAGGGACCTAAAATTGGACGATTGTTCCCACTTTTTTTTTTCTATTCCAAGTATTAGTTCTTTTCTTGTGCTACTAAGACTTGTAAGAGTGAAGTTTGGCATAAACTTTTAGGCCATTCAAACTCTGTTATCATGTCTCATTTATCAACTTTTGGTTTATTGGGCAATAAAGATCATCTTTCTTGTATTTCTTTTGATTGTTCCACATGTAAACTGGGCAAAAGTAAAATTCTTCCTTTTCCTTCTAATGGTAATCGTGCTATCAAATGTTTTGATGTTATTTATAGTGATGTTTGGGGCATCACCCCCATTATTTTTCATGCTCACTACAAGTATTTTGTCACATTCATTGATGATTATAGTCGATATACTTGGGTATATTTTCTTCGTTCCAAATCTGATGTCTTCCCTGTTTTTAAGGATTTTTAGCTTCTATTGAGACACAATTTTCCACTTGTATTAAAATATTGCGAACTGATTCTGGTGGGGAATACATGTCTTATGAATTTCATAATTTTCTACGGGACAAAGGCATTGTCTCACAACACTCTTATCTATATACCTCGCAACAAAATGGGGTTACGGAGCGTAAAATCGACATCTACTGGATGTTACCAGAACCTTATTACTCGAGTCATCTGTGCCATCTAAATTTTGGGTTGAAGCGTTGGCTACTGCAGTTTATTTAATTAATAGATTTCCATCTCAGGTATTAAATCTTGACTCTCCCTATTTTCGTGTTTATCATCAGCATCCTAGCTATCATGATTTACATCCATTTGGTCGTGTCTGCTTTGTTCATTTGCCTCCTCATGAACGCCATAAAATTTCTGCTTAATATGTTAAATGTGCCTTTATTGGTTATAATCTTTCTTAAAAGGGCTTTATTTGTTATGATCCTAGTACTAAAAAATTTCGTGTTTCTCGAAATGTTATTTTCTTTGAAAATTAATATTTCTTTCCTATAAGTGATAAGTCTTCTTTTGTCCCTTCTATTCTACCTACCTTTAAAGATTTATCCATTCCTCCTATTCGTTTTAAGCCTGGGTTTGTGTATGAAAGACAGCCACCGACTTTGCCTCCTCTCGAGACTAAGCCCTTACCTATGCCTGATCCATCACCTGTCTCTGCGATTAGTTCTGAGTCTGCTCCTTCAGGGCCTGTCCTTCGATGATCTAGTAGAGTATCTTGACCTCCTGACTGGTATGGGTTTTCTGCTACTTTATCTGATATATTTGTTCCTTCATGTTATTTACAAGCTTCAAGGCATGAGTCTTGGCAGCAAGCTATGCAAGATGAACTTCAGGCACTTCAGGAGAATCACACTTGGGATATTGTTTCTTGCCCTTTTACTATTAAGCCCATTGGATGTAAATGGGTTTCCTCAATCAAAATTCGTTCTGATGGAACTCTCGATCGATACAAAGCCCGACTGGTTGCTCTTGGTAACAAGCAAGAGTATGGGGGTAGATTACAAGGAGACTTTTTCCCCAGTAGAAAAAATGACTACGATGCGTACTGTTATGGCCATTGCTGCTTCTCAAAGATGGCCTCTCCATCAAATGGATGTAAAAAATGCTTTCCTCTATGGAGATCTTAAAGAGGACATTTATATGACACCTCCACCAGGCTTGTTTGTTTCTACTTCTGCCATGTGCAAATTAAAAAAAAGTCTCTGTATGGCCTTAAACAAGCACTAAGAGCGTGGTTTGACAAATTTTGCTCCACCTTGCTTCAGTTCTCTTTTGTACAAAGCTGACTCCTCTCTTTTTTTTTTCTGTAAGACATCTACATGTATTGTTCTTCTATTTGTTTATGTAGATGATATAGTTATCACTGGAATTGACTCCTCATCGATCCACCAACTTCAACAATATCTTTAGGATTCTTTTTATATGAAGGATCTTGGCACTCTTACATAATTTTTAGGATTGGAAGTTCTTTCTGATTCTTCTGGTGTATTTTTACACCAGCATAAATATATTCAGGATTTGATAACTTTGACAGGTCTTCAAGATTCATCTCTTGTTGACACTCTATTAGAGTTGAATGTCAAGTATAGTCGTGAGGAAGGAGATCTTCTTTCTGATCCAACTTTATTTCGCCAGTTAGTTGGCAGCTTGAATTATCTTACTATTACCAGACCTTATATTTCTTTTCCAGTACAACAAGTTAGTCAATTCATGCATACTCCTCATCATCTACATTTGGTGGCTGTTCGTCGAATCATTAAATATCTTTTAGGCTCTCCCAATCGTGGCTTATTCTTTCCTGTCGGTTCTCCTATTCAGCTTGTGGCTTTCAGTGATGTTGATTGGGCTAGATGTCTAGATACTCGTCGTTCTGTCACTGGTTGGTGTATATTTCTCAGAGATTCATTGATATCGTGGGTTACTTTCTGAAATTGTTTTTCCTCAGTAATGTTCTACTCCTCTCTATGCAGACAACACCAGTGCTATTCAAATTGCTACGAATCCAATTTTCCATGAGCATACTAAACATATTGAGGTAGACTGTCATTCTATCCGGGAAGCTGTAGATCAAGGTGTCATTTCACTGCCTCATGTTTCTACTGCTCTTCAAATTGTTGATGTCTTTACCAAATCTTTAACTCGACAACGCCATCAATTTCTTATTTGCATATTGATTCTTTTTGATCGTGCAACATCAATTTGAGGGGGTATATAGTCATTATTTCTTTGTAATACTACTTTCGTATATAGCTGTTACATATATTTGTAATTATTATGTAAATAGCTTTCTCTAATTAGATTTATAGCTAGCTAGTCAATCTGTCTATTTAAGGAGTATTAATCCTCTAGCTGATTTTTAGGTATGTATAATCAAGTTTATTCCCTATTTAAAGGGGAGGACTCTCAATGAAAAGATAATTTTTTGGCAAAGTTGTCAGCTACCACTAGCTTTCAAGCAATTTTTGCAAATCCAAACTAAGGTTTGTCCTTGTCAGTTGCTTCAATTTCTAATTTTCCTTCTCTTATTTTTGTTCCTTCTATTATTTAGTCTTTTCTACTCAATTTTACTCTTTTCCTTCTTTCTATTGGTTCTCCCTCCCTGTAGTCTAGTTAAAGATCTTAGTTGTCATAGGACTTTTCCAGATTCTTTTTCCACCTCTTTCCATTATTATTTTTAATGACAGTTTTAATTCTAAACCCCTTAGTTTGTTTTCCACTAATTTAACTTATTCCAACTATGATTGATTCTTTATCTAATGCCAACCAAACCTCTTTTTTATACATGTCTCTTTTCCTTTCTTACATTCCCCTTCTCCTAAAACAAAAATTATCTCCCTAGGCTCTTACGTCTCTCATTCTCCTACCCCAGTCATGCTTCCTCTAAAAAATTATATTATTTGCTTAAACCCAACAGTGGGAAGCTCTTTATAGATTTGCCCACCAATTCACCAATGTAGGCAAGTGCACCTAATTTTTCTTATACAACTCAAGCAATGAACTCTAGGTCTGGTTAGAAATAGGCTAGGGGAATCTAATAAGGATCACCTCCTATAGACGTGCTTAAGGAAGGGATAAGTAAGTAGAATACAACCTTAATTGGCAGAATTTTGAAGAAAAGATATGCTTTTCCAATGATCTAAAACTAGCCTTAGCATTGCTAAAAGTTTGGGGACTAAAAGAAACCCTCTTGAGTAGAGACAATTTCTTCCTTTTTAGATTCTCATCCAGTACAGAAGCAAAGAAGGTATTAAAAGATGATCTTTGGTATTTATATGGTAGACGTATATTTCTTGAACTTTTGGCAACCAACGATGAAACTTAAGACAATTAGAGAAAAACATATACCATTGTGGGTTAATATCTATAACATTCTACTAGAGTATTGGTCCACTAATTGTCTCAGCCATTTAGCAAGTTACATTGGTAATCCCAATGGGATAGATTAGCTTTTGCAAAAAAGATTGGGTAGGCTCGTATTTGTATAGTGGTAGAATTAGGAAAAGAGCTCCCTAAAGGGGTCCCCTTAATAAGGATAGGTAACAATGATATTCTCAATGAGGAGTAAGTCAAGATTACTTACCAATGGTGACTAACTCTTTAGGAGCAAGGCAAAGCATAGAGGCTAATAGGTAGAATGATTAGAAAAGGGGATTACAAAAAACTCAGGAATTGGACAATGAGGTGAAAATCAATAAGATAGGGAACTAGGTAAAGAAAACTGATTAAAATGAGCTTAGTAAACTGTTGGAGGCAAACTTCAATGATGGTTTGAGCCATACGTGGCCTGAGCCTGGCTAACCTAGTTTATTTCCATCCTTAGTTAGTGGGCAACGTATAATTATTGATGTAGATAAGTTTGGTCAATGGGATGGTTTTAATTAAGTTAAATTATAAAGGGGTCAAGTTGACATTAAGGGTATGTACTATATGATTCTAGGAAAAGGCTCCAATGTTGACTTTAAGATAATTATGCAATGACTAATAAACCTCTGCCAAGTTGTATTATATGTTTTCACTTAAGGGTAAAATAGTATATATGAGAATGACAAATGAAGAAATCGAGGAGGAAGTCTTTGTAATTAAGCAACGTAGGATAAGAAAAAGGTTAAAACTGATGTAAAAGTAATTATAACAAGAAATTAAAGAGTTCTACGAAGTACGAATGTACATTACATATACTAGAGTGAGAAACTAGAGTGAGAAACTCTGCATTGTTGTTGTTACTGTTCTACTAGCGGTGTCTAGTGGCTTTTGCCCATCTTGCTGCACGCCCCAGTGGCATTTCCATAGCCTCCCCTACTCCAGAGGGGCACCTGGCTAAAGGAGGTCGAACCCGCAAATGTGAGGATGACCCCCACCCTTCCAAGCTTTCCTATAGTGTTGTTGTGCTCGCCCCTACCGCCGAGGCAACTGCCGCAGCTTCGACCAGGTGGCCGAAGGACGAACCAATTCCCATTGAAGAAGATGATATCCGGCCAATCTCTAGTGAACTCGGCCGCAGTATTCTGCTATCCCAATCTTTGAAGACTAAGCTTGATCAATAATGGAGTTACACGATTGTGGTGAAGGTGCTTGGCCGCCGCATTGGTTACCGCGTTCTGAACACCCGTCTCCGGAGTATCTGGCAACCCCGCTGTCCCTTAAAAATCGTCGACATGGATCACGATGTTTTCCTGGTGAAATTTCTCGAGGAAGACGATTTTTTACATGTCCTCACGGATGGGCCGTGGGTGCTCTTCAGTCAAGCTCTTGTCGTCCAACGGTTGTTCCCCTCTTTCCGACCGGCGGAAGCCCAGTTGACAAGGGCAATGGTCTGGTTGCGGCTATTAAACATGCCCATAGCTCAATATCATCCTCAAGTTATCACGGCTCTTGGTAATCTCGTGGGGAGCACGATTAAACTGGACAAGGCCACCTTGCATGCACACCGTGGGAAGTATGCTCGGCTGGCAGTGGAGCTTGATCTTAGTGAGCCTCTGCCCTCTAGCGTCGATCCGGATGGTGAGACGTTGATGATTGCTTATGAGGGGCTCCCCTCTATATGCCCTTTGTGTGGGATGGTAGGGCATGACTCTAGCTGTTGCCTGAAAAATTCTTCCCCAACCGCAGCCCCGTCCCCGCCTCTAGCAGATGTTCAAGGAGGCGTGCATCCGTCGCGTTCAGGACCGGGGGCGACCAACCCCCGCCCGGCGGAGGAGACGTCTGCTGCCTAGGGAGCTTGGACCTGCGTTCAGCGGAAGAACCAGCGTCGCGAAGGAGCTCATTCCTGTCCGCCAGGGCGTAGTGGCACGTCGTTCGGGGCAGCAACGGGCGACTCCCGTTTCTAAGCCTTGTCCCAACTTGACCAGTGCATCGAGCCTAACCGTCCGCCAGCTACCTTCCCTACTTCGTTTGTCTTTGCAAGTGTAGGTCAGCGCAAGGACACGTCTACTCTCATTAAAGGCCGTCAGACTCCAGCACATAGTGGGTCCTCTTCTTCAGCTAGACCTGCCAAGGGACTAAAACTTCCTTCAACCACTACTTCGCTAGTCAGTTCTCAACCGGACCTAGAACTGGCCCCGATTAGTGGCAGTCAGGTTCGCAAACTGGATACGATTCCCTTAGTTAACCTGTGCCCATCGGACAAAGAGTAGACATGTAGCTATTGAACTTACCTCCCATATGGAATTAGTCTGTGATAATCATTTTCTGGCGGCTCAAGTTTCGGCTCCTGAGGTACCACCCCTTCTTATGGAGGGCGTTGCGGCACTCCGGGAGCCGGACCGGCCCAGGGACAGGTTGCCGCTTCTACCGCCATCGGAACCCCCTGATTTGCCGGAAGGTTCGGTAGGTCGGGTGGGGACACCTGATCCCAGTTTGGATACGGAAATGAAATCGCAAGAATTAATCCGGGAGGCCCGAGCGGGCAACGCTGAAGGTTTTCACCCGGATCTGGTATAGGATCGCTTTTCTCTGCGTTTGTTTATGTCGATTCTTTTCTGGAATTGCCAAGGAGCTGGCGGGACGGCCTTTCGGACAATTCTGCAGAATTATACATCCACCTACAAACTGGGTATTTTGGTTTTAATGGAGACCAGAATAAGTGGGCCACGGGCCACTTCCGTCATCCGATCGCTGGGCTTTGATTACTCTTTCCGTGTTGAAGTTATGGGGTTTTCAAGCGGTCTCTGGCTTCTTTGGAAGGTGGATTTTGGTCTCTCGATTGCCATCGCGCACCGGCAGTTTATTCATACGATCGTCCAAGTCGGTCCCCATAATTTCAAGCTTACTGCCGTCTATGCTAGCCCGCAAGCTCCAGCGCAACAGCGGCTGTGGCCCCTTCTATCTTGGCTTGGCCACTCTACACATCGACCTTGGCTGGTGGGCAGGGATTTCAATGTTAAACTCGACTCCTCGAATAAACGAGGGGGGGCCAGTTCGACCCGCGTTGTTAATCCTCGTTTTTGTGAATGGGTTCACCAGTGTGGCCTCCATGATACGGGGTACGTGGGTTCCAAATTTACCTGGCGTCGGGGCACGATCCAGGCTCGGTTGGATCGCGTGTTTGGCTCGTCGGCTTGGTTGCAAGAGTATCCATCTACGGAGAACCACCATTTGCCTTTTTTAGGATCGGATCATCGGCCTATGTTGGTTCACTTTTCCCGTGCCACGCGGCGGTCCCCTGTGGTTATGCCTTTTCATTTCCAAAATGCCTAGGTCACCCATCCCGACTTCAAAGAGGTGGTCGCCGAGCACTGGCTTCTGGCTGAGGAGACGATGTGTCAATCGTTGGAGCTTTTCTCGGCCCAATTATGAAGTTGGAATACCCGGGTTTTTGGCAACATATTCCGCCAGAAACACCGGCTTCTCGCACGACTGGCTGGCATTCAGCGTCATATGACGGCTACTACTTTTGACTCGCTCTCGTTGCTTAAGGATCGCTTGAGCGGAGAGTTATTGCAAGTTTTATGCAAGGAGGAAATGTATTGGCATCAGAAGGCTTGGTGTGATTGGCTTTCAAAGGGGGACCGTAGCACCAAGTACTATCACCATCTCACCTTATCCAAACACAAGAAATTACAGGTCCCCCGCCTGATCGACTCAAATGGGACCATTCTCACCAATCTAGAGGCCATGCGCACGTCAGCCTGGGACTTCTTCATGCAGCTGTACATAGCTGACTCAGGGCCCCTCTTGTCGTTTCCTCTAACTGGTGCTTTTCCAGCATTTTCACCTATTCAGCTCCAGACTAGATCTCCCGGTTCGCGCGGCTGAAGTTAAGCAGGCGGTATTTGCCCTGCATGCCAACAAATCCCCGGGTGTCGATGGTTTCAATGCGCTCTTCTTTCAACATCAGTGGGAGCGAGTGGGGCCTACTGTGGTGGATTTTATCCAGCAGGTATTCCGGTTGGAGCGTTGGGAGGAGGCTTTGAATCAGACCCTGCTGGTCCTCCTTCCCAAAGTCCCTTCCCCCACTCAACTGTCTCAATTCCGTCCTATTAGTCTTTGTACGGTTCTGTACAAAGTTGTCGCTAAAATCATTGTTACTCGGCTGAAAGGACATATGGCTCACCTCGTGAAGCCTGCTCAGTGTAGTTTTATTCCAGGCAGCCACATCATCGACAATATTATCATCGCCTAAGAGGTTATCCATTCCATGCGAAAGAAAACTGATCGGAAGGGCTATATAGCTATTAAGGTAGACTTGGCCAAAGCCTATGATCGTCTCAGTTGGGCGTTCCTTCACGCTACTTTATTGGATATTGGATTCCCAGCTCGGTTCATTAGCCTCGTTATGAAGTGCATCTTAACGGTTTCCATGCGTGTCACCTGGCAAGGGACTGTCTCCGATTCTTTTTGTCCTTCCCGGGCCTTCGGTAAGGGGATCCCCTATCTCCCTATCTTTTTGTGCTTTGCCTTGAGCGGCTCGGTCATCTTATTACGGAGGCGGTGGAAGCCGGGCGATGGAAACCTATTCACCTCAGTTGCTCGGGACCCCCGGTATCTCATCTTTTCTTCGCTGATGATCTCGTCCTTTTTGCTGAAGCAACGGAGGAGCAGACGAGGGTGTTGGCTCGTACTCTGGAATTCTTCTGTGCAGCCTCTGGTCAACAAGTTAGTCAGGCCAAAACTCGTATCTATTTCTCTAAGAATGTTCCTGGGCCAGAAGCCCGACGTTTGAGCCACGTGCTCCAGGTGCCTTGCACAACTAATCTTGGTCGTTATTTAGGTGTTCCCTTGATTCGTGAGCGTGCGACTCGTCAGACTTACCAGTACATTCTGGACAAGGCTCAACACAAACTGGCTGGGTGGGGTGGCCGGTTGTTGTCCCTAGCCGGGCGTGTCACATTAGCTCAATCGATTATTTCTTCCCTTCCTATCTTCACTATGCAGACAGTTCGGCTTCCGAGTCGGCTATGCGATGATCTTGAACAACTCATGCGCGATTTTATTTGGGGCACCACAGATGCCTCCCAGAAAATGCATCTAGTGAATTGGGATACTGTTTGCCAGCCAAAACATGTCGGGGGTCTAGGTCTCCAACGCCTCCAATCCGTGAATGAGGCCTTACTAGCTAAGTTAGGGTAGGCCTTGCTTACTGAGCCGACCGCTCTTTTGGTTCAACTTCTTCGTGCCAAGTATCATTTTGACACATCATATTCCGCACACAATTGATAGGGTTGGGGCGTCCGATTTATGGAGGGGGATTGCCGCTTTCTGGCAGGTCGTTTGGCAAGGTTGTACCTGGCATTTGGGCAATGGTCGGCGTATTCTCTTTTGGCTGGATAATTGGGTACCAGGTTGGGGCCTGTTAATTCTAGTGGCGTCTTCTCCCGTTCCCGACCAGCTCCTTCAAGCTACGATCGCAGACTTTACCACCGTCGAGGGACAATGGCTCTGGCATCTGTTCCACGCTTATCTCCCTACTACGGTTTGTGTGGACTTTGCGGCTAGCCGGCCTAATTCCGAGGGCGATGCGGTCAATGGTCTCACCTGGGGGTTGACCACCCATGGGCGGTTCACCGTGGCATCCGCGTACACCTTAATCGAAGGTCAACCCTCCGATCCCCACCATACGCTTTGGGCGTCCATATGAAAGTGGGCTGGTCCTCAGCGGATTCGGACATTTCTCTGGCTCATCACTCAAGGCAAATTGTTGACCAATCAGCAACGATTGACTCGTCATATTGCTAGGGATAACGGTTGTCCCTCCTGTGGCCAACCCGAATCTTCGCTCCACGCAGTCCGTGATTGTGTGCGCGTGCGGGCTCTATGGATCCAGTTTCCTCCGGAAGTCTTAGGTTCCAACTTCTCTCAGGACAGGGCTCAGTGGTTACAGCCTAATCTCCAGAAACCCTCCACCTTTCAGCAGGTGGCATGGTCCACCATTTTTGGCGTTGCTTGATGGTAACTTTGGAAATGGCAGAACAACATTTTTGACTTTGGTTTTGTCTGGCCAACTGCAGGAGCACGAATCATTATGGCTTATGTGGAATAGATTATACGGGCTCAAGCTACAGAAGGCTATGTCTTCCCAGACTCGGGATTACCAGTTGGTAGTTTGGTGGGTGAAGTTGAACTCGGATGGGGCCGTCCCGTGCGGGGGTTCTATGGCCACTGCTGGGGGTTTACTCAGAGATTGCCGGGGCCATTGGTGTGGTGGGTTTTAGCAAAATTTGGGTCTGGGCTCCCCACTTACTGCCGAACTCTGGGACATTTACTCCGAACTCCAGCTAGCCTAGGCACAGGGCTATCGATGTATTGTTGTCGAAACAGACTCGCTCGAGGTAATTAATATCCTCTCATCGTCCTTTCCTGATCTAACTGAGTACTCTTTTTTGGTTGCAGGTATCCACCTTCTCCTTCACTGGCCTTGAGGGGTTCACCTTCAACACACCTTTCGTGAGAGGAACTAGTGCGCTGACAGTTTGGCAACTGCCGCTTCCCTTCTCCGACCCAATATCCATTTACTCCGCAATCCTCCTTTGGGCATCCTAGAGTTGCTGCATCGTGATCCGCAAGGGACGTTGTATTCTCGTGCTTTGTCTTAACTAGTGTGTTTTGTTTCCCTTGTACAAAAAAAGAAAAAAGAAAAAAGAGAGCTCTAAGAAGTAAAAAGAAGTTTTTGTATACATTATGAATTTTATTATGCATTGATTATAACAATGACGCTGCTCAATATCATATTCATTAAATTAGTAAGAATAGTACATTGATATACTAATCACAACCCTTTTCGTCTCATTTTTTAAAAAAAGATGGTCTTTTTTTAAAATCATAGTACTTAGAATAAATTAGGATCAATAGGTCTAATTAAGCTTTATTCAATTTAAGTTTAATCAAGCATACAAGTTTCACACTATCAAATAACATACACTTGGTAAAATAAAACTCACAATAATATAAGATAATAAACTTATACCACATTGACACTATTATTAATCATTCAACAACTTCTAGGAATATTGCCAAGCGACCTCAAATTGCAATCATAATACAAGCTCTTGAAAATCACCGTATGAGGGGACTATCATTAATCACTCAAAGGGCGAGAAATGAAGGCCAGTTCAAGAAATATGGATGCAAAAGTTAATATGCTCATTGGCCAATTATTGAAGAACAAGACATGTTTCAAAAATCTAGTTTCATGAAAATACGAGATTGACATCTATCACCATTCCAAGTAACGATTAATCCAGAAACATAATATCAAACAAAATCTCCTGTGGTTATAACAAGAGTCCATGGTCAGTGTTATAGAGGTGTTGCAAATCCTGCAAAGAGATACATAAAGTTTACTCAGTCATTCTAATGAGGAGGCAGGAAAAATAATATGAACAATAAAGGTAACAATAATAGCTGCAGAATATGGAAGAAAAACATCCAGCTGATCTCAGTCAAAAGTCAAGATCTCATATTGCGCTTGGTGGTTTGGTCATTTATATGCGCTGATTCCTGATTACTTCCATCAACTAATTTTCACGTTTGTCAAGCAGTGGATTCCAGTACAAACCGTTCAATCATGTTTGAACTATCTGATTCAAAAGACATTTTTACCTCCTCTAGATAGTTGTAGGTCACAAATAATTCTTGGTAAAGACACAAAAAAGAGCAGGATAACAGGACATAACTCCTAACTAAAACAAATTTATTGAGGCTTGTGTTTCCTAGCATCGAGCATTAAAACTTGAACAATCTATGAAAGTTTGAAACAAAACTCACCTACTCTCATGTCCTGCCAATCATTTACAATGGGAGATATGTTATTATCATTGCCGCTTCATTGCATGATACTAGAACACAAAATACCACAATATAAAGAGCAGAAATGGAAGTTTTGGAAGAGTACCCTCTGATAGACATCCCCACTTGTCATTGTGAAGTGTTAGCAATGAAGTGAAAAGGGCAGAGGCGGTAACACTATGCAACGGAATTAAAGACAGTACACCGCCCAACTCCACGCGAAACCTAAAATATCAGTTCAATTAACAGAGTCAGGATTCTGACAGTATTATATACAAGTTGTACGTCTCTATAAAGAAATCACTAGAAACCGCAAGACCAACAAAACAGACACCAGTGGTACAAGAGCAGAAATCCCAAGTTTGGATCTAAGTTTTCTAACTCAACACTTATGACCAGAAAGTAAAAAGGACAAAAAATTACTTCAACAATGCCTTCTATTTGCCTTCAGATCTCTCTGCAACTGGGATTTATTTTCAAACTAAGACCTTATAACTAAAATACCAAACAAAAATTTAAAAGGGCATAAGAAAATACTGATATACACCAATACCTGAATGATGAAACTAACCTGGAAGAAGTGAGTTTTTGGAGACTAAATCGAGAAACAGAGGAGGGCATGGAAGTGAAGATCCCATTAAAGTTAGCAACTTTTGAAGCAGAAGTTGAGGAGTATGTTGTTGAGTTGGAAAGAATACATTTTGCAGAAGTGGAAGAAAATTGGAGGGTTCTCCTTGCAGCCATATTTCTTCGTCTTCTCCAAAACCTTCTCCGTCCCTTGTAGTGCTCGGACAAAGGGTTTATTATTTTTGAGCCTGATCAAAACATGGGCTGACGAGAAAAGGCTGGTTTGTTTTATGAACATCCATTGGAACATGAGACTGAAGCTTTAAACTCGATGCCCACAATCAAGAAATTCTTGGGTTTGTATTGGGTTATGACAGATTGTTAGGGATTAACGTAAATGGGCCATCTGAAACAGACCATAAAAATTCGCAAGTAAAGATTTAAGTTTTCTATTTCTATTTTTGATTTTTTTGTTTTTGTTTTCAAATTTAGTAAGAAAAAATTGTTTTTTTTTAAATTTTTGGCTTCTATTTTTTATTTTACTTTTTTTTTCTAGTTTTCAAAATTTATAAAAACCACAAATAGTGGCTTTTTTTTCATAATCTGGTTTAGTATCAAATAAATATATATTATTTAATTATTTGATATATTAATTATTAATAAGAATTATGAATAATTTAATATTATACATTTAATTAATTTAATTTATTATTAATAAAATTATGACTAATTTATTTTTATTTAATACTTTTATTTAAATTTTATAATTAAATTTAAAATA
>JANZLC010000001.1:4742097-4754521 GCA_026413385.1 Erythroxylum gracilipes
GGACAACAGTGCTGAGTTTTAGATTTCAGTGAGGTTTAATTTTAATTTTAATTGTCAATTTCCATGTCATTTACATGAAAAAATCCCACTTTTCAGGACCAAGAGTAAAAAATTATAAACCAAACCAAACCCATGAACAAAACATCAAAGCTTAATTACCGACGACATGTATAAAACTAGAAAACTAACCCAGAGAGCAACAAAGAGATGAATTACCTCAAATGTGTTGTGTGCTGCAATGCGAGAGTAGCTTAGGCTGTCTAGAGGTTGAGGGGATCAATAGAACAAACAGATAACGAGGAGATGAAGCTGCATAAACTGAACGAAATGGGTGAGGGTCGGTAAAACAAACTAAACAAAGGGGATGAGAACTGATTTAGGTTATTTTTAAACAATAATGTCGTTTAGTTATGTGATTAAACGACGTCGTTTCATTAATCTGTATTTGTTGTGTTAATTTTGACTGACGTATATTAATAGTTAGGGTTTATGGACATATGACAAGTCATGTCAGTAAACTTAACGGAAAGACTAATGTCGAATTAAAATTGAAAAAAGTTAAAAATTGATGTCTACAACTTTTCCAAAAAAAGACACTTCCTACAAACATGAAAATATAGCCTACATGTGACTTTCTATCATTTAAGCTCACATCAATAATATAGCTTACAGGTGACTTTCTATCATCTGAGCTCACATTTATAATTAGCCTTACCTATGTATTGTCAAAATATAAAGAAGAACAACTTCATTGCAAATAAATTTATGTAAAGAAGAAGCGCTTGTAATCATTGCACAATAAATTTATGTAAACAAGAACATCTTTATTGCGAATAAATAAGCGGCTTTGACGCATCAAATTTTCACCATATTTATGCCTTAAGTATAGCCTGAAATAGTGATGAAAGACAATACTTATCAAGGAAGAAAAAGAGTCCATTGAACTTAAGAATGATAAACCTGACAAAACCTAGGTCTCAAGATCCAAAAGTCTATGTATTAAAACTAGAATCTTAGCAATTGAATTCAACAACCAGATCTATATCAAACTTGAAGGCTAGATCAACAGACCAGAAAGCATCTATAGATCTATCCATTGAGAAAAAAGACTCATCATGTCATCTACATGCAAAAATCCCACTTTTCAAGACCAAGAGTAAAAAACTATAAACCAAACCAAACCCATGAACAAAACATCAAAGCTTAATTATCTACGACATGCATATAACTAGAAAACTAACCCAGAGAGCAACAAAGAGATGAATTACCTCAAATGTGTTGTGTGCTGCGAGTAGCTTGAAGCGTACGAAAGTTGAGGGGATCGATAGAATGAACAGATAACAAAGAGATAAAGCTGCATAAACTGAACGAAAGGGGTGAGAGTCCGTAGAACAAACTAAACAAAGGGTTGAGAACTGATTTATGTTATTTTTAAACGGCAATGTCGTTTAGTTATGTGATTAAACGAAGTTGTTTCATTAATCTACATTTGTTGTGTTAATTTTAGTTGACGTGTATTAATAGTTAGGGTTTATGGACACGTGGCAAGTCACGTCAGTAAACTTAACGGAAAGACTGACGTCGGATTAGAATTGAAAAAAGTTACAAATTTGAGGATTTTATTGCTACTTTTTAAAATTTGGATTATAATTGTAAAATTGAGTAAAGTTTGAGTTTTTTTTTGTAATTAACCCTTTTTTATTACAGGCATCCTCTTGCCTATAACATTCTTATATCTTATAATATCATTAACCTTTTAGTTAATTTTAAAATTCACTTATTTTTATGGCCTTAAAATGGAATTAGGTTTCCTAATGAACTGATATCTTTACCTCGATATTATTGCATTTTAATGTACTTAGAACAGTTCTTAATAGCGATGAGATCGTATGATGATTCTCTGGCTAGCGTAATTAAATCCCTACAGTTAGAGCCAGTGAGACAATATCGGTCAATGGACTTTTTTTATAAGCTATACCAAACCCTCTGTAAATGGATAATGTACGTATGCCTCATCTTCAGTGTTCTTTCGTACAAATATTTCAAGTTATGCTGCAACTAATGTCCAAGAATTTATGGGAAATCAGATTCTAGTACAGGTCGGATATAAGTTTGAAAGAAGTGAGACTTTTCATCTGATCAAAATTTATGAAGATTGTTGTTTTCACAATTTACAGTTGGGTGAGTCCACTTCAATGCATCACAGAAGCGAGAAGTTGTAACAACTTCAATATCAAGAAAGCAGGTTAAGTAGCTGTCAGCAACAATCGGTGATAGTAGGGAAAAATATAAGCTCCCAACCAAATCTGGGTTATGCAGCAAGGATCGAAACCTTAATTTTATCTCTCTCATGTGGATTTGATTGTACAAAGGAGTATTTTTCTTTGCTGCAGATTAAGAATTTATCTTTTCTACCTCTTCAGAATACACATATGTTTGGGACTTAGGATGGGATCGATCCTATGATTGATATCCTTTGCACTTGTGACCTGTGAGGCTTAACTAATGAATAAAATTATTAGAACCCTTATTTTTTCTGATCTAGAAATTAATTTCCTTTTGATTCCGTACCAACTGGAGAATCAATGAATTCGGACTCCTGCAATAGCAAGTTTAATATGCTTATAATCCAAAACGTGTTGCGTGGTCTCTTAATAAATTGCAACTTGAGAGATGAAAATAACGTCGAGGCGTGAAGCAGCCGTGTATGGCTGGTCCAAGTGGGGTTGTATTTATTTTTAGCCATTCGAGGGATTTAACTCAAAAGTGGAAGTTTTTTTTTTTTTGAATACATTGGAGAAAACAAAACCCAAAATACAAATCAAAACTAGCGCAAAGCTTTACGGTACAGGTTCCCTGTTGGTCGAGCTAGAGGAGCTCCCGTAACGTCAGTGGCGGGTCTTGGAGAATATGAAGTCTTGGACTGGTAAGAGTGGCAATGGCGACCAGTCTATCGGCACACTGGTTCTCTTCGCGATGAGCATGTCGAAAATTCACCTGCCAATCACGCTCTGAAGAAGTGTACAAGTAGCTGTCATCAAAAAAGTGCCAGTAGAAAATAGTGGATGAGAAGAGGATAAAATGGAAGTTTTATATATTAATGGACGATCTCATAACAAAAGTAGTTCGTTTTATGTAGTTTGTGTCGGGTGTACGTGTGTGCATATGATCCAAAAAAGCACGCAAAAACAAATAAAACGACGCTGAATGTTTTCTCCAGATTGTGCATGTGAAGTAACAGAAACATCATTACGCTTAGGCTTTGAGAAAGTTTGGTATCATATTTATTTACATGTCTAAGAATATTTGCACCTAAGCATGTATAGAAGGGAAAAGCTTGGAACGTTTTCAACAAAGTGTAAAGTCGTGAATCGTCTGTCTTTCTAGTGATATTGATAATTTACTGTGAAAAAGCAGGTAATTCATTTTTGTTGACTGTTGGGGAAAACAAAATTTGAGACTTGAATGCTGTTAAGTTATGGATCCTCTTGGCACTTGGCAGAGAGGATAGTAAAATATTTGAGGTCATTTATGTGTGGGATGGCAATGAAATGTGAAGTAGTTGAAACAGGAGAGTTTTTCATTCATTATGAAGGATGTGGCAAGCCGTTGTTGGCTACCTCTTCCCAAGATCATGCCATAAATGCCTCATCCATGATCCACCACCAAAATGCTTTTTTTTTGTCTTACACCAGCCTCAGTTAAATATAAGTTCTCTCTTCAAATCGATCAGCTCTTTTCATGAATAATGCATGAGGTATGTATAAGGTCTAATACCAAGTTAATTTGTTCTAAAAGTAAGAGAGTTATAAGTTAACTATAGTATATGATAAGCATACATCGCCTGAATTGAAAAGGTCTTCCTTAAAGATGAAAATGACACATCTTTTTCCTGGGAAATTGATACAGACGTCTTCTTTCTGTTCCCATGTGAGTTTGATGGGAATGTTAAAGCTTGCATCTGCATATATCATGAGTCAAAGCTGATCCTTAGGCATCTTATATCGCTTTTCTCACCAGCACAAACATTCATTGCTGCCATTCCCCTCTCACTTTCTGTTCCCACACCCAATTTCCTTTTATCAGATTTTCTAAGAAAGACCAAGTAAATGACCAGTCCTTGGCCTTTCCCATCAATATTTTCGCTTCTAATGCAGATAAAATAAGAATGGAAACCCTCATAAACGAAATGACAGTATCAAATCAATACAAGATGACCCCAACCTCCTGTCAAATATCCATCAGCGTAGAACAGTTAGTACTCTATTTCGTTCTCACCCAGAGCCAACATAACAAAATGTCTCGTGACGGCACAAATAGGATGAACTGTGGACCACCTCATCTTCGTTTTCAGCCACATGCTTCTAGATTGTACATTAAAATGATTAATATGACATAATCCTATCGCTTTCTTCTTTATGGTTTGGTGTTTTAAATACAGTAAGCTGGATTGTAAGACTCTATATGATATATGCATTTGATTTCTTATTGTTGCCATCAAATCTACCTCTAAAAGGGATCGTATGAACAGTTTGAAGATGTATCCAAATCCTACTCCTATCTAGGAATTGAACATCCCGGATCTTCAATGGGGACTAGCTTAGTAGCTTTAGTCAGCTTCTATCCAAACTTACATTGAGATTGGGAGATATGTGGAGACTGGGCAGTAATAAATTTTGGATTTCATTTGCATATATATATATAGATGCTGATATTTATAATTGATAGTAGTGACAACACAGTAGTAATAATCTTCTCCCAAAGACCAAAACAAGCACAACCCCTATCTTGGCAATTATAACCAAATCCAAATGAGAAAGGCCAATTTAACCTCTCTTGAGTTCGAGCCAGCAGCTAACACTTTTTAGCCACAGCTAAAACCCAAATGACCAAACCTTATTCATCAGCAACAGTCCAAGTCATGTCATTCTCAAAAATCCAGTGGCACACCTCGATCCGACCCGGACCCGAACCCAAAGCCAAGAAAGCACCATGGGTCGGACCCCAAGCAGATGTGTCAATGTGACAGATGGCAACGCCTTGATTGATCTTCCTCTTAGATTTCGGATCCAAAAGGTCCGCTTCATAGACCCGAACCTTTGGAACAGAGTGGCAGTAATAGAGCAAATAAGGGTACAAGCTCTGGTGACAAGACACTGACTTGGTTATCTTCCCACCGTTGATACCTCTCACCGAACCAATCATGATGTTTTCCTTAGACCCATTGACGTTTTCGGTCGTACGGACCACCACATTACGCCCCATAACGGAGGTGACGAAGTCGATTAAATCCTCCGCAGACCCAACACAACGCTTGGTCTCGCCGGCACTTGGTGCTCTCTCGCACTCACTAATGGCGTCCGAAATAATGCTCTCCAAGCTTGAATTATCACCGGCGTGAAATATTCGTTTAAGCTCCGAAATCTTAGAGGTAGAGAACGGTAATTTCGAAGTGATGGTTCGGGGCAAAAATGACCTTTTCGGCATTTTATCTCTAATGTCCGGCATAGGCATGACAGTCCCCTTCTTGACCATTGACTCGCGAAAAAACTTACCCGGTTCAACCCACTTATTCACCAAACTGCCGCTCACCTTCTTCTTCGTACCATCAGAGCTGCTAACATTAGTGTACTTTGCAAAAGTCACACCATGTTTTGCGTACTCTTTGAAAGTGTTGTTAACTCCGTAGATCTTGAACCCAATATGCTGTCCCTGAGAATCTTGACCATACCCAGAAAACTTATCAGTCCCTTCATTGAATGACTTACCATAATTCGCAAAGTTAATGGTCTCTGCATTGGATTTCTTCCCATAAGACTCAAACGAATCATCACCAACATTCGCCTGGTCTCTGTAATTCGCAAAGCTGTCACTGCCGGAGTTTCCACCGGCACCGTAGTTCCTGAACGTGTTTTCGGGGACATTACCATTAGTCCCATATGACTTGAACGTATCATTAGCCCCATTACCAGTCTCACCATAATTCGAGAAGCCAGAACCCATCACATTAGAGCTTTCTCCATATCCAGTGAACTCATTAGGCACTCCATTGCCATTCTTCCCATAACTAGCGAAATTTTCACTGCCTGCGTTTGCATTCTCCGTGTAAGAAGAGAAGGAATGACCCCTCCCATTGCCATCATCGGCGTAAGTGGTGAACCGGAGATTTGGGACGTTCACTTCTTCATTGTACATCTTGAATTCACCGACCCCACCTGTGGCTCCGGTTCCGTAGGTGTTAAAGCTCTGATCAACAACATTGGAATCAGGGGCATAGTTGGCAAACTTATCATTGTGACCGACTGCGTTGCGACTGTATCGCCGAAAGGAGTCAAGAGGAACGTTTACTCCGTCGGAGTAGTTCTTGAACGAATCAAGTCCTCCGGTTCGGGCATTACCATAGTTGGAGAAGTTTTTGTTCTGATAGACGGCAAAGTTCGAGTCTTTATCGTGTTTCTCAAGACTCGGGGACAAATCGGGAAAGCAGAAAAGTTTTGCGGTGGAGCAAAACGCCGGGAGCTGAGTGTTGAGTGAGTTTTGAGTGGCAAGTTTGGAGAAACTGGCGGCGTCCACAGCACTCATCGGCGAGACCTTGGAGAGAAGGAATTGAGATTTGGGTAAGTTGTTGCGGATCTCTTTGTTCCAGTACCGGAGTAGAGAAGCTTTTGGTGTGAATGGGTTCTCCGCTGCCAGCGACGGCGACTCGTCGGCTCTGACATAACCCCCCTGCATTGTGAAGTAAGAGACCCAAATAAACCATAAAGATTGGAACTTGAAGAATAGAACATACCAAGATGCAGAAAAAGAGTTGAGAAACAGAGTAAGGACATAGGCTTACATTGAGCAGAAACAGAATACACAGGAGAGTGAAGAAGAGAGGAGCAATGGAGTGACTGTGCATTGTTTTCTTTGGTGAGAATGTTTTTGGGTTTGTTTGTAGGGTTATATATTGAAGTTGAATTATATAAAAGGAAGAGGTGTGACTGTTGGGAGCGACTTGGGACTTGAATGCTGCTGGGTATGTTGTATGTGGTTAACGAGCTTTGACGCGGAAGCTGGTCGGTTTTTGGATTACCTGTCACAAGAAAAGATGGGGAGGAGAAAAAGGAACAAAGTGAATACAAAAACGTTAAAAAAAAGGTAAAGAAGGGAATACTAATTTGGAAGAAGAAAGTTTCTTTTACTGTAAATAAAAGAAAGAAAGGGAGCGTTCAAATACTCTCAGAGAAATAAGATAGCACATTCTTGATTCTACCCGAGTCGAGTCGAGTCCTATATAAGGGGGGGACTAAGGAAAAGAAGAAGCAACTGGGGCGGCCTTTTCATCATGTTAATCTGATTCATTTAGTTGAGTTAAATAATGCCAAAACCCCTTTGTCTTGATGGTTGTAATGATTCGGTGTTGTCCAATATGTAAATTAATCACTAATGCTTAAACCAAACCAAACTAGGAAAGTAAAGATTTGACTGAGTATCAATCGCACACATTACATTAGCAATAATATCATTCTCAACCATAACATTGTTTATTGAAATGACCCTTTTTAAAGCTCCCTCCCAATTCTGTTTCGTTTAGTAAAATTCACAGGGTACAGAAGTGGAATGTGTATGGGAGTTTGTGGATTTTGTGATTACATAGTATGAGCATAAAAGTGCAAACCGGCATGTCTTTAAGTGCTTGCGTTACGTGTCTTGTGTAAATGATTGACAGGTAAGTTTGGATACTGGTACACGCGGGTCATTCTGATTGGACAGAAGTCATACTAAACATAGATTTAGACGCGTTTAGGCAGTAATGATTTTGGATTTGGAATGGAATCCAAGTGAGAGAAAGATACGTATCCTGTATATCCAAGGCGCATTATTAGAATGATTTTAACATGTAGTTCCATTCCATCCATTAGGATAGTGACAAAGCTCGTGAAATTGGCATGTTCTTTGTCATTTACCCTATTCTCGTTACTTCGCCTCCCACAGGAAACTTGGTTAATAATAATATTATTATCAATTAACTCACATCCTGTACTAATTCATTTTGTGAACAAAAACAAATTTTAGTGAGTAGCCCGTTACAATCTTTATTTCTTTTTTTGGAGAAGACACTCAAGGAAATGAATGACTTTTGCATGGATAAAGGTTTGGCGAACTTGAGCACTAATTACAATAGAATTGTAGCCCAAAGTAGAGATTTTTTTTTTTCTGATCCTCCACAACAATCAATTACGCAAGAGATTTATCGTCTTAATTGTTTTTTATAAAAAATTATATTATCAGAATAATAGGCAATGATCAAATTGCTCATAAATATTAGCTATCTCCTTTATTTGTTTAAATTGATTATAAAATAAAGTAATATTATATAAATACAATTAAATAAATTATTTCAAATATTATTACTTTTTAACAATTTATTAACATAATATATATATCTCCTTATATTACTGATATAAATTAAAAGTGATTGAATGAACTTAAGTATTATGTTAACAAGAAATAATAATTGAATACAATTAAGGTTTATCTATAAGCCAATTCAACATATATTCAACATGAATATACATTAGGATAACAAATAAACTGAACACGAAAGAAATCGAAATACCTTCTTCTATTGATGCTTTTGCTTGAAAAGTCTGCATTTTTAGAATTCTTCTAAGCTCTTAGTTCCAAAATCGATGGTATATCTTTTGAAAAGAGACAAGGAGTTAAGGACCCTATAACTCTTCAAGGAAAAACATATATCAATGTGCTCTCATCAAACAAATTGACTATTACCACAAAATAGGACATTCATATCCATTAATTACATAATGTTGGAGCAATTATGAGTATTAAAACTTACCTAGAATATGAAAAATTATCACATTCTCCTATTTGGTCCATATCTTTACCTTGTTATCAAATCTTAATCTGATCTAAACATACTATATGAATTATGGTGATAGTTCATCTTGTAGTTGAGTATTATCTTCCATATATTACAATATATTATATTTTGTATCAACCCAAATGTGGTAACATTACTTAATAAATAAACCCTATGCAAAATAATCAATTTTCTGAAAATTCAGTAATGTGTACCATAGTATGCGAAAATATTATAAGAGTTTCATGAAAATAAAATTGTTCATACAATGAAAACTATATAATGGAACCCAATCATATTCTAACAACAAGATCCTTGAACTTCATTAATGGCATGCCTTTTGTAAAATGATCAGTTATCATCAATTCAGTGCTAACGTGTATAACGAATACTTTCTTTTCGATAACACGTTCCCTTATAGATAAAAACTTAATGTTGATGTGCTTAATCTGACTACTACTCTTGTTGTTTTTAACCAGAAAAATAGTAGCTAAATTGTCACAATATATTCTTATTAGCCTAGAAATGGAATTCACAATTTTAAGGCTATATATGAAACTCTTTATCTATACACCATGTGATGTAATCTCAAAATAAGAGCCAAACTCAGCCTCTATGGTGAAAGTAGTAGTCAAAGACTACTTATCACTCTACCAAGATATGGCTCCATAGGCAAACATAAAAATATAACCTGATGTTAATTTCCGTGAATTAAAACACCTAGAAAAATGTTAATCTGAGTACCCTGTTACCTCTAGATTGTCAGTTCGTCTGTACATAAGCATGTAATTTTTGGTCCCTTGAAGGTACCTCAATACTTCCTTTGTAGCTCTCCAGTGATCTAATCCTGAGTTACTCTGATATCTGCGTAACATTCTAACAATAAATTTAATGTCAAGTCTTGAACAAACCTAAGCATATATTAAGCTTTCGACTGCAAAAGTATATGGAATGTTTTTCATTTGTCCTATTTCAAAATCATTTTTGGGTGTTGGTCCAAATTGAACATATCGCCTTTCACAATGGGAGCCACACTTGGTGAACAATCTTTCATCTAAAATCTCTTTAAAACTTTATTAATATAGGTTTCTTTAGATAAACTCAAAATACCATGAAATCTGTCTCGATGGATCTTAATGTCAATAACATAAGACACATCACTCATATCTTTCATTTCTAAAATTCTTAGAGAAAAATTGTTTCATATCATGTAACAAACCCTTATCATTGGTCATAAGTAATATGTCGCCCACATATAATATAAGAAAACAAAATTTACTCTCATTAACCTTCTCGTATATGCATTGCTCCATAATATTTTCTTCCGAACCAAATGATGAGAGAATATAATGGAATTTTAAAAACTATTAGCGGGATGTTTGTGTAAACGATCTAGAAGGGGGGCTGAATAGATCTTTAATCTTTTTCGTAAAGCTCTACAAAAAATCACGGAATTAATATACACGAAACAATCAATTAAATAAAGAGTATAGGGAAGAAAAACAAATACTATTTTTATAAAGGTTCGGTGCTAAGACCTACGTCCTCTACCTAAGCCCCCACTTAGGATTTTGGCAAACCACTTTACTGTACACTTTTTAGTTCAATGTGAATTTTTTACAACCCACTTGATTTCCGGCTCAAGCTACCTCACAATCCGATTTTACTTCCGGCTCAAATCCTACCTCACAATCTGATTTGACTTCCGGCTCAAATCTTACCTCACCAGTGATTTTCCTCTAATCACTAAACTCACTATAACAATGATAGATAATTGAAAATAATAATGCTCCGTACAGCTGAGTATGATTTAAGAGCAACTGAGAGCTATGATGATGAACGATAATCAGTTTTCTTTTCTATATCCTACTCTAATTGATCTCTTAATGTTCATCTATTTATTTGCAGGCTTCTGGATCAATTAGCCGTTGCTTGATATCTCCTAGCCGTTGCTTGATTTCCTCCTAGCCGTTGCTTGATTTCCTCCTTTCCATTTGTGATTGATTTGGATGTATTTTGCTCATATTCACCTGATAGTCGACTGGTCGACTAGTGCTAGTCGACTGGAACCAACGTTTTTACTGAAACACTTATCTTCGCTCTTCGATCAGTCGACTGGAATGATTATAGTCGACTGGAATGAGCCCCACTTTTTAGATATGTTAATTTTCAGTCGACTGGAATGATTGTAGTTGACTGGAATGAGCCTCACTTTTCAGATATGTTAATTTTCAGTCGACTGGAAATGTTTCTGGTCGACTGGAACAAACTCCAACGGATATATTGCAGATAATCTTCCCATAATCTTCAAGTTTGAGTGTTTCTTGTTCGTTGAAGATTATTTCCTTGTGGATTTCATAATGATTTATATCTTGCTTATCAAGGATTAATGCTGTCTTGACCTAAAATAATTTCTTAACCAATTCTATGCATTTTATTATTATCAAAACATAAGTAGGATTTAATTTGTCAACCACCATTGGTCCAACAAGAAGGGGAAACAGTTTGACAAGCTGAAGAAGTATGGAGCAGTGGACTTTTACGGGACCATTGATCCCGAGGAAGCTGAGACTTGGCTGAGAAAGACGGAATGGATATTGGAGCATATGGATTGTGAAGATGACGGGAAGGTTGAATATGCTGCGAGTTTGCTACAAGGGGATGCTCTGCATTTGTGGAAGAGTGTCCTGGGAAGTCAGATAAAGCCACTAGTGTTCGTATGGAAGGACTTCCTGAAGTGTACATCCAATAGAAGTAGAGAGTGTTTTTGAGCCTCACCTAGAGGCAGATGACAATGAGTGAATATGATCGCTGATTTACACAAATGGTCCGATATGCAGCTGAGTTAATGATGAACGAAGCTACTAGGTGTCGAAGGTTTGAATCGGGACTGCACTTGGCCATCAGAGAGAAAGTGGTGGCACAGAATTTCTCCGACTTCCAACAGCTGGTTGAAGCAACATTGAGAGTGGAAAATGTGGAGAACATCAAGTGTACAGTGAACAGAAAGAGGAAAGGGAGAGAACAGTTTAAAAAGGGAGGCAGTGCTCCTATATCAGAGATGAGTGCTAGGACTTTCCCTGCACAATCTGAGGAGAGAAGTAGTAGAGAAAGCAGGGCTAGAAAGATGAAAATTGTCTCACATCAAGCCTCAACGGCTGGAGGCAGCGGGAGGGGAGATAGGGATAAGCCACCTATTCCTAAATATGATTACTGCAGAAAGTTTCATAGAGGAGAATGTTACCGATTGACTGGAGCGTGCTTTAATTGCAGGGAAAAAGGACACATGGCAAGAGAGTGCCCTCAGAATACAAGACATGAGAGAAGTCAAATATAAGCTTTAAGGAGGGCCAAGACAGTGGGACATAGGACAGTAACTGAAGTGGGCAGTTCTGATGCGGCTAGGAAAGTGAACCCTCCAGGGAGATCGAGGGGTGATCGGCCTCTTCGTATCGATGTAAAAATCAATCCCTTGGAACTAAATCAAAAATACTAAAAATTCCAAGGATTGCAGTATAGGATGCAACCTCGGGTCGTCTCACTTAATTGGAACCAAAG
>JANZLC010000001.1:4754621-4787568 GCA_026413385.1 Erythroxylum gracilipes
TATTTTTATATAATTAATAATAAAATAATAAACCTCCTGCAACAACCATTTTAATATAAGGGGTATAAAAGTCATTTGTTATACATTACATTCCATTCCATCCATCTTCCAAACAATATTTCACTACATTACATTATGAACCATTCCATCCTTCCCAAACAACTTTTTACTATATTACATTCCATTCCATTATAAACCATTTCATTCCCTTCCATTCCATTCCATTAATTAACATCCAACCAAACAGGGCCTAAGCACTTCATTACTCACCAATCTTTTAATTCTTTCTATGGAGATATGTCTTAATCTTTGGTGCCATAACATAGAGGAATTTTCATTTATAACACAACATTTTATCCCAGCATGAACATATGTTGTGTTGTAATAGGTATTATCTTGTAAATTAAAATGGAAAATATCATCAAATAATGTATCATTCCCAACAAATTCAAATTTATAATTTAACTTTAAAGGTTCATATGAAAAGTGAAAGGAATATCCTAAAGGTGTAAGTCTTTAAAATAAAATCAATTTCCTAGAGAAATTGAGAATATAAAATGTCTTTTCTAATTTTAAAACAAAACTATTACATAAATTAAGTTGCAATCCCTAATAGCCTCCATACTTGATTGCTTCTTATTTCTGGATAAGATATACTGCTCACTTCCTACTAGCTTCTTAGTTTTTGCAAATCCTATAACTCATTTGTAATATAGATTGTACAACTAGAATCAGTCCACCATGTGTCATGACAAACTTCAGTTATGTTACATTCAAATCAAACTAGTGAGGTTAGATTACCTTTATTTTCAAGCTATTCCTTATATTTGACACAATTCTTCTTTATATGCCCTTTTTTACACCAAAAAAACACTTGGATTCCTTCTTATTTTCAGCTTGGGCATGTATTTGACCTTTTCCCCTTGATTTGGCTTGATTTTTCTTCTTTCCTTAAAAAACTAGATGTGCATTCTATGATCTTTCTCCCTATTCCATCTACAATCTTCCTTCCTCTCGAACACCTATGATCATTAATTCTTTTATTGACCACTTATCCTTATGTGTATTATAAGAGATTTTAAAACGTCTATATGGTGGTGGAAGGGTGCAAAATGTAATGCACGAGGAAAGAATTAGACATCTCAATCTCGAGTTTATTTAACTAAACTGCAATGTTCCTCATCTTCATAATGTTGTCACTCATACCTCAGACACAGTTCAGTCTTGTAGATGAAAACTTTATAATCAGGGCACTTGCAAGTGATTTGTCTGAAGTTTCGAATATCTCATCAATAGCCTTCATTAGAGCACGGACATTATCATGTTATTCTACAAAACCACAAATGCTAGTAAACTTTTTTGTTTTTATGAGCATCAAACTTAGGCAATTAGATCGCTCATAATATTCATAAAGAGCAGTGTCAGCTATAGTGTTGGCATCAGTTACCTTAAGTGGTTCATCCTTTTAAATAACATAATCAATGCCCATCCACCCCAAATGAAGAAGAATTTTCTCGTTTCAAATCTTATAGTTTTCACTCCTTAATTGGAGAATTTCACAACTTATATAAGAGAAACTAACAGTTTGAATAGTTGCATAATTTAAATGTATATGCTACTCATCAATAAATTAAGGCGTACAAACCATTTATATCTTGTACCAATGTAAACATATCTTAAAAAGACATAAATCAAATGACATATAAATTGCCTATGGGCTAAATTTTTAGTTTGGATAGGTTTATGTTAAATTTTATCATAAAACTATCAAATTATATTCCAATTTCTAATACATGTCAAAAAATTAGAAAAAACAATTTGATATTTCATCCTAATTAATCATTCCAATAGAATTAAAATTCCTGTGGGATAAAAATTATTATACTAAAATAATTAACTACAATTAAATGTCTCAACTCTTTATGTGATTAAGTACATAAATATATAATTTTATATAATTAGGGTTGTTGTGGCTAAGTCCTAATAATTAATCACTAAAACATTTTGTCCAATATTCTATTCACAACGCAAAATATAGACATAATAATTATGTCATAATCTAATTCATGTTGAACGTTCATACAAATATAATTTCTACACATAATATATTAGAGTATAAACTTTAGTTCAGTTACGTTGGAAGAGGCTCACTATGCACCTACATGGGCACGAGTTTAAACCTCAGCCACTGCATCATAATTTGATTTTAATAAACAAACAAAATGAAGTCGATTAGTGAAAGGATCTTCTTCAACCTCTAGCCGGGCCCTAATGATATAATTCATGACCTGTTAGATACCAAACAAAACTAGATCATAAAACATCACAAAAATTGATTTTTTAAATGTAGAAACACTTCTAAAATATTCAATTGAAGATTTCTACCTTTAATCGACAGAAAAACTTCCAAAAACAACTCTAAAATGAAAATTTGAAATTTTTTTCCAGAACTTAAAATTCTCTAAAAACTAAAACAAGGCAGAGGTTATTGTGATTTGATACTAAATATAAGCCAATTCAACATATAGTCAACAATAATATACGTTAGAATAACAAATAAACTGAATGTGGAAGAAATCGAAATACCTCCTACCATTGATGTTTTTGCTTAAAAAGTATGAGTTTTTGGAATTCTTCTAAGCTCTCAGTTCCAAAATCGATGGTGTATCATTTTAGAAGAGAAAAGGAGCTTAAGGACCCCAAAAGTCTGGAAGAAAAAACATATATCAATATGCTTCCATTAAGCACATTGACTGTTACCATAAAAATAGGGCATTATTAATTACATAACGTTGGACCATTTATGGGTATTAAAACTATCAAGAATATGAAAATTTCTCACATTATCGTTATTTGAAATATATGTATATTTTTTTATAAATTATAATATTAGTGTTATAAAATAAAACTTAGAATGTATATAATATTTTATTCAACGTTATAAAATTTTATATGAAAATAAAATCAATTGTAGATCTAAAACACATTCAAGATATATAAATTACTAGAGCAAAATGTTTAAATTTACTCTTTGTTATTTTAGTCATTGAGTTACTTTTCCCTGTAATTGTACTTCTACATAAACTCGAGTTTCTTCATTATTTTCTGTCATCTTTCGAAATAAGAATAAAACCATATTCTTGTAATATATTTGGTTTCAGGAATTTTATCAAAATTTGCAAGGTCATATGCTGTTTGTTTGTCCTCTTTATGTCAAATAATTAAATCAAAATTTGCAAGGTATTTAATTTTCATAATCTATACGTTTGTCTTCTTTATGTCTAATAATTACGGCGTTGTTATTATTTTGTTTCCAATCTTAATTAATGAATAAGTTATTTTGTTAAAATTCTTATAATTTTATCTTTTATTCCAAATCTCTAAATAAATATTATTCACTCACCCTTCTTTTATATTTCAATTATCTTTTAATTTTCTAAATTTCATACCATAGTTGAGAAATAACACAAAATTATCTTTTACCGTATCGAGTATATCATAAAATTTTATATTGTATTGGTTGTACAGTTATTACATCAAAAAACCAAAAAGTTTAAATTTAACTTTATAAATTAAAGAATTAAAGGGTTAATTAAAAAATATTTTATGATTAAATATTTTTTAAAAATAGTTATTACATCTAAAAATAAATATTTTATGTAAATTTTCATAAATAAAGGTAGTAAATTAAAATTTGATATTTTTTAATTATAATCATCATAGGCATCTAAATTTTAATTATATAAAAATTAAAAACCATTTATAATTTTAAAAAAAATCTAAAATAGTATTTAGTACTGATGAGTACTGGTATTGTATTATACCAATACCAAAATAGGTATAAGTTTTTTAGAAATTAAAATGTATTAAAATTTCAAGAGGAAATGGCTAACTTCTTGCATGAGTTCTAAGATACGTAGGCCTAACGGTACTCATTAAAAGAAGTTATTGGCACTATGCTAATATTATAATAGTTGGATTACAATAATTGCTCTATTTTTGAAAACTAAATAAAAAATGTCATTAATAGGGACTTGTTGAGTACAAAAAACAACCAATATATGGGTTTAATTAACCAAGATTTAATCCATCTACAAGCCATTTAACTTTCACGCACGTATACCTCTAACCATTAGTACTTCCATGTGTTGCCTTTGATTTCTAAAGATCTAGGAAGTGCTCCCATTATGAAATAAAGTTTCCAAACATATCATCTTCATAAATGTTCATTGCTAAAATTTCAAAGGGGTTGATTGAGATTAAAGTCCAGTGATCATCAACACTATTTTCTTCTTGTAAGCTTTCATTCTTATCTAATAAATTTGAAACTCTTTTATAAGTTTGTTTCGTTTGTGAAATCATGCAGAGGAAGACCCTTTCCACTATGAACCTCCTATCCTCATTTACTGAACTCAATAGATAAGTCAAGAGTTCATCTTTAGGTTGTTCTTGTATCTCCATGAAACTATAATTTTTGATTCAATTCTTAACCTTTATTATTGGATGCATGCATACTAATACTCAAATTGAGTCCCCAATCAACTAATCAAATAAGGGTTTATAGAGAGTCCTTTATCTTCATGCCTCTTCAAGGGATAATCTGTTCCTATCATCACCTTACAAGCTCCATCTTGTTCTCATGGAGCTTCTAGCATTTTGGAAAGAACCATAAGCATGTAATATCTCCTTTATCCAACATCTATTGTTAAAAGCTACCACTTGTTTCTCTAATGTAATCCATTTAAATGTTCTATGATTTGTATCCCTTCATATTACATAGACAGTGTAATTGAATGTAGTCATTAAGAAATGCACATCCCCTCCCATCCTCTAAGACATTATATTAGCCCACCTTAATATTTCATTCCAATGTGTTTCTCTACATTAATAGTTTAATAATTGCTAAATGATAGACTATACAGAATTAGAATATTGACATTGGAAGGAGAGGTGAGGTATAGTTTTTGGTACAACTTGGTATAAAACACACAATTGATCTTTAAACCCCCTAAATCGTCTATCCTTGGTTCTCAACCTATGCTTGGCTGCTAACCAACTGAAAAAAAAGGCTTTAGGAATCAGGGTTTACTTTCAGTTGATTTCATACTATTGCACTTTAGGAGCTTAAGGACAGAATAATTGAAAATAGGATTCATTAATGAAATATTTAAATGAATAATGTAACTAAATTATATCCTCTACCAATGCATTAGGATGATAATTTGGTAGATAACTTACCATCGCATTAGCCCCTTTAAATCCACAGTTCAAGCTACTCCCTCAAATCACTTTATTCACAGCAGAATTTAGGTTAATTCTTGATTTTAAGTGATTCAGGGCTTGCAATTCATTCAATGGACTTTGATAAGTCCAGCTATAATGCCAAAAGTTGGTTTTGCTTCCATCCCCTATTAGGACTTTAATTAGTGGATAAACCACTCTCTTTTTCTTAACATTTGGACAAAGCTCCAGGTATGCTCCCTTTCTATCTTAAGCTACCGTAGACTAAAGTCCTCAATATAATAATCATTAACCTATTTAGACCATAAGGCCTCTTTATCCATGATCAATATCTATAATATTTTAGCTAAAAAAACTTTTTGTATTGTCTAAATTGACATAGGTCCTATTTAATAAACATAATTCCTCTCATTTGATTTTAACTATTTTGGAACACAATCATCAAACTTGGGTTTTCTAGAAGTAATAGGAACTCCTAGATACTTGAATGGTAACTAATGTGAGCTTAACCCTAAAATAGAAATCAATCTTTAAAGGTTTTAGACATCTTTGGAGATATATATATTGCTCTTTTATATGTTTACCCTAACCTTGAATATATAGAGAATTGATTAGGAGTGTTCTTCATTAGTCCCAAAGAAGAAGGGTTTGCCCCATAAAATATAATAAGGTTATCTACAAAGGCAAGCTCAATGATCATCTTCTACTTGCACTTGGTATGAAACACAAAGCTAGGATTCCTGTGTATTTTATATGACAACATATATGATAAAACTTCAATAGCTAAGGTAAATAAATAAGGGGATATAAGATCCCCTTGTGTAATCCCTTTTGCTCCCTTGAACAGGTCAATCGAAGTACCGCTAATAATCAAGTTATAGGAGGTGGATTTAAAGACACATATCCATTGTATGAATCTATGAGGAAAGCCAAAAGCGTATAGGAATTAGTGAATGTAGTTCCAACTTAGAGAGTTAAAAGCCTTAGAGAAATATGTCTTCATACCACAACTTCTAGTTGGTCTAGATTTATAATCCCTAAGGAGTTCCTGCACCAATTGTATGTTATCCGAGATGGATCTACTTGAGATAAAGACACCTTGAGTTAAATTAATGATTTCCTTAAGAGAGCTCCTTAGCCTTCTAGCCAAGATCTTGGAAACTAGCTTGTAGATTATGTTACAATATAATATAGGATGAAAATCTTTCATAGAGGAGGGGTTAAGACATTTAGGCATCAGACACAAAAATGTTTTGTTCAACTCTTTGAGCATCTTTCTACTTGAGAAGAATTCTTGAGCTACTTTAACTACAAGCTTGCCTATAATATTCCAAGTATTCTTAAAGAAATGGGCAATAAATCTATTTGCTCTAAGAGCTTTATTGGGATTAAGGCTAAATAGAGTTGCCTTGATTTCATCAATTTTAAAAAGTTTAATCAAATCATCTTTAGAATCTTGAGAGATTGTCTTCCTTACATACTATTTTAGATTTATGCTTATTACAACTTTTTCATCCTTTTCTACCAGGAGTCTCTGATGATAACTGAATGCTATCATTCCTATTCTCTTATTGCTAGTGCAAATGTTCTTTTCCTTATCCTTTAGTGAGCTAAAACTATTCTTGGTCCTTCTAGCTAGAATATAATTATAGAAGAAATTGGTATTCGCATCTCCTAATCAAAAGCTAATTAACTTTAACGTTTTGCCTTAAGATGGAGTATGATCATCCACTGAAGTAATGTATTCTTCTAGCCTTATAGCTTCTAATGGTTTTGGATGCAATTTATGAGGATCATAATATATTTCTTTTTGTATAATCTTGAGGTTTATCTTTGCAAATCAAAAGCAAAGAAGAGGCTCACAAACTTGAACTCATTGTATTTGTGATGGAAAATGAATTTGCTTTCCTTCTCTACTTTCCTTTTTTATACTGTGAAACATCAACCTGTATAGGACTTTTACATATAAAGTGAAAAGATATGAAAAAAGGTCTACTTATCTAAGTCCTTTAACTCATTTGAAAGGTTTTGTATATTCTCTATTACAAAGAATAATAAAGGAGGTTGTCTTAGTGCGTTGTTGAATCCTTCTTCTGAACTTCTATAGAAATAAAAAAGCCTCTAATGTGTGTTAGATGAAGCTCCAATTGATAGAATCAAAAGCTTTTTGAAAATCAATATTTAGGCACAACTTTTTAGTCTATTTTTCTTGTGATAGTTCTTAAAGAACTCTTGAGCTAGAAGGATATTGTCTTAATATTCTTTCCCTTTATAAAATCTCCTTAACAAGGATTTATTATTGAGCTTAAGACTTCTTTCAACTTGTTGGCTAGAATATTAGAAATGAATTTGTAAACCAAATTATAGTATGATATGTAGGAGATTCTCATTATTTGAGTGTAAATATTTAGAAGTCAAACTTTCTTTTACTAGTTCTATTAGTTGTTATCTTTTTATCATGTAGATTATAAGGGATTTAATTAAGATACTTTCCATTTTAATATTACTAAATTTTTGTATATATAAGGATACATAAATTCAATGAAAGAATTGTTCAAGAATTAAAATCAAAATATTCTTGTTTCATTGTATCAGTGCCGATCTAGTTATGATAAACTCCATTCTTTTTGTTTTCATAAACATGTGAGTAGAATAGAAGACGTTAATCATAGAAGGATTTTTGACAATAGTAAAACAAGTGTCTTTAAGCATTATGAGATGATATTCTTCAATCATCACTACAATTGATATTAATTCTCTATAAGTCACTTAACATATACTTAGTAAATATAACTTTAGTGAGTGTTATCAATCTATAATTCTTACAATACTTGGAAGAGGAAAAGCTTGGTATCTCAATGGGGCAATAACAACCCCACCAAATACATCCTAACTTACAACATTTAGGAAGTAGAGAATTCAATTGTAATGACTTGATTAATTAATTATATTGAGCCAAACATTAGACGAATTTATCTATTCTACAAGACAACAAAGGAAATTTAGGATGCAGGTCATGAAAGATATTCAAACTTGAATAATACATATCAATGTTTTTTATAAGATTGGATGGGAGTCCCCTAATAATGTTGCATAATATAATAAAATGCTTAAGGAAGAGCGTACCTTAAATTTTTTTAAAGGTTTGAATCCTAACCTTGATGAAGTTCGTGGGTGACTATTAGGGATGAAACCCTTTCTTATCCTTCGTGAATCATTTACAAAAGTAAGAAGAGAAGAAAGTAGGAAGAGAGTGATGATGAACTTAACCAAATCAGATGGAATTCCTCCTATAGAATCACAGGGATTGACCCTTATAACAAAGAAACAAGATTGTGATCACGACTCTCAATCTAAGGAGAAAGCTTGGTGTCATTATTGTAATAAGCCTTACCTCTCTCATCACATATACTGGGATTTGTGCAAAAAACATGTTGATTAGAACCCAAAGAATCAACGTGGTCCATAAGTTCGTACTAAAGTAGCAAACTTGGTGGAAATCCAACTCAAAAAGTGCTACTAAAGTCAACTTAGTGGAATCCAACTTAAGAAGTGCTGGAAGAATTAGCTTAGTGGAATCCAATTCAAGAAGTGCTGCTAGAGGTAGTTTTTCATTAAAAAAAATGGAGAAACTCTAGCAACTACTCAATTAATACAAGCATACATTTGGGTGTAAGAGTCAAAACTCACAAAACCCAACTGCAACCATGCATAAATAGATAAAACTTGTCTAATAAACTATTGGATTATGGATATTAGAGCTTTATACTATATGACTAGGCCAATTGATATGTTTAATACATATTATAAGTGCAAAGATAAGGTTAAGCTGATGGGAAGATGTCACCTCCCATAAGAAGTGAGATAGTTTTCTTGTCCAATATAACTTTGAACTTTGTTTTATATATGCCTAACTTAATTTATAATCTATTATCTTAGTAAGTTAACAGAGGACATGAATTGTGTAGTAACCATCTTTCCTACCTATTGTGAATTTTAAGACCATATTTTGGGAAAGATGACTGGTATTGTTAAAAAGAAATATGGCCTATATTACCTAAAAGAAACAAGGGAGGTTGTTCAAGATAAGTCACAAAGTACAAGGTATTTGGCTATTATCTCAAAATTTAAGAATATATTATGGCATCAACATTTAGGACATCTAAGTAAACATTATATTCTTCCCAAATAGTCTAGAGTTCCATAGCCACTTTATACCTACTCACCCTCAAACCCTTTTCAATTAATTTATAGTGATATCTATGCTCCTTCTGTGAGAATTAACTTAACTACAACTCAGTGGTTTATGACTTTCATAAATGATCATTCAAGGGTTTGCTGGATTTACTTGATAAAAGACAAATTTGAGGCACATTATTAGTTTAAACATTTTCATAAATTTGTATAAAATGTGTTTTAGTCAAATATTAAAATACTTAAAACTAATAACGGAGGGGAGCATTTCTCAAATAAGTTTAATTAGTATTTGGAAGAAGTTGGGATACATTACCAAAGTTTTTTGTGTGGATACACCCAAATAAAATGGGGTAGCTCAGAGAAAAAACTGTCACTTATTGGAAGTTGCTAGATCAATATTGTTTGCAACTTTTGTTCCTAATTCATGTTAGGCGAAAGCTACCTTTATAAAAAATTACTTAATGAACCATTTACCCTTTAAAAAATTACCCTTCATAGTTCCTTTCCAAACATTAACTTATTTAATTCTTTATCCCCAAAGGTGTTTAGTTATAAGTGTTTATTCATAACAAGCAACCTTCTTGAAGTAAATTTGATCCTTAAGCTTTTAAGTGTGCTGTAGGTTATTCTCTAATAAAAAAGGGATACAAGTGCTAATCTCTAATCTTATAAAAATTCTTTATGACATATGCTTCTTTTAATAATCAACCTTATTATCTTAATAACTCTTTCCAATAAGGTGACCTAAAAGAGAAAATTCATTGGGATCTAATAATATCTCTTACAATAAGTCAAGATATCTTTCAAAATCCTCTTATTTCAGAACACATATCTCATAACTATGTTATTCCAACCTCTGAACAATTAACACCACTATTAGAATATAATTCACCCTTTGGTTCAAGTCACTAAGAGACCTTTGTAGGTTTATGCATGTAGGAGGCCAAAAGCTCCTTAGCAAGGTCATTTAACTTAGAATCTAGTCATGATAGGATCAATGACCTGGGTTTACCCATTTTAGTTCAAAACAGGGTAGGAAATTGTACAAAATATCCAATTTCTAATTACATAACCAGTAACATTTATCTTCTAAGTTTAAGGATTTCACAATGATGATGTTGAGATTCCAAAAACCATCGATGAAGCATTAACCGATCTAAGATGGAAAGGAGTTATGGAGGAGGAGATGAGAGCTTTACAAAAAACAAAACTTAGGAAATGGTTAACTTACCGTAAAGAAAGAAGATAGTTAGCAATAGATATGTCTTCATTGTGAAGTATAAAGCTAGTGAAGAAGAGAAAACGATATAAAGCTATTATTGGCATAATGATACACACAAACATATAGAATTGACTATGATAAAACTTTTTCTCCAATGGCGAAGCTCAATTTCATACATTTCCTTCTATCTATTACAGATAACTTTGAATGAAAGCTATACCAACTTAAAATTAGGAATGCATTTCTACATGGCAATATTAAGGAGAAGGTGTATATGAAGGTTCCACTTAGATTTGAAACACAAGAAGAGAAAGTTAAAGTATGGAAGTTGAAAAAGTCTCTATATGTCTTATAGTAATCATTGTAAGCATGGTATATTAAATTAAGCTTAATTGTAACTCTATTAGGATATCATCAAGGGAAAGCTAATTATACCATTTTCATTAAAATAGGAGTAGTTAAGAGAACTATCCTCATAGCATATTTAGATGATATAATACTGATAGGAGATGATGAAGTGGAAATTATAAAGCTCAAAGGCAAATTGAAGGAATAGTTAGAAGTTAAAGAGTTAGGACTATTCAAGTTCCTTCTCAAAATGGAAGTTGCTAGGAGTAAAAAAGGTATTTTCATTTCTTAAAGAAAATTCTTGACCTGCTAAAGGAAACACGAAAATTAGTTTGCAAACTTGAAGTGAAGACATAGAAGGGTAAATACTTAAGTAAGGACGCTCTAGTGGATGTCAGTAGATAACATGCGCTTAATTGGAAAGTTAATTTACTAATTAAGTGCTTGATTTGGAAGTTAATTTACTTGTACTTTATACAACTAGACATTGCTTATACCATGAGTACAGTAAGGCAATTCATGCACTCACCTTCTAAACAATACTTGCAATATGTAAATCATATCTAGATGTTTCTTAAGGAGACAATTGAGAAGGGACTAATGTCTTTGAAAACATAAAATAGAGGAATTGAAAGGTATCTTGATGTTTACTAGACTATAAGTGAAGATTAGTCAATTGTGGGTATAGTACTAAGTTATGGGGTAATTTAGTTACATAGAGGAGTAAAAAGCATAAAGTTATGTACAAAAATAATGTTGAGGTAACATGTAGGCATATTTCATAAAGAGTTTGTGAAGTAATTTGGTTGGAAAGATTAATGTAAGACCTACAACTCACAATAAGTTCTCTTAAATTATAGTGATAGTAAGTTAGCTATTAGTATAGTGAATAAACTAGTCTAATATGATCATATGAAACATGTCAGAATTGATTAAAATTTTATGAAGATTGAGATTAAAGAAGTAGGTATTGATCTATACTACAATTTTACTCATAAGCAAGAAGCAAACATCTTGAATAAGAGGTTACATAGGTAAGATATAAAGATCTTCTTTGTAAGCTTGGAATGAGAAATATATATTCTTAAGCTTGAGAAGGAGTGTAAGAGGTTTTCATTATTTGAGTTTAAATATTTAGAAGTCAAACTTTCTTTTATTAGTTTTGTTAGTTATCATTCTTTTATTATGTAGACTCCCAGGGATTTAATTAAGATATTTTCAATTTAATGATTGCTAGATTATTATATATATGAGGGTATAGAAATTCAATAAAAGAATTATTTAAAAAATAAAAGCACAATATTCTTGTTTTAAGATATAGTTTTGTAATCACCTAGCTCATTTAATTCTAGAGTTTTAGGCACCATAATAATGTAAGTTTTGTTCAACTCCTTCAACATTGTCTTATTGATGAAGGACTCCATTATGGAAGAATAAACCATTAAATCCATTTGGTCTTGGTGCTTTATTAGGGTTGATAAATATGACACTTTCAACATCTTCAAAGTTGAATGGTTTTGTGAGAGCCTCTGCTTGATCCTAATTTGTATGATTTATGAAAGACTTGAAAATGTGCATAAAAGAATAAGAGTTAGAGGACTCCCCTAGGGACTCTTTGAAATAATCATATACCTATTTGGTAATTCTTCCTACTTCCATATTAAATCTCCATTATGGTCTCAAATAGATTGATCCTATTGCATTTTCTCTTCGAGATGAGTGGATTATGGAAATACTTGGTGTTTAAATTCACCTCCTCTAGCAACTAGATTTTGGACTTTTGCTTAAGTAGTGAGTAGTGAATATTCAGTGTATGGATATAAGAATTGAGTGCATATTTTTCTTAAGCTTTTTAAATTTCATTTGTAAGATCAATAGAGATATCATTTTAAAGTAGAATAATAGATTCTCTAGTCTTCTAGATATTTATATTTGTGTTGTCATTTCTGCTATGTTTAAGAGATTTAAACTCAACTTCTATTTCTTTGAGTTTCCCACATATTTGAAAGCTTTAAAGCTTTGTACGCTATTCTTTAGTCCTCTTTTAATTGAATCTTTAAACCTTACACATTTAATAGGAGATTACTGAACCTAAATGGAGTATTCTTCCAAATTCTTTCTTATAGGTGATCAATCTCAATTAGAGAGTGAACAAAAGTTAGGAAAATGGAGAAAGTAACCTTGCTTAGATGATAAATGTATTGCCAAGCTTATTTTAATAGAGCTCGGTCCAATTTATTCCTTATCAACCAATTTCCACTTTGATTTCTTTTTGGATTAGGTCTATTAGACCAAGGTTGTTGATACACTTTCTAATTATTCACTATGGCACCTAGAATTATGCCTTTCTCCTTCTGATTATGAGGGATAAAGGGTCGTGTTGAAGTTCCCTAATAAAATATAAGGATCAGTTATACCACTTCTTTCTTATAGTAGCTTATTCCAAAAGGATATTCTCTAGAACTCCATATTAGTTGCATAAGCAAAAATGATGAAGATATCTCTAAGATCAGATAGAAGTTGCACCTTAACAATTAAATGTTTGTTAGAGGAAGCTATTTGTGTTACTTTGACTTTGGAACTGTCATATATAACTATAATGTGACCATAGTAATTGTGAATGTGGTTAGTGATAAAAGTCCAACCTTGTTTCGAAAACTATAGCCTTTTATTACAATGATCTAACTTCAGTTTGGTTTCTAATAAACTAATAATAGAAGGTTTCCTATTATTCAAGTAGTCATAAAGTACCTTTCACTTTTTAGGTCTATATCCCCTTTACATTACATGCAATGATTGGAATTAAGAGGGGCCATATTTGATTGCTAAAAACATGGATTTTTCTTTTCTTCCTAATCTTCTTCTTATGTTTTGAGTGAACTCCATTTCACTTTACAATTAGTCATTTATGCAAGATTTGGTGCTTTTAATCTCCGTCTCTATGTCATTATGTAGATTCCTTTCTATAATTTCCTTATTAGCCTTCCCTTTAAGGGAGTTTTGGCTAGGTATTTTAGATTAGGATCCTTTTGGATTAAGTTTGAAATTGGATATGCTCTTCCTCTTGAATTTCTTAGTTATGTCAAACTAGTTTGCCTTAAGCTAAAACTACACTTTAATAAGTTACTCTTTGGGATGCTAGGAATATCAATATTATAGATAGGAGGAGTGGTATCTATTGGGTGAGTTTTTGCAGTGGCATTGCCATAAATTATTGTAGGAATTAATTCTGATGGTGTAGTTGGTTCAGTAGCTCCTACTTTTTCCTTTTCTCTTATATTTATAAGCTCCTTATATTCCCCTTTTTGAAAGATTCAAATTGTAAGGTTCCATTATTTATTTTACTCCTCTAAGGTTGGTTTTAGTTGGTATTTTACCACCACGCTTGCCTTCCTCAACTCATCACTTGCACGAAGTTTCATAATTATGATAACATTGTGGAGTTCTTACTGTAATTTAACCTCTTTGTATAAACTTATATATTAAACACGTTTCATGCCTACTACAGTTTCATCTCGGCACAAAGGCCTCATAATAAAGTTGTCTAAGTAGCTTAATTTCATTGTGGACCAATAATCTAATAGGATATTATATAAATTCACTTAAATGAGTATATACTCCCAGGTTATCTTCTTTATATCTAAGCCTAGTCTCCACTTTTTAAAGAAAGATATTGATGTGCCAAGGCCTTATCTCCAGAATTTTGATTACTCCTTGTGATGAGTTGAACTTGAAGATGAAGCATCCTTCCTTACTAATCATAATATTCTCTAGATCTCATTTTTTCTAGTTCATTATTACCCATTGAAACATTAAAGGAAACGTTGATCTTTTATTATGAAAAACTAATCAAAGCATTGGAAATTTTAAGGCTCAACTTTAAGTATTCCTAGCCAAGGAGCTACCACACTTCCTTTCTTTGTAGTTGGAGGAGGGATATAACTTATTTCCACTTGAGGGAAGAGTCTCCTACCACCCAATGCCAAGCAATTCTCGCTACTTCCAACTGAGGACTAGGTGGCTAATGTCAACTAAAATATGAAAAAAAAAAGGTGCTTGTTGATCAGAGGGAGTGGTTTTTGGAGTTGGTGGAAAGAAGATTGAAAAGGAAGATTAGAGGGTTATTTAATGACTGGAGAAAAGGAGATAAGTAAGGAGAGAGGAGGAGGTGAAAGTGGATCAACTTATGAAGGAGAAATAAAAAAAGTTGAAACCATTCATGAAAAGGTAAGGAAACAACTTTACTGGGAAAATAAAAATTGTGATAGTTACTTAAAATGGTAAACTTGCACCTAAGAGTACAAAGCAGGAAAAAAAGTTGGGTTAGAAGGTAAAGAGCAAAAGACAAATATAAGATGGAGAAACATATATAGGATCAAGAAAACAAGTTCCTAATCTAGCAAATCAAAAGTAGCCTAAAATGAAAGGAGTTTATAAAGAAGGAAAAAAATTATATCTCAAAATTAAAAATTGATACAAATTCTAATGCAACATTTATAACTTTAATTTTAATTATTAATATAATAGAAAATTCTCAAATTTATTCTTTTATTTTTTATTAAAATAAAGTATAATTTGTTGAAAAACTATTATGATTGGAGAAGAGGTTTTAAATATGAAGTTGTATTTTTCTTTAATTTATTTTTACTATTGCAGTTTTCTTGCTCATTTTTTCAAATCAAAATTATCGTATATATACACCAGAAAATCATATATAATCATACAGATGCAGCTATTAACCAGATAATGCAAATGTGATGACCATCTTATTTCTTTCTTCAGAATTGATAATATTTCCAATGAAACACAAATCATTAGTTTTAATTAATTAGTATATTATTGTTAATTATTATACTATTTTCCTTCAAATTTTTTATGTTAATCAACTAAGAATTTTTTAAAAATAATTTTTATTATTAACATTGAACTCTTATTGTATATTTAATTAATTCTTAACACTTTCCTTATCTTCAGTAATTTTATGTCTATTTATCTCCATTGTACCAAAAACAACTAGGATATAGTATTTAATCACGTAAGATGCACTTAAAATGTTAGTATCCTTGAGTACCTTTTTCATTCATAAAATTTGCAAGAAATAAGAGGTGCATCTTTTTTTTATAATTTTTTTGATGCACTGAGAAAAGAAATGAAGTGCGCATAAATCTAGTATAGAATTTGTCGAGTTTTTCGCAATTAGTACCCTATCATTTATATGTGGCTTCCTTTAGAAACTTGTATTAAGTGTTTTCTTTCCTTGAGAATACTTTTGAGGAGAAATTTGCATGTGGCGTCGAAAGCTCACCGACTCCGTTAATTCTGTTCCTAAAGCACAAGCTGGTTAAGCAAACAAAAAGAAGTGCTAAAGAGTATGGCATTATCACCTTGATTAATATCTTTAGTATTTGGATTATAAGCACATGGGAGTGGTGACTGGAAACATGTAAGTTGTATGAATGCACTAAAAAGAGAAAACGATGAAAACATATTATATGAATTGGCATGTCAAATGTCAAATACCATTTATGGGATCAAATTTTGGATGATTCAAGATATATTGTTAGGGCAGAAAGATTACTGGTTTTGTTTATGGGGTGCTTAAATGCTTAGACACAGAGCTGCTGATATTTGCTTTTGTCCATTCAATAGCACCTGAGGTCCTACTAAGTAAATATGTGCAAGGCTCTCCCTTAAGCACCAATTTTTTTGTTGCTTTCCACTGAATAAATCAATTATGATATTTCATATTTTTTTCCTTATTGAGATTTCTCGATTTCATGGTCCTTCTTACGATATTTTGCGTTCATTGGAAATGTAAAGAAATTACATGTACTTAAACCTTGGGAACTACAGTTTGATGTAGCAGTTTAGGATCATTGCATTTGCATGAAGTGCGGGTTTCAGAAGCATATTTTCCATGTTCTTCATCCCTTGTTTTGGACCTATTTCTTTCTGCAGGATCTATCAGAGCTATACAGTACTGACTCTATCCCATTATTGTGATAACTTGATTAGCTATCGAATAGCTAAGACCCCTCATTCTGCTGCAAATTAGAAGGTCACATATATACCTATGGATTATACCAGCATTTTCTGTTGTAGGAGCTTGGATTTCTTGATTCTGCCCATGGCTACTGTTTGTTTCAGATTCATGAAAATGGTAAAAGCATCTTGCAAATGAATGGAACAGCTGAATTTCTCCTTGAGTAGAAATGGCCATGCTCATGTAGTAATGAAACAACAGTAAATATAGGTGGATTTCCTCGATCAAACAAGAAGCTACCATATGATGACAAGACCATGCATAGCAAAGCTAGTGCCTACGTCAGTGTGTTGTTTCCTTGAATTTAGAATGTTACCATATGATTTCTTGGAAGTAAATGTTCATTTCCAGTGAAGGAAAAGAGTATTCACTCCACTCTGAAAACCTTTCTTTTTTCAGAATATATTCCTACAGCTAGAGGTGGCCCAAAGTTCATTATTTTAAACTCTCTGGTCCATTCAGATTGAAATATACTTGAAAATCTAGGTGCTTTCCACTTTTTCTTTCACCTAAATTTTGGTAAGGTGACTGTGAAATAATAGTCTCCACTTCATTTTGAATTCTATCATAGTTTGACTTTAGTTTTACAGGAAGTTGGTTCTCCATTTTCTTTAGTATCACCATCATACTTACCGTATGGACTTTTACACTTTAAAGCAACTAAAAGAAGAGGGATGCAATAAAAGTACGGGACAGGAGACTGCCTATTGTTAACCAAATGGAGTTATTGGCATACACAGAAGAGTTGAGTGTTAGTCTACTCTTTTTCCTTTAGCTATATGTATTGGTATAGTTACTATCTCAATGATAAAGCTGCAGCTTTAAACAGAGAAACAACAGTGCCTACATGTGCCAATAGCCTGGACAAACAAATCATTCCATGTGATTCAAGTAGACTTCCATGTTGAGGCTTCACATTTTCATCTTTAAAGTCAACATCATTATTCCGGGAAAAAAAAGAGAGATGCTAACATTTAATTAATCGAAAAAAATAAGTAAAAAATTCGATAAAATTTGACACCAAAAGAATCTTATCAAACAAACATGATAAAACAGGAATGCAACTTGAGAATGGAGGCAATTAACCTTTCGGCAAGACATTGTTATCAACTGATGTTTTCAGCAATTTATATGCTACAACACTGAAGTACTTCAAAACCTTGTCTTTCGAGTAGACCCCCATTGCAGGAGTTGATTATGCAATTCCCCTTCAGGTTACACATAACTCCTTTTCTATAAAATATTCCTAAATATGTCCAATTTCAATCGCTAAATTAGCTATAATAAACTTATGCTCTGATGTAACCAGTGTCTTTGACCCTTTTTAATGGACAATTATCTATAATCAGCCAATTTCTAGAAGTTTAAGGAACCCAATTTCTGAATGTAGATCTCAAAGTTTCTCGATAAACTTCATGTGCTATGCCACATGTAATGTCACAATCCACACCCTGAATTCTGAATAAGGTGGGTAGACAGATTGCCAAAGATTCTACCAACTATATTGAGTTGTGTTCCCATTATATGCAGTCTACTATTTTCACCTTAACACGTTCTTATGCTTTCATGGTATCTCAGTTGAGTATTGTCGTTTTCTAAACCATTACATGCAGTCTACTATTTTCACCTTAACACATTCTTATGCTTTCATGGTATCTCAGTTGAGTATTGTCGTTTTCTAACATATGAGGCATTGCCAAGGACAGACAGATAGGAGGCCATCATTGTTATTGATGTTCTTAGAGTATGCTCGCTAGTAAACAAGATTATATTAACAGTTCCAGAAATACAAACCTCGAAATCAAGACCCTGTTTATCCTGCGAACTAAGTCTCATGTTTGCTCTTATGACCACGTGATTCTCTTTTTCTTTTTTTTCAGGATTCAACTCTATCTCTAATACGAGAGCATCATCTTCCTACTTCATCATGGATTTTCATACTTGTGAAAAGCAGTGTGAAAGTTGCTTATTTATTTTGCATTGACGTTAGTGATTCCATCCTTTTTTTATTCCTCAGAATGTCGTTACCCCACACCAGAGCTCATATCATGGTGGGAGAAAGAAAGAAAAATTGACCCACTACCGGATTTTATTTGCTTATGTAAATGGTTGATCGAATGTCAGATCAACATGCATAAATCTGGGAAAGTATCACCAGAAACAATCCAGATTACACGCTATAGCTGCTTGTTGTTAGAAAGGAATCCGATGAATATCGATAGAGATGGATCACCTTACCACCTAATAGCTTGGATATTACATGATGAATATTTTACTACTCGTGATGGCTACTCTTTTAAGACTGGGCTTATTACAAAAGAAAAATATGGATAAGATTTTTTCTTCCTAATTTAGCAGTCATCTCTCTAGTTGAGTATCTTAATTGGTATGGATATTTATTGCAAGACTTCGCCTAACAGACTTGTTCTTATTCTCCACGGCAAAAGAATTAAGAACAAGTCTTATTCTTTTGCCCAAGTACAAGTAATTTCAAGGAGATTATTTGTTTAATTCTCGCAAATGAAATATTCAAGTCCCCAATAACATGAAAAATATGATTTACCAGCATTTTGATTAAAAGTTAATGCAGGGTTAATTATTAGCAAAGGCATACACGATGTCTCTTGTATGGAAAAGCAACTTCACTAAACGTGAAATTCCAGGTCAACTGAATCAACTTAGCACCAAATAGATGGGGAAAGTATCCAGAGCTTAAGGGAAAAAAGATGAAAAAGAGTTGTGTTATGCATTCCAATTTTGACTAATCCCAATCTAGCAAACTTGTCTTGTTGGTCAGAATGACTTGAAATCTCAACCTTCATATTGGTTATACAATTTTGCAAGTCTCAACTTTAAACATGTCGGTGTTAATATTGCAGTACACTCCACATCCAGCGCCAGCATATCACCTCATTGGCACTACATACTTAAGTGGAGAGACCATTGCTTGTAATAAGCTAAACCCATGTTTCATATTTTATACTCTAGTGAGGAAAATGATAGGTACTCTTTCTAGTTTGTTGTGTTGAAGCTCTTTTTTTTTTTTTGAATAGAAGGGACATAGAAACAAAACTAGCGCTGACGGCGGAGATACATCACGCTGTGCGCATCATGGTGTAGAAGCTCCTGAAGGAACTCCGGAGGGTCCTAAAGAAAGTGTAAGCCCGGTTGTAAAACCCGTGCAAAACTCGCCAGTCTGTCGGCACACTGGTTAGTCTCCCGAAAGGCATATTGCAGATGGACCTCCCAGTCGCGGTGAAGCAAGTCTCGGATACTTGCAATCAAGAAAACCCCGTCAGTTAGAGGGCCGTGAGAAGTCGAGAGGATGTTAATTATCTCGAGCGAATCGACTTCGACGATAAACAGTCCGTGATCACAGTGTGGTATCCTTCTGAGCGGTTTTGTGGCAAGAAGTAAAATGGAGCCACATCCCACATGCACAGACAAAGATAGTGGTGTTCGTAGGTCCCTTTGTTCCCACAAGTGCTCCACTTGTATGTGATCCAATGTAGTGTACAATAAAGTCATTGATAATAGAAGCAATGAAAGCCTGATAATTCATGGTACCCTTTTTATCTTCTTGCAATTATGATCCCTGCGTTTTGTCTTGTTATGCATAGCATTAGAACTTTAAGTTTAATTTGAAGCACATTCAGTATGATATATTTTTATTATTTATAAGCCAAAAAGGCACAAGACTAAGTTTAAGAGTTGTCTTTCAACGAGTCACAAGGATAATACATTTGATTTGTGTTGTTTCTAGATGCATATCATAAGGTCGCTCTTCAATGTCACGCGTGTCCCCAGTCATCCACAGTTCTGATATGCCTGCAACTCTTTTGACTGTGGTAGTTGAATAAAAACAATCACACTCCAGTCCCTTCTTTCTAATATGTACATGCCTTCAGAACCTGCCCTTAGTTATGGCGTCATTATATACTTCCTAAGGTTGTAACAGTTAAAGATGGACTGCATAAACAGTCAGTGACATTGTTTAAGAAAACATCACAAAAATTTAATTTCAGCCCTATCCTCGCAGTGGCCACCTTTCCGGTCTGTTTTCATGTAAAAGCTTATACTATAGTCCCAATCAGCAAACCATGAAAGGTCTGTCCACTCATTTGCTTTCCTCAATACCTTATTATCATTGGACATTCAGGGATTAGCAGAAGAATGGTAATTACAAAGTTAAAGATCAAATATATGAGTGAAAGTGACAAATAATATGAGAAAGGAGAATTGACTGTCAATTGAATCGAGACTCTTTGGCATCATTTGTTATATTTAAGAGTCTTTTTTTATATGTAAGGGGAGAATTTCATTGATCTTCTGGAAAAGCTGATTGAGAATAGCTTGTGATTTTGTTTGTACTTTGTTGTATGATATTTTTTTTAAGAATCTTCTCGTGAACCCTTTTTTCCTGAATACATTATATGGATGATTAAACATTTGTTTCATCCTTAGCGACAAGGACAAAGGCTCGTGAACATGGCATGATCTGTAATTCTACTGAAGATCTTAGGACATTGGAGGAACAAAGCTCGCAGAAGATTTAGTCTCTGTTATACTTGGTTACATAGTACATTACTTCTAATCCATGTTCTAATCCGGTTAACGAACAATTTTTGAGTAACAATCAAAATTATCATAACAAATAAGAATAATGCGTACAGAGAGGTTGGGATCAAACTGAGAAAAACAGTGAACTGTTAAGGGCAAAAGAACTAGAAAAGAAAAGGATATTGTGACATCATCTCTAAATGCACAGTTCGATCCCACCACCACGCACGGTGGCATCCACCAATTTCTGAGTGCTTGGCTCCTTCGTTATCCGGAAAACACTGTTGCTGCTCAATTAGAATCGATGATTTCAACTATTTTTATTGCAAAAGTTTTGAAATATAGTGATTTATTTTAATAATTTTTAATATAAAATTGATTGATTGATTAATTAACTAACTAATTTTTATAAATTAATCTATTTTTATAAATTAAATAAAAAAAATTAAAATTTATTTCATAACCATTTTTCAATTAAACTCTAATATCTTCAATGGATCACAAAGATAGTCTCCTTTAATTTTATTTTAAGTTTTTTAATTTTGTTCAATTTTTATTATATACTAATTTTATAACTGTCTAACGGTAAAAAAAATTTTGCTTTTATTTTGTTAGTTTAATTTTCGATCTGATATTTAAAATATTGATTTAAACTAATAAAGGTTTTAAATTTTTGAGTTATGGGTTGCACCAGGATTACAAATTATTGCAATAATTGTAATAATGCAGTTACAATAAATTATCGTTACAATATAGTATTTGAGTGTAATTATAATTGTGGTCCTTAATTTAGAATATAAAAATCAAGTGAAAATTATGCCTACTTAAACAGTATTTGATCTACGAGTAAGAGTTATTTTGCCTCACTTGAGTTATAATATTAGGTTCTATGAGATATAATGTTTCAATACCATCTCATAATCTAACAACAGATCAAGAAGAATGGAGGATAGTGAGGCACTATCAGATGAAGGCTAGGGCAAGTATAACGCAGGTTTTGTACTGCCCAGTTATATTTGAGTTTTAGTTTTCTCGAGGCTCCTCATGGGTCGGGCGTGTCAAACATAATCAACAACCTCAGACAAAGCATATGGTCATTGATGAGATAGAGAAAAGTATATCTTCAAAAGAATGTGTCACGCTTACGCTTATATATGCGGAGGCATTAGTCATCTGTATATTGTTTTCCAAGCATGCTATGATCTCTCACACATGCTGGTGGTGTGTCCGTAATTGAAGTTATCTTCTTAGTGGTGTTAAAAGGAATCGTACTATATCAGGGAACATTACAAGGCTCTAGTCACAGAACTCACTGTAATGAAAACAACTTGATTCTTGCACTCATTTTGCGCATGAAACAAATACACACTACAATATCATTACACCTTTTTTATTCGTTTATGGAGTTGGACCACATTTTTATGCCTGTGATCCATGTGTGAACAAGGAGAAAAGTAGCAAGCTTCCCTGTCAATCTCCCAACGATCAGAGTACCCCATGTTGGGATTTCTTATTAATGTTCCGTTGTACGTTCCTTGTCAAGCCTCTATCTTTCTGAACAAAGGGTGTAACTTTACTCACTTGTTAGTTTGCAGTGGTCTCTCCCTAAAATATTCCATTTTTCTACTAAGTTAGAAGAGATAGGTCATGCCCATATAATTGTATGATCTTGTCTCTTTTATTATCTCAACTCTAGATTGACTCAGACACAAAGTTTAGAAATTCTGATTGTTTCAAAGAAGGCAGTGGCATCAGGTAATAATAATATAGATCAAACCAACATCCACTTATGTGACTCAAGTTAGCTCACACCAAGACGACTGCTTAGCACCTTTACTGATCCATTACTTGAGAAAATCATGGCCTGAAGCACCAACTCTGTACGACCACCGAGGAACCAAGAAAATGTTAAGAACAGAGAGATTTAAGAAAATATCATCACTCCATCACCTATCATGCGATGTGTTTAGTGTTAATGAAAGTAGTGAATTAAGAGTTGACATATAGTAGTAATTTTAGCTTGTGGATATGCCATCCGATTCAATTTGGAGGTAGTTCTACAAAAGTATGGCTTTCAAGGCAGGTGGGGTTCCACGAAGATTATGTTTCAATTAGGTTTAAGTTATGTTTAACAAGTTATGATTTGCGGTTAATTAGAATGAAAGCTTTCATGCATCTGATCAACCAGCACATGTCTTTATATTAGTTGATTGCTTTAAAGGTTGAAGCACTAAAGATATGCTGAAAGCACAAACATTTAAGCATGCAACCACATTGCACGCCTTTATCTCCATCCTTGGATCATTTCAAAATGAAAATATATGAACTTTTGAAATAACTCAAAAAGGTTTCATCCAATTAATGCACAAGTCAAAAGTCCATGACTGTGATGATCGCCTCTGAGAAATTTCTCGTGACCAATTAATGAATCAAACAAGCTGAGGCGCACGTAGAGTGAGAATTTCCAAGAATAATGATTCAGTTTACGGACGATGAACCTCTTTTCATTGTACTAATTGATACCAACACAGTCTGTATACATCCCAAATGATTTGTTTTAACTCCATTATTTTTGTATGTCATTGGATTTAATTACGTCCTTTTAGATATAAGATTTTGGGTTGATTCTATTGACATCTCTTATTTACAATATATTATGGTTTTATACGAATCTTATAATGTATTCCTATTCTATTTTATCATGTATTTTAAGCTGTAGAGTCATAGTATTTTGTTTTGTTAATATTGCCTCAATGCTACAAGTGTTAAGAGAACTGAACGTGATTGCAATTTGTTTTGTTGATGAATTGGTCTTTCAATAGAAAAACCTAGTTTTTAGGATAATGAGTTCGAGTCTGATAGAAAGGTTATTACAAGCTTGTTATTAATATTACTGGAGTCAGTAACCTTTTCTTTTGTTGTTTATGGTACATATTTTCCTATTATTTTAGTTTCTATTACTGTTAATGTATTTAAGAAGTTGAATTCAATAAAACATTTACATATAAATTCTTCCCGTCTCTTTTATGTGTTTATTGATTAATTTCATTTAACAAACTTAACATTTAGTATCAGAGCTGGCTTCTTAAGGGATCTTTGTCACAAGCCGAGAGCGAATTCTGTGAGTGTGTAAGTATAAACCAAACACAAACCTTTTAGAGTGAGTGTGAGTGTTCAAACTAGACACAGATCTTTTCCAATTCATATCTCTCAAGTGAAACAAAATGGCCTCAAACAACTTTGCACCTACTCCACCTCTAGTATTCACTGGTGACAATTTTCAGTCATAGGTTGTGAAGATGACTACTTATCTATAGGCATGGGATCTCTAGGAAGTAGTGGAAGAGGAGTTCGAAATTCAAAAACTACCTGAAAATCCTACAATGCAACAAATAAAGAATCACAAGGAGAGAACCTAAAAAAAATTAAGGCTAAAAATTGTCTACATTTAACTATGTCTGAAACTTTGTTCATCAAAATTATGAACTTAGATACAGTATTTGAGATTTGGAAATATCTCAAGCATGAGTGTCAAGGAAATGCTCGAACAGAGAGAATGTGAATCTTGAATCTTAGGAGAGAATTTGAGCTACAGAAAATGAAAGATTCTATCAAACAGGCTCTTGGAGATAGTCAATAAGCTTAGACTTCTTGGCGAAACGATGCCTGATAGCAGAGTAGTTGAGAAGCTTTTAGTAACCTTACTAGAAAGGTTTAAAGCCAAGATTTCTATATTAGAGGAAGTCAAAGACCTCACAGTTATCACATTGGCAGAGCTTCTTAATGCTTTGGAAGCTCAAGAGCAAAGAAGACAACTTAAAGAAGACGTCACATTGGAAAGTGCCATGCAAGCTAAGGTGTAAATTCAAAATTTTAGCAAAGGAAAAAGGAAGAAGTGGAAGAAAAGAAAGGGAGTTTCAGGTACTGATGCTAAAAAAAATAAAGCTACTAAATTAAATAGTAGTAGTGCAGGTAAGAGTGAAGCATACAAAGGAGAAAATTATCCTCCTTGCAAGCATTATGCTAGAACCAATCACCTCCATTTCAAGTGCTGGAGTAGACTCGATGCAAAGTGCAAAAAGTGCAATTAAATGGGTCACATGGATAGAATTTGCAAAAATAAAAGAAAACAACAAGTGAATAAAGCTCAAGTTATGAATCAAAAGGAGGAAGAACAACTATGTGTAGCTTCTTACTATGCAAGTAGCAACCATGGTGAAACTTGACTAGTGTATAGTGGTTGTACAAACCACATGACCAACAATGTTGAGTTCTTCAAAGACTTTAACAAAACATCTGTCTCTAAGGTAAGAGTTGGTAATGAAGAGTATATCCCAGTGAAAGGTAAAGGTTATGTTGCAATCGAAACCCTTTTTGGAATTAGTGTGATTACTGATGTACTGTATGTTCCTCAAATTGATCAAAATTTGCTAAGTGTAGGTCAATTACTTGAGAAAGGTCATAAATTGATTCTTGAAGGTAGAATTTGCATGATAAAAGATGCAGATGGCCTATATGTGTTTTTAGTTAAAATGAAGGGTAAGGGCTTGTCACTTGATCTTATGGAGAGTGAGCAAGTTGCATACCAGGCCTCTATGAGAATCACTAACCTTTGGCATAAAAGGTTGGGTCATTATCATCATTTTGCGGTCATTTTAATAAAGAAGAAAGAATTGGTGCAAGGCTTGAGTTCACTGGAAGAGAGCGTATCAAATTACAAAACTTGTTAGTTTAGCAAACAAACAAGACTACCCTTTCCACAGAAGGCTTAGAAGGCCTCACAAAAGCTTCAACTTGTGCACATTAACCTTGGAGAGTCTTACAAGACTCCGTCACTTAAAGGTAGTAAGTGTTATATTGCCTTTATAGATGATCTAACCAGGATGTGTTAGATATATTTTCTCATATTCAAATTTGAAGTGGCTAGTGTCTTCTGAAAATTTAAATCTTGGGTAGAAAATTAGAGTGGCTGCAAGATGTTAAAGCTGAGATCTGATAATGGAAAAGAGTATACCTCCGATCAATTCAACAAATTATGTGAAGAAGTAGGGATTGAGCATCAACTTACAACTCCTTATACTCCACAACAAAATGGAATTAGTGAGAGGAAAAATAGAACCATCATGGAAATGACTGGTTGCTTACTGCATGAGAAGGATTTGCCTAAAACATTTTGGGCAGAGGTAGCCAACACTACTATTTTTCTATTGAATAGATTACCAACTAAAGCTCTTCATAATCAAACACCTTATGAAGCACGGTTTGGTCATAAGCCCTCTCTATCAAATTTAAAAGTGTTTAGTTATTTTTGTTTCTCGTACATTCCACAGGTTAAGAGAGATAAATTGGACAAGAAAGCTGATCCTAGAATATTCATAGGCTACAGCAATACTTCAAAAGCCTATAGAATATTTCAGTCATATATAGGAAAGATAATTACCAGTAGAGATGTTGTCTTTATAGATGAGGAGCAATAAGATTGGAATACAAGTAAAGAAGAGTAATATCCTGGTGGATTATAGCCCAATGTAGACGATGTGGACGACTAACCAATTAAAGGTACAAGGTTACTTTCTGACATTTATGTAAGGTGCAATGTTGTAGCATTAGAACCTGCAGGTGTTGAGGAAGCAATGAAGGAGGAAAAATGGATAGCTCCCATGAAGGAAGAACTGCGAATGATTGAAAAAAATAATACTTGGTAGCTGGTTGAAAAACCTCAAGATAGAAATATTATTGGGATAAAATGGGTTTTAGGACTAAGCTTAATGCTGATGGATTAGTAAACAAGTATAAGGCAAGGCTTGTTGTAAAAGGGTATGCACAAGTCTTTGGCGTAGACTTCTCTAAAACCTTTGCTCCAGTGGCAAGGCTTGACGCCATTAGACTACTGCTTGCTATTACAGCTCAAAAAGTTTGGAAAGTCTTCGAACTAGATGTGAAGTCTGAATTTTTTAATGGTCTCTTAGAGGAGGAAATCTATATTGAATAGCCAGAGGGCTTTATTGTGCAAAGACAAGAAGAGAAGGTGTATTTGTTGAAGAAGGCTTTATATGGTCTGAAGCAAGCACCAAGGGCCTGGTACAGTTGTATAGATGATCACCTTCTAAACTTAGGTTTTATTAAAAGCTTGAGTGAAACAACTTTGTATATGAGAAAGTTTGGCACTAGCTTAACTATTTTTTCTGTTTATGTTGATGATATTTTGATCATAAGGAAGTAATCAAGAGCTCATTGATGATTTCAAAGCTAAAATGTTAAAGGAATTTGAGATGACAAACTTAGGATTGATGTCTTACTTTATTGGTTAGGAAGTAAGGCAATAGAGTGAAGTTCTGTAAGGATGATGGTATTGCTAAGGTGAATGATAATCACTATAAATGTTTAATTGGTTATCTCTTGTACCTCACTGCCTCCAGACCAGATATTATGCAGGCAGTGAGTCTTTTGTCCAGATTTATGCATTGTGCAAGTGAGGAACATATGTAAGTTGCTAAACGTATTGTGAGATACATCAAAGGAACTGTTGATTATGGTATCAAGTATACCAGTAGTAAAAATTTTAATTTAACAAATTTTTCTGACTTTGATTGTGCAGGCTCAATTGACGATATGAAGAGCACAACTGGTTTTTGCTTCACTTTTGGTTCAGGTATGACCAATTGGTATTCTAAGAAGCAAGAAATTGTTGTTCAAAGTACTGCAGAAACTGAGTTTGTCTTTATAACTACAACAACAAACCATGCAATATGGCCCAAGAAAATTCCGCAAGATCTGAATTTGGTGCAGCTAAACCAACTCAGATTTCTGTTAATAATCAGGCAGTTATATCAATCCCCTCAAATCTGGTTTTTCATGGTAAAACAAAGCATTTCAAGATTAAATTTTATTTTCTCATGGAGATTCAGAAAGAAGGGGAGGTCTCCTTAATTTACTGCAGAATTAAAGATCAGATGGTTGATATATTTACCATGGCTTTATCTAAAACCAAATTTGAAGATTTAAGAGCCAAATTGGGAGTTTACAGTAGTAAAGGCAAAAAGGAGTGTTAATAGTGCCTCAACGCTACAAGTGTTAGGAGAATTGAATGTGATTGCAATTTGTTTTGCTGTTGAATTGGTTTTTCAACGGAAAAGCCTAGTTTTTAGGATCATAAGTTAGAGCCTGGTAGAAAAGTTGTTGTAAGTTTGTTGTTAATGTTACTAGAGTCAGTAGCTATTTTTTATTGTTTATGGTCCAGGTTTCCTATTTTTTTGGTTTTTGTTACTGTTAGTCATGTATTAAAGAAGTTGAATTTAATAAAACATTTACGTATAAATTCTTCCAGTCTCTTTTATGTGTTTATTGATTAATTTCAGTTAACAAACCCAACATGTTTCTACTTTATCTTCCTAATATAATGTCTTTTAAAATTAAGTTATTTTTCAGGTCACTACACTGTATCACTTACATATTGTTAATTTTATCCCTAGATCCATTCAATCACTATACCAATTATATTTTAAATATTTAGTAACCAACATCATTTTTTTAGAAAAGTTGAATTAAATTAAGCCATAAAAGACAATCAAGGAAAATAGGTCCAGGACTTGTAAAATACATGAGGAATTTGACAATTAGAGCTTTACAAATTGGACACAAATTAGAGTAAAAAATCCAGTATATATGATTATAATCTCTAGGCAGTGTTGAGGAAATGTAAGTCTAGATCCATGTGCATATATATGTTGATGTGAGATCTAATCAGTTGCAACAAATAAGTATTAAAAAGTGGGCTGATGAGACATTTATCATGAAAATTTATGTTATTTCTCTCATTCTATATAGCTGTGACTAGGAAGGATAATGAAATACAAAAGCTACATCTGATAGGTTTTTTTTCTGGAATCTTAGATTGGCACGCCAATTCTTAATTTGGCTTAATTCATCTAGAAATTCACTAATTAAACACTTATGCATCAATGTTTTCTATGTATTATTGACATATCTACATTTGAAGAATAGAATATCCATAGTCTCTTAAGCTATTATGCATAATTAACACCAATTAGTAAGATAATTAAATCTTGCAATCTTATCCACAATTGGTAGCTTGTTTAGTATAACAAGCCAAAGGGTTGTGGAAGCTTTGGGTTGAAGATGCTTAGACCAGACTATGTTTGACCATGGAAGGATTGGTAAGTTGCTAGCAAACACTCATCCGTAAGATAGATGAGAAAAGACACCATTTGTGATGTGTTTCCAGACAATGATATCATTATCCAAGTTAGCACGTGCCTGCAAAATTTTAGTCTTTAAAGAAGTTGGAATTGGAGCAATACTAATTATATCCTTCCTTATAAGAGCCTGAGCCAATGTATGATTTTGTTGAATAAAAGGTCTTAAAGCAATAACATATTTTATTTCTTCCAAAAGACTAATTGATAGCTAATGATCAATGCAGAAAGAAGTAGTTTCCCTATTACTAATGATGTTGATGAAACGAGGCCTCATTATTCCCGTCAGCTTAAGGATGGATTTCTGTGTGGTAGAGGATATATTATCTGAGTTAACTCTCTATATAGTATTGTTTTTAATAAAATAAAAGTGAATCCATCTATAAAATAAAGCTTGCTTATCAGTTAGGAGTCTTTATAGCCTTTTAGAAAGCAAGACAGTATTGAAAGATTTTAGAGAAATGGTATTGAGTCCCTTTTGACTTTTAGGAAGGCATACATCCCCCCTCCCATTTCATATTCACCTTACAACGTTTACCCTTGCAACTAGTCCATAAATACTTGTTAAGAATTTTGTCAATTGCCTTGATGACTTTCATTGGAAAAGCAATGTGAGCTACACTAATGGAGTTCAATATAGAAGTGATAAGTTGTGCCCTTCCAGTTGTAGGAAGATTCTTAGAGCTTAAAGAATTAATTCTATAATTAATCTTATCAATCAAACAAGCATAATCTGAGGATTTAAATTTGGAATTTGGATAAGAATGCCAAGGTAACTCATTGGAAGCTTTAAAATATCAAAATCTATGACAGAAACCATAGTGGATCCCAAATTAGAAGCTTTGTATGACATGTATATGTCACTTTTAGAACAGTTCATTTAGAAACTAGACATCTTACTAAATATTTTAAAAGTTTTCATTAGAGCTAGAAAAGAAGTAGGATCAGCTTTGGAAAATAAAACGAGGTCATCAGCAAAGCACAAATAAGATAATTTAACCCATTTGCATTTAAAATAAAATTTGAAGCCCTTGGTACTCTCCATCGCTTTATGAAGAAGTCTATTGAAGACTTCCACAACTAAACCAAAAAGGTAAGATGATTTTGGATCAACTTGTTTAATTCCCAAACTACTTTTGAATATATTTATAGGTTGGCCATTGAAAAGGATGTTATAACAAGAAGTATAGATTTATTGTTTGATCCGCTAGATAAAGATCCTTGGAAAATCTATAGCAGTAAGTATATTAATGATGAAATCCCAATCGACACAATCATAGGCTTTCTTTAAGTCAATTTTTATGCAACAACCACCCTACCATTCTTCTTTGCATAAGTTTGTTCAATTCCTAAAGAAGCAAGATGTTATTACCAATAACCCTCCCAGGTATGTAAGCTCCCTGTGCACCAAGATTTTAGAGATTAACTTGTATATGGAATTGTAGTAAGATATGGGGAGAAGGTTTGAAAACTAAGCAAGTTGTCCACTCTTAAGAATAAGAGTAATAAAAGTTTTCTTAATCTCTATTAATAAAGAAACTTTAGTGAAAAATTCTGTAACAACCTATATCACCTAATTCCTCATAAGTGGCCAAGATTTGATGAAAAAGTTCATATTGAAGGCATTAGAGCCAGGTGTTTTAAAAGGGTGTAAAGATTTCAAAGTTACCTCAATCTCTTATATGGTAAATGGTTGAGAAAGAAAATTACCCTCCTAAGATGATAAACCCCTTTACATAACTTGCTTAAGTAGAGTAATAGAGGAGTGAGCTCCAAAAGGCTTATTCAATAGCTCAGAAAAATAATTAAAGGCTCCTTCAACCAATTTAACATGTGAATTCAACATAGAGTCATTGACCTTTAGTAAAACAATTATATTCGATGCTCTTCTAGCAATAATGGTTTTATGGAATATAGATGTATTTTTATCTCCATTTTTTAACCAAACAAGTTTTTTAGATGTCTGACTCATCAAGGAGTAATTAAATTAGAGAGCTTTAGAGAAATTGTGGAGAGCATCCTTTTCCAACTCCTACAGTTGAGTAGATCTAAGGTCATTATACGTTTTCTATTGATTAGCTTCCAATTGACTCTTAGCAATATTCAATAAGTGCTATGTGTTACCAATATTATTTTTGAACAAGATCATCGTTTCCATTTTGATGATACTTAGTTTCTAGAAAAAATGAACCAATAATGCTTGTTGCCAATTCTTTCCATATAGCTTCTTGAAAGCCTAAGATTCCAACTAAGAAATCATTGAATTAGAATGTTTTCCTAGGGTTATATATGCCAATCTGTGTTAAAATTGGAGTGTGAATAGATAAATTGCTATAAGGATAAGTGGATGTAATTCACTCTATGTTATCTGTTATTCTAGGTAATTAGAACTTTGTTGACAATTAGAGACCAACTTCATTCACATAGATGGAAACTTCAACATTTATTAGGAATCTCGTTCTAGTTATACTCAAGGAAAAACATTAATTCAGTCATCAAATGTATATTCTCTGAAATTTCTTGTTAGACCTTTTCTTTTCTTTTTAGGGACCTCCAAGTTGAATCTTAGAGATTTTGGGAGAAGACTAACTAAACAACTCATCTTTTAGTCTACTGGAAAAAGAGTGTACATCATGACCAAAGAAGGCACCATAAGAGAAGGAGAAAAAAACATAAGTATGTACACAGGGGAATCTATTTCCCAGGAGATTATGGAGTCTGATGATGTCATCTTCCTCCTTTGAGAAGCCTCTGCATTTCACATTGGGGCTCATATGATTCAACCACTGTAACCTGTAACTCTTCCCACCCCTTTTCAAACCTAAGATCACTCAACCACAATCTGTCACCACATAGTACAAAATGCGATTAAGAGCAAAATTCCATCACTAAAACACCACAGAAAAAGAAAATTGTTTAGTAAGTATGTTTATGCGATTTACAGCTTTTTACCAATAATATTGGAAATATGACTCCATCAATGATATGAGCATTGTTGGACCCCAAACCTGTTTTATTTATTTTGAGGCATGTTTCAATTTTTTTTTTTGTGGTCTTATTAGATCAATTCATTGGAGTTGAATTATGCTAAGGTTAGAATTAAATTAAAGTTGATTAATT
>JANZLC010000001.1:4787668-4804952 GCA_026413385.1 Erythroxylum gracilipes
CGCGGTTTTTGTCAGTTATTAGTCCCGACGATTCACCCTGGGTCCAGCCTTGGGGTCGGGACTCGGGCCCAACGGTAGTCGTTTGCGTTCGGTTCTGGATAGTTGGGCTCTACGAACGGGGTCCAGCACGGATGGCGGGACTCCGGGAGCGGGGTCCAGCAAGCATGATTATGGTACTTTGTAAGAGATATTGAACTAAAAATGAGCTTGTAATGCTAAAGGGACCAATAACAAGATCAAGAGCTAAGACATTCAAAGAAACACTTCAATCTTACATGGGTAGAATTATAGATGGCATGGAATCTCAAGAGACAATTTAGGACAATGGCATCATAATTGATCAAGTTGGGCGGAATGTGCATGAAGACTTTTATTCTTGTTTAATTAATTATTTTAAGTTATAAGCATAGCTTTGGGCAACCCACTACTTGTATTTTGGGCTTGTTTTAGTTAGATGGACTGTTATTAACTTTCAACTTATTTAATTTAAACCTTTTAGGTTTAATGGGTTGTATTTTAGAAATATTAGTTGGGTTTTAGTTAATTTAGTGGGAGGCCCATGTTTAAAGGCCTTTTACATATTTAGGGTTTCTTTCTTTTCAAGAGGTATAAATACTTCATAATAAACTTTGTTTATTAACACTGACCTTGACCTAAATTTTCCTAGTACATTTGTGACCTTGTTGTAGGATTATGATGATGTTTCTCCTAAAGAGGTACCCCATGGATTACCACCTTTAAGAGGGATTGAGCATTGGATTGACTTGATACTAGGAGCTCAATTTCCTAATCTCCAGCTTATGAAAGCAATCTAGAGGAGACAAAGTAATTACAAAAGCAAATGGATGAATTGCTTAAAAGGGGGTATGTGTGGGAGAGCATGAGTCCTTGTGTTGTGCCAATTCTTTTAGTGCTAAAGAAAGATGGAAATTAAAGGATGTGTGTGGATTGTAAAGCGGTCAACAAGATCACTGTAAAGTATCGCCATCCTGTGGAAATTAAAGGATGTGTGTGGAATGTAGAACGGTCAACAAGATCACTGTAAAGTATCGTCATCCTATTCCTAGATAAGATGATATGCTAGATGAGTTACATGGTGCTCGAATATTCATCAAAATTGATTTAAAAAGTGGTTATCATTAAATTAGGATGAAAGAAGGTGATGAATGAAAAACTGCATTGAAGACCAAACATGGATTTTATGAGTGGTTGGTTATGTCTTTTGGCTTATCTAATGCACCTAGTACTTTTATCGCTTAATGAATTATGTTTTATATGAATTCCTTAGTAAATTTGTGTTTGTTTACTTTGATGACATATTGATTTATAGTAAAAACTTTAAAGAACATGTCATGCATGTTAAGGTTATTTTGGATGTGTTTAGGAAAGAGAAGTTGTATGCAAACCTTAAGAAGTGTTCATTTTGCATGGATAAGTTGTCTTCTTAGGATTTATAGTAAGTTTTATGGGAGTTGAGATTGACTCTAAAAAAGTGAAAGCTATTTAAGAATGGTCGACTCCTAAGTCAGTTAGTGAGGTTAGGAGTTTTCATGGCTTAGCAAGTTTTTATAGGAGATTTATTAGAGATTTCTCTACTACTGCTGCTCTATTGAATGAAATCATTAAGAAGAATGTTGGTTTTAGATGGGAGATAGAATAGGAAAATGCATTTAATACTTTAAAGGAAAAGCTATATACTGCACTCATTTTACGTTTGCCTGATTTTTCTATAACTTTTGAAATTAAATGTGATGCTTCTGGGATTGGTGTAGAGGTTGTTTTGATGCAAGAGAATTATCTCATAGCATATGTCAGTGAGAAGTTAAGCGAACCAATTTTGAGCTACTCTACTTATGATAAGGAGCTTTATGCCTTATTGAAAGCTCTTAAAGTTTGGGAACATTACTTGCTGCCTAAAGAGTTCGTGACACATAATGATTATCAATCTCTAAAGTATTTGAAGAGACGAGGGAAATTGAGCAAAAGGTATGCAAGTTAGGTGGAGTATTTTAAAACATTTCATAAGCAAGGTAAGGAAAATGTTGTGGCTGATACATTATCAAGAAGTTATGCTTTGATTTTTATGTTTACTTCTAAGTTACTTAGATTTGAGCAGTTGAAAAAGTTATATGTGGATGATGTTGATTTTGCTAATGTATATTAAGCGTATGAACATACTGTATTTGATAAGTTCTATAGACATGAAGGATATCTTTTTAGGGGTAAACAACTTTACATTCTTACATGTTTTATTAGAGAGTTGCTTGTTAGAGAATCTCATAGTGGAGGGTTAATGGGGCATTTTGGTGTGCAAAAGACCTTAAATATGCTTAGAGAACATTTTTATTAGCCAAATATATGAAGATATGTGGAACAGGTTTGTGCCAAGTGTATTGCATGTGAACATGCTAAGTCTAGTTCTATACCTCATGGTTTGTATACACCTTTACCTATACCTAGTGAACCTTGGGTTGATATATCTATGGATGTTGTATTGGGTTTAACTAGGACTAGGAAAGGTAAAGATAGCATATTTGCTGTTGTGGACAGATTTAATAAAATGACTCATTTCATTGAAACAGATGATGCAACAAACATTGATGATCTTTTCTTTTGGGAAGTGGTTTAACTTCATGGTTTGCCAAGAACCATTGCTTCAGATAGGAATGTTAAGTTCCTAAGTCACTTTTAGAGAGTTTTGTGGGGAAATTTGGGTACTAAACTTTTATTTTCTACTATATGATATCCACAAACTGATGGACAATCTGAGGTAGTTAATAGGACTTTAGGAACCACGTTTCATGCAATTGTTGGGAGGAACTTGAAAACTTAGGAAGATTGTTTGCCATTCATTGAGTTTCCATATAATCGTTCTATGCATTCTTCTACAGGTTATTCTCCATTTGAAATTGTGTATGGTTTTAATCCATTAACTGTGTTGGATTTTATGCCTTTACCTTTGACTAAGATTGCTAGTTTAAATGGCAAGAAGAAGGTTGACTTAGTTAAAACAATACATGAGAAAGCGTGTGAACAAATTGAGAAAAAGAATTGTGTGCATGCACAAAAAGCAAATGAAGGTAGGTGATTGAGTTTAGGTGCATATACAAAAAGAAAAGTTCCCACAATAAAGGAAGTCTAAACTTGATGCAAGGGTTGATGGACCATTCCAAGTATTAGAACGCATCAATGACAATGCATATAAGATAGACTTGCCAGGTGAGTATAATATCAGTGCTATTTTTAATGTTTCTAACTTATATCTTTTTGACTTTGATTCGTATTCAAGGACAAATCCTTTTGAAGAGGGAAGGGTTGATATGAGCAGGACTATGATACTTTGTAAGAGATATGGAACAAAAGATGCGTTAATAATGCTTTAATGTTTATGACTTATCTTCTTTTGCCTTTAATTCATATTCAAGGACAAATCCTTTTGAAGAGGGAGGGGTTGATATGAGCAGGACTATGGTACTTTGTAAGAGATATGGAACCAAAGATGCACTAATAATGCTAGATTGACCAATAACAAGATCAAGAGCTAAGAAGTTCAAAAAAGTGCTTTAATCCTACATAGTTCAAATTGTAGATGGCATGAAATCTCAAGAGACAATGAAAGCCAATGACATCATAACGAATCAAGTTGGGCAGAATGTGCAAGAAGACTTTCATTCTTGTTTAATTAATTATTTTAAGTTAGAAGCATAGCTTTGGGCAGCCCACAACTTGTGTTTTGGGCTTGTTTTAGTGAGAAGGACTTCTATTGACTTTCAGCTCATTTAACCTAAACCTTTTGGGTTTAATGGGCAGTATTTTAGAAATATTAATTTGAGTTTTAGTTAATTTAGTGGGAGGCCCTTGTTTAAAGACCTTTTACATATTTAGGGTTTCTTTCTTTTTAAGGGGTGTAAATACCTCATAATAAATATTGTTTAGGAATTTTTTGGATGAATAACAAATTCTTTAAGGAAGGGTTTCTTGTCTTCTTCTATTGCATCAAAAATATAATTCTTATCAAGGTAATCACTTGTGATGAGTTCTATTTTTGTTTTCAAATCAACCTTATTATATGTATTTCCATTCATATAATTGATTGAGGGTTCATTAGGGTTGGGAATTTCTTCTTGTTCATGTTCTATCCAAAGTGTGCGTTTAAGAGGTTTCGGGTTCTTTAACCTTAAGGTTTCATATCAATCAGCCTCTTCCATAGACCCTTATTTATACCAACAAAATCTACTCCTCTTCATCTGTCCATATCCTTTCTTGTCTTGATCATCATTCTTTGTCTTCTTTCTCCTTTTCCTTCAAGTGCAAGAAAGACATGGAGAAAAGAGAATAACTAGCAACCTAGAATTTTGGGAAGTTTTGTATGTTTGGATTCTTAAATTTTCGCAGGGAAGGTTAGAGCTCGTTTAAAGTTTCCTAGGGTTGTAAGTATTATGTTATGACTAGTAATACGAGTAATGTTGTCCTATGTACTTCATAACATTTAATTTTGTCCTCACATTCACATTATACACATTTCATGTACACAATCTATAGCTAACTCAAGCTTTCATCATTCACTTTAACTTTTTCCTGATGTAATTCACTCTATGATGTCTATTATTCTAGGTATATAAAAAATGCCTCTAGCTAGAATATCAAATAGTTGTGCAATTTCAATACAATTTCTAGGATTTGAACAAGGTAAACCCATAGATCTATGCCCTTTCGTCTCTTCACATTTTAAAATAGCATTGAAATCCCCATTGACAATTCATGGACTAATGATGGAAACTGACGTACCCTTTATTTGATTCCAAAGAAAAGTTCTTTGATAATAACTATTATATGTATAGATAAATGAAACATAGAAAGGTTGAGATCAAAACCTGATTGAAATCTCCAAATGAATCATCTGATTAGTTATAATTTCAGGACAAATGAAAAACAACACTTGAGTTTTTGAGTATTATAATCCTACCATTAGGGTGTGTATTATGATTTGATAATTGTTTCTATTGATTTAGAAAATAGTTCAACAAATTGTCACCACTTTCACTTATTCTATTTTCCAGAATTCTAGCAACCTGGACTTTATTATGCATTATCATATTTCTTATAAGCAACTTTTTAGTGGCAACATCTTCTCTTCTCACATTCCATGTAAAGATGTTCATATGATAGGCTCGACAAGTGGAGTCTTTTTCTTCCTACTGGATCTTCTCCTAGTAACATTTTCAAATTCCTGCTTGTCATTCTCAAGTTTATTAATCTTTGCACTTGGAGTTTCAGGCATATTCGGTTTATAATTTCCCACTGATTTCTTAGATATTTCAATTCTAGACACTGATTGTTTATATGCCACCTTATTACAGGTTGAAGTTGTTAATGTAACTTCTCCTTCTTTTACTAAATTATGCTCTAAGAATCCAAGTTTGTCTATAGTGAACAAACCTCATCAACCAATATATACTTTTCACGTTCCCATTCTTTCTTGCTTTATCTAAACTGTTCTTGTAGCTTTTCATTGTTTCTTCTAGATGTTTAAATTTCCCTTCCTTCCATTCTAGTTGATCCTCAACCTTGCTACTCTCCTTCTCTAAATTGAGAAGCATGTCATCTCTTTCTATCAGTTCTTTGGTAGCTCTTACCTTCTTTTATGCGTCTAAAAACTCATTTTGAGAAGCTGACAAAAGTCCTTTTAGACCTTCATTCTCTACCATAAGCATATTAATATTTTGCTCTTAATCAATGATTTTCTCATTCGCATCATCCAAAGCCAGCACCAATCCTCTTTTTTCCTCCTCTCATTTTCTGCAGTTCTCTTTACAATCAACCCTAAGCTTATCAATTGTAGTGCTTAGACGCTTAATTGTGGACTCTTTTTCATTCAATCTGAACTGGACATCCTCACACTTTTACTTCAACATAAAGATTTCCTTTGTCTTTTCATTTAGTTCTTGGGACTGCTAGTTGATCTTTGAAGTCGCTCCTTCTGACTTGATGAGTCGTTCATTGCAAGCTTTCCTCAATTTTTAAGATAAATTTGCTTTGCCTTTTAGGTCTACCTGGAGCTTCTCTATCTTGAGTTTAGCCTCGTCTAACTCTTCACAAATCCTCTCCATTTCCTTCCTTCTGAGTGTAAACTGATGAAAGAACACCTATTTGCAATGTAAAATGATCATCAAAACAAATATTTTTAAAATGATTATATTGCCAAAACGCAGTGTTAAAGCTAGAGTGGGACCTACCTCTATTTAAAAAATGTCCATATCAATTTTAGGTGGGACCTACAACCAAAAATTAAAAAAAAACACGTCAGTAGATAACTGACAAAGCCCTAACATCGTTAGTGGTTAAGATTCAATCTGAACGTTTTCCAAACGTTAGAGTTCATATTGAATATTTTACAAACGTTAAGGTTCAATTTGAATACCATGAAACATTAGGGTCTACTTTGTACATTAGGGTTCATTTACCCCTTTTGGACTTCTGCATTATCATATTTCTTATAAGCAGCTTTTTAGTAGGAGCATTTTCTCCTCTCACATTCCAGGTAAAGATGTTCAAATGATAGGCTCAACAACATCTTCTCCTAGTAACATTTTCAAATAATGGTTGTCATTCTCAAGTTGATTAATCTTTGCACTTGTAGTTTTAGGCATATTCAATTTATAATTCCCGACTGATTTCTTAGATATTTCAATTCTAGATGTTGATTGTTCAGATGCCACCTTGTTACAAATTGAAGTTGTTAATGTAACCTCTCCTTCTTTAATTCCAAGAACAATTTCAGTTGTAATTGATTCATTGTGTAGAATAAAAGCTTGAATAACAGTATTGCATTGTTCATTGTATGGGATATTTCTGTCTTGTATTGAATTGTTACATCTCTTATGTTTGATCAATTTCCATAAGTTCTTAGTAACTTCCAGAGATAAATACTCTACCTGTTGGCTTCCAAATTTTTTTATCGCAGGTTGGGGCATGTAAAAGACCCTTAACTAATCCTCAATAGGCTCTTACTCCTCATTCAACCTAATAAAAGGAATTGATTCAGGTAAGTCAGCCATTGAATTAAGCATAATGCAAATTCTTTCAAAATTGAGCCTGCTTATCTCAGTTGTAGCTTGGTCCTTTGAGATTGGCTTTTTATTGAAACTAGTAAGGTGACTAAGACCACTTGTTTCCAATACTCTAAGGGAACTTCAAAAATACAAATCTAGATAGGGATGTTTTCTTACTTAATCTTTTCTAGTTTAAGTCCAAGTCTCCATGGCCAAAGAAGTAAAGGCTTGTTATGGACATGCCAAAGTCTAGCCTGAATGACTTTCCTTGCACTTGTAAACTTAAGGAGGGATACATCATCATTGCACTAGTAGTCTTTGTTGCTTCCAATTATGAAGGGCCTATTGTTTCATCACTGAAAAGGCTACATTTTTGTCAAGGAAAAAAGCTTAGAATGCTATAATTCTTTTTGCTTGCTCCTACTTTCATAATGTCTAGTGGTGGAGAAACAACTCGATGTTTTGCTACTTCACTAGGTGGAAAGTAATTCAACTTCAGCTTTAGTCTAGGATCCCTAGCAGATTTCACCCAAGATTTGTGAATGGAGTGATCTTAGTTAGAATTATGGACAAAACTAGATGAAGGACCAATGTTATTCAATAGAGGAGTAGTTTTTGTAGGTTGAGAAACTTTGAAATTCAAAGGCAGGAAATCTTTATCCATTGGACAAAAGAAATAACTAAATGGAAGTAAGTGAGTTGAAGAAACAACCACTTAATAAAGAAAGTTCCTGAAAAATCAAACACAGTTGAGGCAATAAGAATACAGAGATGAAGGATATGAGATGAAAGTAGTCAAGATTATGAGTGTAGTAGATGGAGACTGAGAAAGAAATAAGTAAAGTAAGGTTGGCAAATGAGGCAAAACAACACAAAAACAGATGGAGTGCAGTTTCTCGAATGAGGAAAAGGAAGGAGTTAATCAGAATAAGGCAAAGCTGAGGTAGAAGGAGCATGAACAATGAAATTGAGCTGTTTATGTAATGTAGCTAGAGAGCAAACTCACCCCTACCTAAAGTTTATTCTTTTAAATTTCTATATCAATACACAATGAAATTATCTCTTTGTTGATTATATTCAATAACCAATATCATTGTTTTCAAGTATTTTAAATCTTGAGTTGTAATATAATTTAAAAGTAAAAATATTAACTGAATATTAAAAATTTTGAATCACTGTTAATTTTTGTCATTATATCAAATAAATTAAACCTATTTATGTTAGACATCATGTGAAATTTTAAGAATTTTGAATTATTTTCAACAATATTAAATGTGTAGTTAGTTGGTTCTTTATTGTTATTTTTAATTAAAAATAAAATGTTATTTATTAAAAATTTTACATAAATCAACCAAAATAATTATAAATACTAACTAAATTAAATTTTTATTATTTTATTAATTTTAGGTTATATTTATAATAAATTATATCAAAAAATTAAATAAAATTTCGGATTTAAAATACAATTGATAGTTAATTTATCTATCATCACAATTGGGATAAATTGTGAAGTCATTAGACATAGCCAAAGTATAATCTTCACTTTCGGGTATTTCTTCAATCGAAAGATAAAGTTGTTGGGTAGATTCATAAGGGCAAATGGCTAAAGAATCAGTAAATTTAGGTATGTGATCAAGACACAAGCGAGGACATAGAAGTACAAATCTGTTCTTTAGTGTTAATTGCTTGAACATGTCTGGTTACGATTTCCTGACATCAGTGAATCGTAAGAATGCACTTATAAGCTATTCTTCATTTCTTATTTTCCTGGGACAAAAGATGTATTTGTTTTGGGGCTCTCTTTCTGACTATGGTTCACACACTGAGGCAATGATTCGTGAACGGACACAGACAAAGTTGATGGTCTGAACTCTGAAGATGCCCCACAGAAACTTCCTTATATATTCCACTTATTGGTGTTCCCCTCGGTGAGCAATTAGACCAATTTTAAATTTCTTATTATAAATATATTTCTATATAAATATAATTAATATAATTAATATTTAGTACTTTTAAATAATTAATATTATCTCACCCATTAAAATTTTGAAGGTTCCAGTCTCTCACCCATTCAATTTTGTAAATTGTAAAGGTTCCCATCACTTGGTTTTAGACCAATTACTATTTAAGGCATAGGCATTACAGTCAGAGACAAGGATTAAAAAATTTAATTATTCTAAGTTAAAAGTTTTGAATAATTAATTTTTCAATTTAGTTTTTCACTTTCTAGTTCAATTTATTTTAATGACTCTTGTCATTAAAAACCAATGAAAATGGCTGGTTTTTAAATTAATAAGATTTATAAACTAAAATAGGCCGATTAATTTTTATTTAACAATTTTTAAAAACTTTAAATTTTTTATAAGCAAAGGTAATTTCTTTTAATCATATTTCAAATTATTTAATTTCATTTAATTTTTATCCAATTTTATAATAATCTAATATCTATTAAACTTTTTAAACCTTAAACCTTTTGTCTTACCAATTTAACTTTTGGTTCTACCATTCGTAATAGGTAGATCTCTTCTTTTGCATTTAGGTATTTAGGTTTTGACTGTATATTGGATGTGTAAGCGGAAAGAAGACAGCAATATCTAATTTTTTTAAATCATGGCGTAAAATTAATAAAAGCGTTATTGGTATTATGTTGTCGTCGTCGTCATTATCATCATTTAGTCCAAAATTTCGCAATAAAGTAAGGTCTGGGGAGGTCCGATAGTATGCAGCCTTATTCCTATATAGTAGAGAAGTTGTTTCCGGTAAACCTACATGTAAATGAAACAATAAAAAAATGATGCAGAGAGATAAAATTAAGAAAATAGAATAACAATACAAGACAAAAAAAAGGTAATACGAAAATTAATAAAAGGATAAAAGTAGTGGATTAATAATAACAATAATAATAATAATAGTGAAAATATTAATAGAAGAGAAGATTTAAAAAATTAATATAATTAATTTACTGTTTATTTAAATATATTTATGATAAAATTAGCTATTTAATATTATATCTTAGTATTTTTTAAACATTCGAGTAAAAATTTAGATAAAATAAAAGAAGTAACATTATCATTTAAAGGAAATGTTTATGATAATCTAAGAACATCTAATTGTTATTAAATTAGAAGCAATATTAGCACAAATAATTCATCTCTTGAGTTTTTGATTCTTGGTAGAAACATTTTTATATTTAAAATATTTAAATATAATTTTTTTTAAATTTAATGATTTAATTATTCTTAATAACAAAATTTAATCTAAGAATGAATAATTACAATCAAAACCTTCCTGCCCAGCCAGCGCAATCTTTGAATCTAAGTAGTGGTTTTTGTATTTTACAATACCAAATCTAATAATATTTATTTTATTTAATTAAAAATAAAATAATTTTTAAAAATAATGATACCGAGAATAAACCAAAGTTTTTTTTTTACTTTTGAGTAAACTAAATTCCAACTTTAGAATATAATATATATAGTAAGAATAGATTTATTCGAAAGAAATGAATAAGAATATAAAAAGTTTAAATGAGATTTAGTCAATTGATATATGTCCATTTTTTAGAGTGAAAATGACTAATTTTAATATATTAATTAATAACTTAATGACTGTTAAATTTTTTATTTTTATATAATTAGGTCTACAATAATTATATTGATACGTAAATTTTAATTGGTGTTGCTAATTATATTAAGCCTTCTCAGTTATTGTTCTTAATGAACCTATGTGCGTGTCAGTTTAGCAACTTTGTATCCCATAATGCAGGTAAAGACCTTTCCCAACCGAGCTCCCTTTGCCATCTCAACCAAATCCGGTCCCGTCAACCTCCTTAACGATACAAGTAAAATAAAGAACCTTAAATTACAGGCAACAAAGCCACCATTGCCGGTCTGAATAAGGACAGTAGTACTTATCATGAGTTGGGCAAATCAAAAGCATTGTATTGATGTAATGCCTCTTTAGATGTCTTTGTGCCAGAAGTGCAAGACATGAAAGGTCAATTATGCTGCACCACATACGTATCAGGATTTTTCACAATGCTGAAAACTTCTGCCTAAGTTGATGATCAATTGGTAAACTAGGAGAGGAAGGATCTCTAGTTAGAGAAATCTGTAATTTTAAAATCATATATGCAGAGATGGAGATCAAAGTAGAAGTTTTAAAATCCGAGATTCGAAGGACCAGAAATAGATTATACCAAGTACAGTGGTCACTTCTATACCAACGATCACATAGTTTATGTCTACCGCTTATAAATAAAGAGGTAAACAGACAAACAAAACCAAGTTCCATAAGACAGCTACTTTAACCCATCAATTTACAGCTATCACCATATGCTTGGAAGTCCAATCAAAGGGTTCTGCTGAGTCTGCTGCAGAGGAAAAAGCAACTTTTGCAGTACTAGCTTGCGGGATTCTTCCTAGAAGAGAACTTTCAAGAACATTTTAGACAAAGAACGGCCTGTAACAGTAACTTGTTTCGCTAGAGTTCTTTTTATTCTCAAGTCACCATCTAGCAGGGAAGAACTTCTGGAAAATCACTCTTCAACAACATTTACAAGTTCATACTCGATGAGTGACAAATTGTTGTCTTCCTTCACAGTAAAAGTTGCAGGTTCAGTAACTTCAACACGGCCCCATTTGTCCACAGCAAGCCTCATTGATCCTTTAAACATATCAATTTTTGCGTTGCGAAGGATTACAGTGCTGCCCTCTTTCATCAAGTCCACTAACGAACCAGAAATACGGATGTTATACAACCAAACAGAAAAAAAAAGATTTTGATACTGAAGTAATTGCTCTAATAAAGTTAAAATATTTTCCAAAACTGCATCTAGCATTAAAAATCATAGATCCATACTTATGCTCATTTAGGGACATGAAACACTTAAAGAAGCTTCAGATTGCTAGTTAATTTTTTTTTTCTATAAAGATCGTAGTTATGATAACTCCAGGCTTTATGTATTTTCCAATTTGAATGGAAAATATTAACATTTCAAATTTGCAATCTATACATAAAGCCTTCAGTTTCAAAGTTTTGAAATCGAATATCTACTTTCAGTAGGATAATAAAGTTTTTTCTTATCTATAAAGATAGATTAATACATTCAGGCACTCATACAGATTGACAATCAGTAAACGGGCGTTGTAGAATTTACATTAAGAATGACCTTCCCATGACATTTCTATGCCAATGACAATTAATTCATAGTTAACACATTCGCAGAAAGAAACAAAGAACCTTATGTATTACCATAAACAAAGGAAGTATTTTCTGATGGTGTACAGATGGCTTTGACCAATGAACCCAGCAAACAACATGATCATTCTTACTTATACTTGGACGATTGATATCCAAGTTTATTGGCATGTTAAGGTAACACAATTTACTTAATAGTTATGACATCAAACACCAAAGTAGTTAATCACTAAAACCATGACATGACGATTATAGGAAAAGGATCTAGACATCCCCTCACAACCCCCAAATCTTGATAACAAAATTGCAAGAAAGCAATAATATCAAACAATCAAATAATCGATACACCAGAAAAATAAAACTGACATAACTTGAACAAAACAAAAAAGAAAGTACCTTGATCATTCCTAGCTGTGAAGATTATCATTCCTGTCTCATCTCCCACCAAGCATTCAGCGATTCTCATTTGGCGTAACTGAGGACCATCAGTACGACCCTTCTGCAATACCAACTTTGTATTAACAACTTTCACAGTCAGAGTGTGGCCAGTAGTGCCTGGTCGGAGCTGCTCCACCTTGGTAAAAACAGGTTTTCTCAATCCTGATTTTGCATCTGCCATTTTCTAGGATCCTGGAGGAGAGTAGATTACACACAGTAAACAACAGTAGATATAGAGATAAGCAAACATGAGTCAACTAAAGCAATATTTGAAAAAAGAAATGTGGATTAATTTATAGGCCAACCTATGAAATGTCAACAAAAAGCAGTATACTTTTCTTGCCATCATCCTAAATTCCGTCATCAACTAACATAAGTCAATGAATACTATGTGTGCAGTGAGAAAATAAAAACCATGGGAGATCCACGCAACTCACACCACCCAGAAGACAATCTAAATTATCATTCCTTGATATACACCATCTCACTTATCACGTAGAAAAATACCCAAACTGGTAAATCAAAAGCAGAAACTGAAAATAAAAAGAAAAACTCAATAAAAAAGAACGCAAACCAGCAATGCAACCCGTAACTGAACATAGCCAATAAAGCATCGAGCTTTCACTATATGCCGCCAAAATTTCGCAAATTTCAATGGATCGTCGGGAGCAAACAAGCAAGTGTAGTCTCAGAACTCACCAAGTATCAGAAGTCTGAGATAATATATATATAAAAAAAGGAAAATCCAAAAGAAGATACAACTTGAAGAGAAAGAAGAGATGAGGAAAAGTAGGACTCACCTATAGAAAGCTGAATTGCGAGTGTGTCCACAGATGCAAAGAGAGAGTGCTTGCGTGAGAGATCCGATCGATGATGGAATGCGAAACGTAAAGAATAAGAGTCGTTCTAGAAGTGAAAAGTCTTCCTGCCCTTTTTTCGTTTCTGGGTGAATAGAGACCGTTGATTTCTAATTACGATACAGCCGATTCTACTTACACGTGACTATCGCCTTCTTACACGGAAACTATTCCAATTCACTAAAAAACGACGTCGTTTACTAGATTATCTTCTTCAAGAGTCGGTTGTTGCGTTGTAAGTGGGAAACAGGTCTATAATATTATTTATTTAATAACCATTTCTTGATTTAAAGTTTTTCTTACATATTCATAAATGTGAGATAAGATCTTCTCTACCCATAATTCTGTGTCAATCCTGTTCTAGTTAATTCTGTGTTAATCCTATTCTAGTCAATTCCATCTATACATTTTTTTAGGTTCTATATATTGTATGGATGAAATTGTATAGAAAAGAGTTGGTACAGAATTATGGGCACAAAAGATTCGATCTCATTGTACAAGATCCTTTATACCCATAATTCTATGTCAATTCTGTTTTAAACGATCTCATCCATGCATTTTTCTAAGTCCCACATATTGTATGGATGGAATTGTATAAAAGAGAGTTGGTACAGAATTATAGGCACAGAGGATTTAATCCCATTGTCAGAGACAAGATCCTCTGTACCTATAATTCTATGTCAATCCTACTCTAGACGATCTCATCCATATATTTTTCTAAGTCCCATATATTATATAGATGGAGTTGTATGAAAGAAAGTTGGTACAATATTATAGGCACAAAAGATTTGATCTAAATATCACTCATATCTTAAAGTAACAGTCTGTATCAATTCTAAAACATCTTATGCAAACACCAAATTGCACCACACGATTTGGATTTACAAAGCAATCTGGAACAGGATTTTTAAGTATCCTATGTGCTTCTTTTATTCTCAATTCACCTCAAGAAGGGTCCCCCAATTCAACCACAAAGAACCAAACTTGAAAACTGAATTCAACACTTGGAAAAGACACTGATCTTTCAGTGCCGGCGATAGGGTTTAGTAATAAGAAAAAAGAACAGAGAAAGGGAACTCGGCTAGTCATTGCTTATCATCTTTCCATTGTTGGCGATGGCCCTCGTAACTTCACCCTGAAATCGGTCCATAAATAACCAATTCAACACTCACAAAGCAAACATGAGATCTTGTAAATCCAATTGTCTACCTGCCGACCCCGACTGTCAATTGGCACCACTTCCAAAGCTAGATATCCGTTGACATCATCCTGGGTCACCTTGTAGACGGGCTGATTCGCTCCTGAAGCACAGACCAAGAAGAAAGGGTACAAGGCTAAACTTCAGATCTTAGATCTGTGCACTTAAACGTAGATTGCAAGGTTAGAAAATGACATGCCTGGAATATAATTTGTGGAACCATCTTCAGATATGCGTAGCCACTGTCAGCATAACATATTGGAGGTTTGAATCATAGTTCAAAATAATAATAATAATAAAACCTGATCAACCTGAAAATTATACCGCAAATTGGCAAGAAGTAGTTCCGTTTATACCATAGCCACAAGCATGGATTTCTTGACCGGGCACTGCCTGTCCTTGAATTTGGAGTGCCTCAACGGCAGGCAACGGACCATTATCAGCTGAAGACATAATCTTTAGACAACCAGAAATTGGAGAGCTTGGACTTTGATATAGACGACGCACAGACAGACCGTTTAACCCATGACCACAGATAGTTGCAAGGTTTGACCAGCAACGTACCGTTGACTTGGAACTGGAAGTCTTCCCTCACAGACGAAGAATTCCGTGACTTTTGATAGAGCCATTGGTAGTTTGAATGTAAAATTGTTTTCTAGTTAATCTAGAAAATTTCAAATTACAACAAACTTGTTTACCAAATGAAAAACAAAGTTTGGTAAATACTTATAAAATCCACAGTAATTGAAAATTTCACCAATATGATTGAACTATTTGTTCTTCATTAGTTTCCTTTCTGCATGGGTCATGTCTATTCATTTTGAGACCTCATGTCTTTTCACTGCGAACCGTCATGTCCTTGTCTTGTTTCGATAGAAGACAATAAAGAATATAAGAGGATTGGGTCTCTAAGCTTAGCATTATTCTACATACAACATCTCTTGCATTTACTAAAAAGCTTAGAAAACCCTCTCATATTTGTTCGAAATCTCTCAACATCAATAACAGGAGTTATGTAATAATATTTTGCATTTTCATTTTTCTATAATAGACATGTATATAGATTATTATAATGTCTAACAGTTGGTATCAAGGCAAAATTTACCACTGTCTTCAGGGACGTAGCTATGCACCACTGGGCCCCCCAAAATTTAAAAAAAATATTAAATATTTTTATTTTTTATTTTTTCTATATAAAAATATATATTGGGCCCCCCAAGATTTAAAAAAATTAATTTGGGCCCCCCTGTCTGCAATGTCTGGCTACGTCTCTGACTGTCTTGGTGTAATTTAATTTATGTGATTATATGTATGAATACACGAACTTTTGTTGCAAATATTGACATTGTTATAGTCAATATATTGTGAAATAACTCTTGCATATATGAAGCAAATTAAATTTCGTTTAAAATTGTTTTAAATCATCAAAAATTGGAAGTTTAGAAATCAAGATATAGAAGAATTAAGAACATGGGTCGGATCCAGGTCCTATTGACCTAGTTGAAGGTTGAAGACGATAAACAGTTCTAGGCGCTCGTTTGCTGTAATTCTTAACTTTTGTTCGCTTCTATTAATTCAAAAATTAGTTTTCATGGGCTCATCATCATTTGCTTTAAAGAAGAAACGTGAAGTCTGGACAAATAACTCTTTTTTCATACAGATGAAGCAAAACACTGCTTAGTGAAGGGGTGCAACCGGGAACAACCACCCTGCAACATGGCAGGGAGGGGCATGAAGAACATAGAGCCCGACTGAGAGGGCAAATCCAAGCTTAGCTAGAGAATCTGCCAAGAGGTTAGCATCCCGGTAGACATGTTGAATATCGACGTGCCAGTCCTGGTCCAAGAGCAGGCAGATTTGTCTAAGAATGGTGTTCCCCCAGAAATCGTCACTATCATCGTTAAGGATGTCCATGACCCACAATTACAAACTTTAACTTGTTTTTGCTTTAATTGTTTCGTGTATTTCCATGCAAACTTTGACAATTCAAACCTTTTATTACGTGGGGCCTAATCTTTGAACAGTTTGAACAAAGGTTTGCATAAACCTTATTTTCGTGGGCAAGCTTTGGTTAAGCATAATCATTGTTATCCAACATCTTTTCATGGGACCTATAACTATTGACTTGGTCATTGCTTTGAATTTGTGTTTGTTTTTATTGTTCTCTCATATACGTGAGAGGAAACACAACAAACTGAGTATCGTGGGACCATCTTAGGAAAAGTATTTGCAAACTCCAGAAATTGTTTTAATGTAAACTTTATATGTAAAGCATAAGCATCATTTCTGGAACAATCACTCCAATCACTTGTAACGTGGGGTAAAGAATAAATGGTATATATTTTCAATGGTCCATCTTTATATTGTTTTATCATTTTAGTTTTAACTTTGCCAGATTAGTCCAGTTTTATAAAATTACATGATTTACATCATTGATTGATTTTAAATTCATTTTTATATATTTATTTTTATGCAAATATATGATATTGATTCATTATAATAAATTGTAAAAGATTATGTAGAACCTTTATTATTCATAG
>JANZLC010000001.1:4805052-4823102 GCA_026413385.1 Erythroxylum gracilipes
TAATACAATATTAAGAAGATCAACTAGAGATAGGAAATCAGCAATACCTAGTGATTACATTGTGTATTTACAAGAAGTAGACTATATAACATTGGAGTCGAAAATGACCCTGCAGAAACGTTTTCATAAGCCATAAGTTGCAATAAATCTCAATTGTGGTACAATGTTATGGTAGATGAGATGAATTCTATGGCATCTAACAAAGTCTGGAATCTTGTCAAGTTGCCTAATGGTGCAAAGGTCATTGGATGTAAATGGGTCTTTAAGACAAGAAAATGACTCATTAGGCAACGTTGAAAGATATAAAGCTAGACTTATTGCCAAAGGATTTACTCAACAAGAAGGAATCGATTACATAGAGTCCTTTTATCATCTAAAAAGGATTCCTTACGATTGATTATGGAATTGGTTTCCCATTTTGATCTGGATCTATATCAAATGGATGTGAAACTAACGTTCCTAAATGGAGACTTAGAGGAAGAAGTTTATATGAAACAACCGAAAGGATTCTCCTTTAGTGATGGTGAGCATTTGGTGTGTAAGCTTAACAAATCCATATATGAATTGAAACAAGCCTCCCGTCAATGGTATTTGAAATTCTATAATATCATCTCTTCATAAGGTTTTGAAAAAAATATCATAGATCAATGCATATATCTAAAAGTTAGTTGTAGTAAAATTTGTTTCCTTGTTCTATATGTGGATGATATTTTACTCACTACAAATGACAAAGGTTTGCTATATGAGGTAAAACAGTTTCTTTCTATGAATTTTGATATGAAGGATATAGGTGAGATATGTTATGTCATTGGCATTAAGATCCATAGGGATATATCTCAATACATTTTAGGTATATCCCAAGAAACCTATATCAGTAAGGTCTTACAAAGATTTCGGATGAAAGATTGTTCACCGAATATAGCACCTATTGTGAAGGGTGATAGGTTCAATTTAAACCAGTGAACAAAAAATGAGGTTGAAAGGGAATAAATGAAAAATATTCCATATGTTTCTGTAGTAGGGAGCCTAATGTACGCTCAGGTTTGTATAAGACTTGACATTGCATTTGTTGTTAGAATATTGGGAGATATCAAAGTAACCCAAGTATAGATCACTAGAGAGCTGTTAAAAAGGTGATGAGGTATCTTCAAGGGACCAAAGATTACATACTTATGTATAGACGAATTGATAATCTCAAAGTGGATGGCTACTCGAATTCGAACTTTGCTGGTTGTGTTGATTCATGAAAGTCAACATCTGGATATGTATTTATGTTTGGCAGTGGAGCCATATCCTGGAGGCATTCAAAGCTGACTTTGACTGCTATTTCTACCATGAAGGTTGAGTTCATTTCTTGTTTTGAGGCTACATCACATAGTATATGGTTGAAGAATTTTATATCTGGGCATAGAAATGTGGATTCTATTTCTAAGTTATTAAGAATGTATTGTGACAATTCAACTGCAGTTTTCTTGGCCAAAAAACAACAAGAGTAGTAATCAAAGTAAACACATTGACATTAAGTATTGGCCATTAAGGAATATGTCAAAAAGAATAAAGTGATCATTCAACACATTCACACTGAATTAATGATTGTCGATCCTTTAACAAAAGGCATGCCACCAAAGAGTTTTAAGGAACATGTTGCTGGAATGGGACTTGGTTCCATTATGTGACCTATGTATGTACTTTCACGAAACTCTTATTAATTAGTTTTTTTTTCTCATTTTGGTATACACATTTTTATTTTGAGACTTACAACTATTATGGACTTAGAATAAACATAAAGGTTTATTCATTTAGTTAAAGTGGTATAAAAAATAAAATGCATTGTTATACATGAAAGATAATACTCACATTTAGAGGACTTATCGTCATGATTTGTGCATTTGATTTCTTTAATTAAGTGGAGATTTTATGACTTTTAGATTACATCTACAACCTAAGTGAGAGACTGTTATTTGTTAGTTTCCTTTCTGATGGGTGGTGTCTGTTCATTTTGAAACCTCATATCTTTTCACTGCGAACCGTCATGTCCTTCTATTATTTTGATGGACAACAACAAGGAATATAAAGAGATTGGGTCTCTAGATTTAGCATTATTTTGCATATACCATCTCTTGCATTTGCTAAAAAGCTTAGAATAGTCCTCTTATATTTGTCCAAAATCTCTCAACATTAATAACAAGAGGTATGTAATAACATTTTGCATTTCCATTTTTCTATAATATTCATGTATTTAGATTATTATCATGTCTAACTACTCACTCTAACGCTACCTCCCACATTCTTAGTAAGTATAAACTGCATATGAAAGCTGGAGTGGAAAGCCAATTTTACATTTTAGAGGTTGTTCGATACAAATAGAGTTACGAATTTTATGTCCAATCTGAATCTTTTAACTCCACTTGGTAAAGAAATTTAGAGCACAAAAAGCTATCGTTAACACGTGTAAGCTATATAAGGCAAAGAGATTACTAGAAGTGATAAGCAGTTCAACAGTTGGAAGCATGGAAGCCACATTCACATCGACAGCCACAACTTGCAAACTCAGAACCTTTCACTCTCTATCGACCAACCTCTCCCCTCGATTTTCTCCGGGATTTTTCCTCACTTTCCCAGAAAATAACAAGAGGAAAACAACCAAACTAAAGCAAAGCTCTTTGCCTTCTCGCAATACTTTTAGAATTTCTGCAAATTCCCAGGCAGCCCCTGCGTCAGCAGAAGCCGTAACAGTTTCCTCAATACCTTCTGAAATGAAGGCTTGGGTTTATGGTGAATATGGTGGTGTGGATGTGTTGAAGTTTGATGATAAAGTTTCGGTGCCTGAAGTGAAAGAGGACCAGGTTTTGGTCAAGGTTGTTGCTGCTGCTCTTAACCCTGTTGATGCCAAGAGAAGGCAGGGCAAGTTCAAGGCCACTGATTCTCCACTTCCGGTATCACCTCTCTATCATTTGAAGTATTTTAGTGTTGTATCTGATTGGTAACTGGGAAAATGTTATCTAAATTGATTATCGTTTGTAAACAAGTGGAGAAACTAAAATTTGGTTTGCAACCGTAAAAGAACAATCGTTATCGTGCTTCTGGCCTTCAACAGAATTCCCACTGTGAAGGTGGTGACTTTGGACTTATTCACATGTTTTATCCAAAATTTTCAAAAGTGGCTTGTCATTTTTGCTCAACATACTTATTATCCACCATGAATCAGCATAAGAACTAGAAAAGATTTTTTTTTTTTGGAATAATCTATTTTCCATCAAGTAAATAGTTGGAATTAAAAGTGAAAACAATGAGCAATGTATAATATCAGCTAAAATAATTCATTCAACTTTTGCATGTAGACTGTTCCAGGGTATGATGTTGCTGGTGTAGTGGTGAAGGTTGGTAGTCAAGTGAAAGAGCTTAAAGAGGGGGATGAAGTATATGGTGACATCAATGAGAAGGCTTTGGAAGGACCTAAACAGTTTGGATCTTTTGCAGAGTACACTGCAGTTGAAGAGAAGTTATTGGCCCTGAAACCTAAGAATTTGGATTTTGTCGAGGCTGCTGCGCTCCCTCTTGCAATTGAGACGGCATATGAAGGCCTGGAGAGGACAGGTTTCTCCGCTGGTAAATCCATTCTTGTTCTCAATGGTGCTGGTGGAGTTGGAAGCCTGGTGATTCAGGTATGTAATTCTATGCGATATGCATACGGTTGTTCCTCCATTTATATCTTTCTCCATATATACATTCCTTAACACCAGATTGACCTCACTAGTTCATTCTACAAGATTCAGAAGCTATGTACAAATGAATTCATTGTTTACTGTATAATTACAAAGAAGCATGTCTGTCGAATATGAACACTTGCTAACTATTTTCTTTATTCATTTTTTTCTTGGATGGTACTGATGCAGCTGGCAAAACATGTTTTTGGTGCCTCCAAAGTTGCAGCTACTTCAAGCACTGGAAAGTTGGAACTCCTGAAAAGTTTAGGAGCTGATTTGGCCATTGACTACACAAAGGAGAATTTTGAAGACTTGCCAGAAAAGTTTGATGTCGTGTATGATGCTATTGGTAAGCTAAGACGATCTCCACGATGTATCCACATTGATAAAAATTAAAAATGTTAGGTCCAAGCAAGTCTATTATTAGCAGATTGTGAACATTAAACATCTCATGCACTGACTTGATATATAATATAAATTGCAAAGAAGTTGTTGTGCACCTCTTGCTTAGCATACATGAATTAGGTCTTGAATTCTTGCGGTGATTGATTGGTGTGATACAATAAATGGCAGGGCAATGTGATAGAGCTGTGAAAGCTATAAAAGAAGGAGGAAGTGTAGTGGCCTTAACTGGCGCGGTCACGCCACCTGGTTTCAGATTTGTGGTTACCTCCAATGGAGCTGTTCTAAAGAAACTGAATCCTTATTTGGAGAGCGGAAAGGTAAAGGCCATAGTTGATCCCAAGGGACCGTTCCCATTTTCTCAGGTTGCTGAGGCCTTCTCTTACATTGAAACAAATCGAGCTACCGGAAAGGTTGTGATTCACCCCATTCCATGAGCTCCCTCTGGACTAGAACTAGAAGAGTCATTACTAAAACCTTGTGGAAAGTATATTCTATGGTGATGTTTCCTGACTTAGGACTCCTGTCCTCATATCCAACTGGAGCAGAAACTTTTGCCCTTTGAAACAGGTTCATGTTGTGCTTGTTCCTTCTACTTTTGCTTAAACTGTTATCCAAGACAGATCCCAGAAAGGAACAGGATCCAAAACCGTGTTGCTAAGGAAACAATTAAAGCAGATTGGGTTAGTGGAAAAGCTCTATTGATCAGCACTTTGTGCAATGTATTTTAAAATCTTACAAGAGGTGGATGGCAATCGTTTACCACATTGTAAAAACGAAAAACAAGACAAAAACAGGAGTTTTATATATATATATCTAGGCACACACATACATCTGATAAATTTGTAATGCGTTAAAAAATTATTAGAAGGCTTGTTTTAGTGTATTATACTTTTTTAGGAATTCGGATGTTCTGTTCAAAATAACGCCGTTCAATTCTGTCCCATGTTTAAAAAATTCTGTTCAATATCCAAAATCGTTTTGAGCATTGAAAGGGTTATTTTGGATGTGGAATCTGACAACTCTCCTATTGCAATCAAGTTGTGTTGCTTTCACGTAATAACTTTTAACAGCAGCTTTCTTCAAAACTACAATAGCAGTGAAAGTTGGGGATGATCTGATAATAGTTATCTGCGCCTTCTATAGAAGCTGTAGAATGTGGAAAAGGGCCAAGTACTGCAATTATGACAATGCCTTGTGAATTACGAGAGACAGACAAGAAAGGGACAGTCATGTGCGCCAGTCTTCGCATCAAATAGTAAAAGCCATGAATTAGCAAGTAATCCACAAAAGGTTGCATTTCAACCAAAGTTGATGGAACACTTGCTTCTGATTCCGAATTTTCCCCTTTCTCACCAAACAACAAACCTTCTCAAGGATTAGACTATTGAATGAGAGGTAGCTGAGTGGTTAAAAAAGTAGGGACAAGAGGTCCGGAGAAGTACAGAAAATAAAACAACTTCAGCCGTGTTGTCCACAACAATGGCCAAGTCATTAACGAGCTCCACTGTCTCCATTAAAACACTGGAAGGGTCGTAAAGACTTTGAAATTTAGTGAAGAGATTATAAAAAAAGAAAAAAGAGATAAAAGACAGAAGACTCCACATTTCTTGCCAACTTGTTCTTTACTCTTGTCCTTTTACAGTTTTCTAATTCCAGAAAACGAACTTACCAAACTTCATTTTACAACTCTTGAAAGCTAACTGGAGTATTGAAGCCAAAATGTTTAGAAATGAACATTAACTAATTCAACAATTGTTGTCAGGGTTACATGGGCAGGCCATCATCATGAATGATAAAAGCTTGAGTTAGCTACAGATTGTGTACATGAAATCTGTATGATGTCAATGTGAGGACAAAATTAAATGCTACGAAGGACTCGGCACAACGTTTACTCGTATTCCTATGCACGCTATAATACTTACGGCCCTGGGAAACTTTAAACAAGCTATAACCTTTCCTGCGAAAATTCAAGAATCCAAACATACAAAACTTCCCAAAATTCTAGGCTGCTGGTTAATCTCTTTTCTCCGTGACTTTCTTGCACTTGAAGGAAAAGGAGAATGAAGACAAAGAATCATGATCAGTACAAGAAAGGGCTATGGACAGAAGAAGAGGACCGGATTCTGTTGGAATACATAAGGGTCCATGGAAGAGGCCGATGGAGTCGTATTTCCAATATTACTGGTAAAATCTGGAAATCGCGTAAACAAACAAAGCAATGTTCTTTCTCTGCGGTGTTTTAGTGATGGTATTTATTTCCTAAATCACATTTTGTACTATGTGGTGACCGATTGTGGTTGAGTGATCTTAGGTTTGAAGAGGTGTGGGAAGAGTTGCAGGCTACGGTGGTTGAATTATCTGAGCCCCAATGTGAAACGCGGAGGCTTCTCGGAGGAGGAAGATGACCTCATCATCAGACTCCATAATCTCCTGGGAAATAGGTTCTTGTGTATACATGTTTCTGTTTTTTTTTCCCCTTATCTCTTAAGGTGCCTTCTTTAGTCATGATGTACGCTCTCTTGCTACTAGACTACTAGACTAGGAGACGAGTTGTTTAGTTAGATAGTCTTCTCCCGGAATCTGTAAGACTCAACTTGGAGGTCCCTAAAAAGAAAAAGAAAACGTCTAACAAGAAATTTCAGAGAACATGCATTTGACGATTGAATTAATGTTTTTCCTCGAGTATAACCAGAACGAGATTCCTAATAAATGCTGAAGCTTCCATCTATGTGAATGAAGGTGGTCTTTAATTGCCGGCAGAGTTCCAGGAAGAACAGACAATCAGGTAAAGAATCACTGGAATACCCATTTGTGCAAAAAGCTGGGTTTAAAGAAGCAGGTGAAAAGAGCTGTGACCTCCTCAAGAAGGAAACTTTCAATTGAAAACCAAGAAATAAGGTACGGATTGTCCAAGAACTCCGATTTTCTTCATGAAGACAACAACTTTACTATGACAAAAGACAACCCTTTTACTGTTGCTGAGACATCAATTGGAGGAACGCCGTTGATCGAGCTGCTTGGAGCGGAATCACCACTCTTTTACTGGGACCAATTCAACTTCAGTAGCACAGATCTAATGAATTCTACCAATGGATACTCTCCTGAGTTTTGTTGGTATAATCGATAAGTGTCATTTTTGGGATTCAGTATATTTGGATGCAAGTTGCCCAAATCCCAATTAACAAAAATTCTACAAGTTCATTTACTTTTTATATGAATTAAGAAATTCCTCAACTGGTGCTACAGCTTAACTGCACTAGAAACCTTAGATCATGTTCCCGAAATTTCAGTAGAACTCCATTTCAACCATTAGTCCTTCCATTGTTAACAGAGTACAACAATCCAAGTCAAAAAGAAAAATTGATAAAGTAATTACTTGAGCAACGTTCCTTGTCAAGCATTATTGGTCAGGGCCCAGGGGTGAACAAATTGCACTGAAAAGAGAAGCGTACGGATGACAAATCCTGGAAGCTCATGCAGCTACAAAAGGTATGATGTTGAAATCAAGATCCCAAAGCTCGAAACTTCCCTTCACGAAATCGTAGTGAGCACCTTTCAGTGCTAAAGCGTTTTTAATCACTGCCTCCCTCACGAATGGATATGTTAATAGGTTTCCCAGTGATACATTCACAGCCTCCTGCATTGGGTCAACGGAAACAATGCATACTAGTTTTAGTGGCTTTAAGATACCTTTAGAAAGCATCTAAACGGATTGGAATAGTTATATATATATATATATATAGTATTTAAAAGAACAATTTATCAATTTAATATAGAGGGATATTGAGCAACTTGCCTTCTCGCAGGTGTAGCATTGCTCTTCGAAGCTTAAACTATTCCATTCCGTTTTCACCTTGGACTTCGCGGTTGAACAGATTTTCACCCATTGTTCTATGAAATCACTGAATATTTCACCAAAAGAAACGTTTTTTTCAATGGCATGCACAAACATTGGTATAGCTGTTCTTTTAATGAATAACAGCTTTCATTCCACTCAGAAAAATATCTAGTACAGTATCAATCTACTGAGATCCAGATCAAATATATCCACCTAGTGCAACAGGAACAGCATGATATGACTAAACTGTATCAGTTTAAGACCTAGCAACATGTGCTTTGGTCCATTTTAGGTAAATTCTTAATGACTTTAAGAAAGATCATCAGGGTGCTTTCTAAAGTTTTGGCCAACATGTTCCTCAAAAGTTCTTTCTGTAAAGTTGTTTATTCGTTTCCATCTATTTTGGCGTTTTCACGTGAAAGAAGCGAGAAAGAGATCCTTGTGGCCCAGTTTCAATTGACGTAAAGATAGAAACATGCCAGGGAAAGGAAAGCAATTATTGTGTGGTTACATTTACCAAAAGTAAAAGATTGAAACTATTCATGTTTTTGTAGGCTTTCTAGATTCCGTCAAGAATATGGCATATCTAAGAAATAATACATCGTACAGCTCATTAATACCTATCCATAAAGAAAAAGATTATCCGAAAGAGATGTATGCACCCATTACATAAAAATGAGATGATTATCCCATCAACACGGCACTGGAGGGTAACGAAGTACATCTTTAAAGTTAAATAATCACAAATCCTGCATGATTTGTGAGCAGGTACCTGGAAATGGTCCCATCATCTGGAATGGACATGAGCCCCTTTATACCACCACAGCGGCTGTGACCAACGACCATAATGTTCTCAACCTGATTCCATAGCCATGTGGATGTGACAGGAAGTTGATGATAAGTTTGGGAAGAGAAGAAACTGGACAAGTACCTGGCTTCTAATCCATGAACTTAGATATGATCACGATTTCATCTTTCCCAAATTACTGGACTGAATTAGGTTAGGTGTTCAGAAAATTAATTGAATGATGCAAATGGATGGGTATGAGTCATTTCAGTCACTAGACAGCACTGCTTGTAAGGCATGCATGAAGATTAGACTCGCATCTCGTCCACCAACAGTGAACATGGAGGAGCCCCTTCATTTCAAAGAATTTATTAAAGCAGCCATATATACTAAGAGATGTGACAAAAGTAAATGTCATAAAGAAGGGCCAAAAAATGCGTTCACCTTAAGATGCAAGACCGCATATTCAACGGCTGCACCCACACCAGAGTACTTTGTCTGAAGCAGGAAAAAGTCAAAAACAGTTTCAGGATTATTACAGTGGATTGTTTAACTGAAAAGTACTATAGTACTACATAAATAACTATATGTTCCATCTAATAAGATTATTGGCACACAGCACGAAAACTGAGTGAATATTAAAAGTCTTGCAACAAATGTGTCCCAGAGAGAACTAACAGAATATGTTAATAACCTATGGATATGCTCAGAAAAGTATATCCCGTTATTATCATTTCCCCAAGGAGTTGGTGATCGAAGGCGCCGATACACTAAATGTCAAAGTGTTAATTAAGCAAAACCTGATCATATGGCGGGACCATGTTGGCAATGTTTCGGACCATAAAGGCCTCTCCAGGTTGAAAGTTGAGGATATGAGAGGGGCATACTCGAGAATCTGAGCAAGCGAATACCAAAAACTGCCACAGACATTAAGTAGTATTAAAAGCTTTGCATTATGTACCGCTATCACTTGATAAAGAGCAAACTAACCTTGGGACTCTGGCCTTTGGCAAGTTCACCGTACAATTCCGGATCTTTCCTAGAAAACAGAGAAGCATCTTTCATTCACAGTACACAATTAATGGTACAAGCAAACCTTCTGGAGTCTGAACTCTTTACGTTTCAGTAAAGAAACTTGTAAAAGAGATTGATAAGTGAAATTAACTCTCAGATAAGCACCGAGCGAAATGACCCAAGAGTTGTTCGGAACTTGCATGAAAATGGAAGATTCAAAACCCGACATACATAGACAGAGCATATTCTAAGAAAAAAATAAGCGTACTCAAATTTCTCGGTCTTGAAGTGGATAAAACCAGACTTTATCCGTTCAACCGGGTTGAACCCTTTAGAACCGGCACCCTCCAATTTCGCCGTTATCTGCTTGATTTTTACGGCGGCGACGCTGCCGAGGTCAGCTTTCTCTCTGATGACGAAAACAGATCAAGAGCTGTCAGTTTATCGTTCGTGGTTGCCCACACGTAACTCGGTTGATCAGATATGGAAAGAGATCATAAGATTTTTAAGACCAAAGAGATGAGAGTGATTTGTGGTTGTAATGAAATCACATGAGGAATACGAATTGAAACTGACGTTGTTGTTGTTATTACCTGAGAAGATTGGTCAATCCTTCAATGGCGCCCTCGTATGAATCCGTTGCCATGCTTTATTTCTCCTGAGAAAACATGGAAAAAGAAACCAGAGGTCATTTCTTTTGTTTTTGTATCTGAAATGGTTTTGAATATGAACTATTAATCCACAGCACTCCAAAACAACACAAAGATCTTATGATTATATAAATAAGCAGCTCTTATATTCATGGCTTCCAACGATGGTTGAGTTGAGATGTAAGAGTTTATGAAATGATTATTTATGGGAAATTAAAGATGCAAATGAACCATCAGAAACAGAACTGAGAAATTAAAAAAGACTCAAAGACTGATGATCTTGATGATGATGTGTGGATCCGAACCGGGATCGGTGCAGTTGCTGGAAGAAGATTCTGGTTAACGATGTCTGCTCACGCACAACTCCTTTTTCCAGTTGCTCAAAAAGACAAGACTTTCTACTACCTATCAAACATCAAACAACAAAACCAACAACACCACTCAACACTTAGGATAAGGATAAATCTCACTGGCATTCAATTTCTGATGTGATCCAGTACCATACAAGAGAGATTATTTACAAATGCATATTATATAATTATATATATGTAAATGACATTATAATTTATACAATGATTTCCTATTTCTTTACTTTAATAAGCCTATCCCATCTAACGATTCTTCATCTAGTCTCTAATTTACATGGAAATAGAATATGAAAACTTGTAGAATGGAAGTTGGTGACGGTTTGATGACGATGACTGATCTTCCTGCTGTCTATGTCTTGATTATTTTTTTATTTTTATTTTTATTTTCAAGTTCAGACAAAAATTCTCTTTGTTTGAGTTTATAGTCTTTGTTTTTGTTTTGCACTAGGATTACAAATTGACTGACTATATCCTGATTTTAAAGAATTATATAGCAATGTCAAATTTTAGGGCTAAAAGGATTTGGTTGGTTTCTTTGTGTTTAGGGCCTCTAGGCTAACATGAGAACAAGATCTTCTGTTTAATTACAGTATTTTATTGTGTTTAATAAATCTCAACCATTTATTTATGCGAATTTTGGGTGAGTTTCATATAAATAAACGTAAAATTTATGTAAATAAATGGTTAAAATTTATTGAACACAATAAAATACCATAAAAATTGGCGAAGCCGTGATCTCTCCATTTAATGATCTCTCCATTTAATGCAAGAAGCAATTGCCACTGCCATTATTGCATTCTGTCTAATCACCTTAAGTACTTTAAACGATTGGAGAGTATCTGCAATTGAAGGAAAGTGAGCTTAAAGAAAGAAAGTGAAAAGCAAAATTTCAAATCAAACACAGCCTTGTCTATTCTTGGCACTTTATGCATTTGAAGTTTAATTTATTCAGCACCTAAGATTTCCCAGCTCTGTAGGCAGTCTTAATGATAAATGAATTGAATCGTTGTGCTGAGAAAAGTGGAGAAATGAGTGACTCACTTGTTGCAATCTACGTTAGGATCGATGGGAACAGGAGCTTTGACATGGCATAAATCAGGAAGTTTTTTTGGACTTTGTCAGGATTAACATGAAAGGATTTTGCATCATTTTGAAGCAATGACAGTCTCTACGTATGAGTGTGGTGTCGCCTTGGTCGTTCCCCAATGCTACCCCATAAATCAATTTTTATTTTATTATACTAAATCTTATTTATATATTTATATAATATGTGAGCAAAATTAATTAGAATAAGATTAGAATACCGTTTATGATACAAAGGATTTCATGTAATGCGACAGGTGGAGTTTGGATCAGTGTTAGTACAAAGCAAGTGTGGCTGGTGAAATTATTGGCTTGTATCAGTTTGTTATAATTTTAGTAATATAATTATTTAAAATTATTTGTTATTTTCCATGTATTCATTTAATCAATTAATATATAAGATAAAGTTTATAAAATATATGTATATATCAAATGAAATTATGATGACAACTTAATTATAATATTTATATTACACTTATATATTATCTCTAAATTATTTTTATTCATTATGTTTATTGAAATTGAACGTTAGCCCTTATCATGTTTTTTATTTGAGAAGAAAGTAGTTAATTTTATAAACTAAAGTATAAAAATATTTAAAATAAACATGTGAGTATTTGTTAAAAAACAACTTCATTAAATTGATTTCATATAAGAATTTCAATTAAAATATTACTTGTATGTCTATAAAATTTTACAATAACATAAGTAGTCCTTTTATATGAGATTTTTAACGTGTTTTATATAGAGATTGTTATGTTTTGGTAATGTTTATGACCTATCCTTGTCAAAAATTGTTTAATCAATAGTTATTAGATATAACATGAACTATATAAAGGTAAGTGAATAATCAATATAAGATTTATTACTCTAAATTGATTAGGAAAAATATTTTGTTATTCATGATTTGTATTGACTTGGAAAATCATTTGTCAAAGTAGAATGATACTTTTAAAATAGTTTTCAATTGTCCCTAATATAATCAATTACTAACGGTGGATAACTAATATGATTATACTAAAAGAGAGTAGATATTAATAATGTTTTGTGTCTAATTGGCACATTATGTAATGAAAGAATTGAATTATACAAAAAAATTATGTACAGAAATATTCCTAATATTTTGGTAGTAATTATATGTTGCTAGATGTCAATCTTGATATGTGAATATAAATTATTTAATTCAAAATTAAAGATAAATTAAAGCATTTTAATTTACTTAATCAATCTTGATTATGATTTAGCGTCATAATTTATATCAATTATCAATATATTTAGGAAACAAACGGGTCACACATGAAGAACGATTGATACAAAAAAAGATAATTTAATTATGTTGAACTTAATTGTAAAGTTTGAGAAACTTTAGGATTAAGAAAACCCACCCACATAACCAACATAAATTGAATAAGGACGTGCCTTGTCTCACTTCGACTTTCCTCTCCCTTCTCTCTACACTGAGCCATGGACACTTCTTTGGTTTGTGACTCTATGAACCTTTTGTCCTTCACATATCTCCTTCCATTTGTCTGTTGAGACTACCTTTTTGATTCATCCTTCATTCTTCTTCTTTCCCTAGTCTGAACAAGGTTCCTTTTCTTTTTTTGGTAGCCCAACTAAACTACCTAAAACTCGAGTAGTGATAGTTATCGTTAGTGTAAGGCCACAAAATATACCCTAGTTGAAATAATACATGTTTATGAAAGTACATGTATGATAGGAGTTAGAATTTTGCTATGATTAGAATATGAAAGACTTATGAATTGAATTTTTGATCAAGTGGATTATAGTGAGTAAATTGGAATTAATTGATGCCATTAGAAACTTGAGGTATTTAAATGCATATTAGATTAGGAAAACTTTCAAGTGGCAAGATAACACTACAAGAAAATTGGAGTTTGGCGACAGAAATTACCAACGGAATGTGTACAAATTCCGTCAGTAAGCTTATTTAGCGACGGAATTTACTGACGAAAAAAAGCGTCGGAAATATAACTGTCGATAAATTTACCGACAGAAATTTTGTATATCGTCAGTAAATTTATTGACAGTTATTTCATTCGGACGGTAAATTTCTGTCAGAAAATTATCAACGGAATTTTTATTTCGTAGGTTTTACCTACGAAATTTTTTTCTGTCGGTAAATCTAATATATTTTACCAACGGAAATAGATTTCCGTCGGTAAATTTGCTAAAAATTATTTTTTAAAATTTACCTACAAAGTGTTCAGTTTTTCTGGTTACCTTCTATTTCTTGGCCAAGACATTCATCGAGACAAGGGAAGTTTGGCTAGTGTCTATGAGCCCATCTAAGCTTTGCCTAGGTAATAAACTGTGTCTCGTGGTTAGCTCCCCGAACTTGGTCAGAGAAGTTGTTCAAGTCCAAGACAAAATCTTTGCGAACCACAACCCACCTCGCATTGCTAGAATCAGAAATTTATCCCAAAATCACAACTAAAATCATGTTTTATCTCTTCTATCACTACCATTTATACCTTAAAGTTGTTTTCTAATCACAAAATACACAAATAAATGAAAGTAATTAAATACCCAAATTAACTTTCATCCAATATACGAAAAATACATGACAGTAGTTGCAAAAATACCTCCACCAAAGGACACGATGACAATGGCCGGAGAAGACAACACCGACGAGCAGAAAAGGAGTCCACAACAGAGAAACTGGAGAGAAGAAAATCGACGAGGAGACGCAAGAAGAAGGAAGAAGAAAATGCAGATGGGGGGAGATGTCGGGTGAGCTGATATTTAAAAAGAATTAACCGACAAAAATTCCGTAGGTAAACTAAATTTTTTTTGTTTCCACCAATAATTCCCGCCTTTTTACCGACGGATCACTTATACCGTAGCTAAAGCCTTTATCGACGGAATTTAGCGACGAAAATTTTCGTAGGTAAACTCAAAATTTTTTATTTCCACCAATAATTCTCGCCTTTTTACTGACGGATCCCTTATACCATCGATAAATCCTTTACCGATAGTAATCTTATTCCGTTGATAACGTCCATTGAAAAATTTGCCGAGATGATTTCCATCCATATTTAGCGACGGATATTAGTACCGTCGTTAAATGAAAATTTTCCTGTCAATTTTACCAACGGAAAGGGATTTTTTGTTGGTAATTTGCAACGGTATATTTCTGTCGGTAATTTTTCGTTGCTAATTCTTGCTTCCCTCCATATTTAGCTACGAATATTAGTACCATCGTTAAACGAAAATTTTCCTGTCAATTTTACCAACGGAAAGGCATTTTCTGTCGGTACTTCGCAATAGTATATTTTCGTCGGTAATTTTCCATTGCTAATTCTTGCTTCCCTCCATATTTAGCTACAGATATGAGTACTGTCGCTAAACGAAAATTTTCCGTCAATTTTACCAACAAAAATGAATTTTTTGTTGGTAATTTGCAACGAAATATTGGCCGTCAGTAATTTTTCGTCGCTAATTCTTGCTTTTCTTGTAGTGTAAATTGGTATATGAAAATTTCAATGATTAAGCCTATGAGTTAGTAACATTTGACATAGTTGATACATTGACAAATGGCATAGTTAATAAAGTGACAAGTGACCTAATAAAATTGTGGCATTTGGCAACATTCATTAAGTAAAACATGGTTTAATGGAAGTGTGACAAATGGTAGCTTAAGTGCAAGACATATGTGACACATGCAAGAAGACACATGCCTTATGGAGTTAGTGACACCTAAGTGGTGATGAAGCAAGTTTCTGCTGGAAACTTTTTTGTTTTTCTCTTTTTATTCACTTTGCTTTCTTCTCTCCATAAAACTTCCCATCTCCTCTCTAACTCCTAGACTTTTTTGGAGTTTGGATTATTAACCTTTGGAAGCTTTGTAAGTTATTTCATTAAGAAATAGGTCTTATGATTCTATGTATTATTACCTCATTGATGCTGAAAGTTGCACATTAAACTTAGATATGTGCTGGTTATATGGATGTTTGATTTAACTGGTTCTTTGAAGTTAATGAGGTAAGGGATTTCTACACTTGATAACATTTTTTGTTTGATGTTTGATATGGATCAATTATGTACTGAAATGGGAAATAATTAAGGTTTGATACTTGCTAGAAACTAGTTCGGATGAGTAGTTCTACTGGACAGGTTTCGGTATTTTAGCCATATCTCGCCTGCAGGTATCCAAATTGGATGAATTTAAATTTAAAGTAAATTAGAAATGTATATCTACAACATTCATGAAGGCATTAAATTTGATTTCTGTCACTAATTGTGTCAAAAGTTGGCTTTAAGTTGAGTATCTGGAATCAGTCATTGTTTGTGAACAGTTTGTAGTCATTTAAAGATAATTTTCAAAATACTGAACCAAATTGCATAATATTAGTGTCACTAGAAACTTAAGACATAAAGAAACAAATGTTTAGAGAATGCTTGACTTAAATACCTCATTTTCATTGTCAAAATGATCGTGTAACATTGACCCGAAAGTTTGTTTTGGGAAAAAGTTGGAAGAAAATGATGAAGTATGCTGGATTTTGATAAATGAAATGTTTTCACTGAACTTGCTTTGGTATTTCGATTATAACTTGAACTGTGGATCTCCAAATGATTTGGTTCTTAATTCAGATTAAATTAGAGACATATTTCTACAACTTTCTTGAAGAAGTTGAATTTTAATTCTATCTCAAAAATTTTCAAAATTTGGCATGAAATTGAGTCTTGGCTTAGGCTGCAGCACTACCAAAGACAGAAATCATATCCTGTGATTTTTGAATAAACTGTATTGATATAGGTCGAATTAGGCTGATGTGTCTTCACCAAAGTTGAACCGTATTCTCTTAGCTTTAAATTGGTATAAAGTTTGTAATATTTGGATATTGGAATTGAGAGTTATGAGGTGTACAACTTGGAGGCATGATCATGCATTAGCCAAAAATTTCAAATGTAGACAGTCTGTGGTATTTTGAGCATAACTCATTGAATACTAAACCAAATTGGATGAACTTGGTATTATTGGAAACCTAAGATAAAGAGGGAAAACTTTCTAAAAGGAAGTATTACCTAATTACCTCACCTTCCTGATAAGAATAATTGAGCAAAGTAGACCTGAAGGTGGATTGTGAAATAAATCTGAATAGAGGAAATGAGTATGACTTCACATGATCAATAATGTGATAAGATTAAGTATAAGAAACCTGGATTTTTGACATGAACATGCATCATACATATTCAGTATACATGAATGTGCATAATTGAATTCATAATTGTGCACAATAGTAATATATGTAACATCCTGTTTCTATACAAAGGGTTAGAACCCTAGAAGTTTGGTACATGTGAGATCAATAAGAGAAATTAGGAAAACACATCTCATGCTCATGCATTACATAAGGTGCACATGCATATGAAAAGTGAATCCTTGCACATAACAATAATTGTACATGCATTTATTGACATTCTGGGTATAATTGTTAATAAATGTGATTGTTTTTGAGAATTGTGAATTGTTTGTTTTGAAAATTAAATTGGAGAGTATAGTTGTTGTTTTAAAATTTTTGGAGAATTTTGGAGCAATTTTCTGAAAAATTTGGGGTAATTTTTGGACTAGGAAAAATACGAAGTGGCAAGACAATTGTTAACTGGCAGTAGAATTACTATCCAATGACATTGGAAATTTTGATAAATGACCTTAGGATTTTTTTTGACAAGTGGTATTGAAAATTTGGAGACAATTGGATTAGAAATTAGAGACAAAATGGACTAGTTATTACAATAGACCAAATGTAATCATGGAATAGCGACATGTGGCAAGTGACATGTGTCACTTGGCACACCACATATTAGTCACAAAATTAGGAAGGAAAGACCATAATTTTTGGTCTTTCACTCCTCCACTCAAGACATAGGCTCCATCTCTTCATTTTCTTCATTTCTTCTCCATTGTTCTTCTCCTTCATGATGCTTGATTCACCCAAACTTCCATCAAGTGACTTCATGCTTCCATCTTTTACTTGTTACTCCTACTATATCATCTTCTTCATTGTCATAAGAAAAACCTATCCTTGCCTCCTTCAAGATGATTAACAAGTGATGCTTGGGAGCTAGGGTTGAGTGAGATTATGAAGATATGGGAGCTAAATCAAGTAAGTATCTTGTCAAATATCATGGGTTTTGGTTAAATGAAGCATTTGTGATGATATTTAGAGG
>JANZLC010000001.1:4857941-4877475 GCA_026413385.1 Erythroxylum gracilipes
AAGACTGCATTCTGCATTCCCAATGCTCAGTACCAATGGACTGTGATGCCCTTTGGATTAAAGGTTGCACCATCACTGTTTCAAAAGTCCATTACCAAGATCTATAAGCCTATCCTCAACAGTGCCTTGATCTACATCGATGATATCTTACTGTTTTCAAAGACCCATGAGGAGCATCAGGCCTTGTTCCAACAGTTCTTGGACTTGACCCAACAGTATGGGATTATGCTTTCGGCCTCTAAAAGCATAATTGGTACAACTGAAATAGAATATCTTGGGATGCAATTCAAGGATGGATTCTACAAGTCAGGCCCACATATTGCAAAGGAATGACTAAACTTTCAAGATGAAAATCTCTCAATAAAATAAATTCAACAATTCCTTGGGATTGTCAATTATATTCGAGATTTCATTCCACAAGTGGCAGCCTATACATCAAGCTTATCTAAGCTCCTACACAAGAATCCACCAGTTTGGGAAAAAGCACAAACAACAGCTATCTAGCATTTAAAACAGCTTTGTCAGGATATTTCACCATTGAAACTTTTTGAGTAAAGATTATCTCGCTCTCAGACAGATGTTGCATCTACCTCTATAGATACAACTGCATTATCTACACTTCTTCGACAACATTCAATGAGTTTTCTAGCCCTTTTCTTACTCAGAAAAAATACAAAAAAATTTCTAGCACCATTTCTGGTTCTACACAATTTTGTAGAATGGCTAGTTCTTCTCCCATTGCATTAGTTAAAAAAGCTTTTCCTCCAATCACTACTCATCCTTCTAATCTCTCAGAAGTTGTCATTATTGCACGTAGTAGTCTTTTCTATTACCTGCATCTTTTTCTGCTTGAACATTCATCTGCCGGTCTTCCAAATATGTTCAGCATCAAAGCACCATACCTTAATGTGACTCTTCTTCAAGAGCCTATTTCTGAAAATACATTATGGTATTTCTGGGCACTCTCTGCCCTCTATGCTTGTGCTTTCTCAGTCTCTCCACTTCAACTGTATCAGCATCTCTGTAATCCTAATAATAAAAGCTCATTATTATGGACGTTACTTGAATGGTTTCAACCATTAGACCAATGGAAACATCAGTGTTCTATTGTGATTGATTAACATCGTCTATGGACATCCTCTGCTAGATGTTACTCTTCACAGGTCAATGTACATAAAAGGTTCTTTGTGCAACATCGGTGTAATATCAGTTAGCCTAGTGTTCTGATGCGATTTACAACATTGAGACTGACCTGATAACAGGAGAGTTTTCAAAAATATCAAGGTAAATTGAACGATATTCATCCTCTAGTCCCTCTATACTGGTAATATCAAACCTTTAAACAATTGTATGCAGTTTGTGAATTGCAAACTACAGATGCTGTATTGATATTTACTTGCTAGGATTGATTTTATATGTTGTTTGCTTCTATTGTCACAATACATGTTTTTGCAGCTAAGTTTCGAATTTGAAAATGCGGGCTCCTCCTCGATACAGGTAATAATATCCAGAAAAGTTTTGCTTAATGACGGTCATAGACAGGTGGTTGAGGTAGCACAAGCAGCCAAATGGAAGTTTCTTTGTGGTCAGCCACCATTTCAGTACATGTTTTATTTGATGAAAAGTGAAAACAGAGCAGATTACTCTCTAAGCATTTATCTTCTACGCTGCCAGGATTAGAGGCTATTTCAAGGCTATGAATTCTGCAAAATGCAATGAATCAAATCAGGATGTAGATGCTGAACCAAGGAGTAATTCACTTGACATTAAAAAAGGATGGATCCTGTATAAAAGAACTCTAAGGAAGCATAAACACAGATTAATTTCTTCTAAATGATATTCACAAATCTCTAATCCTTGCAGCTGCTGTATGTCGTAACTTTACATGAACCGAAGATCCCTTGGCACTTTTATTTTTGGCATAAAAGAGATGTTGAGACGCAAGCAATTTGGCAAGTTAGGCCTAATTTTATTCATCACTCTCTTTTGCAATTTTACTAGTACCCTATGTCATTGGTCCTAACTTCCTAAAGTAAATTATTGGTACTGGCATGTTTCTACTATTTTACAGTTGCTGTCAAACATATTTGACCTGCAAAAGGAGCCACAGTCACAATTTCCCATTCACACCGGATCACCAATAGAGAAGCCTCAGCAAATGCTAAGCAGCATAAACATTGCATTGAATACTCTCATTTTCGGTAAAATCACTGTTCGATGGGTTGAAATTCATGTCTGCAGCATAGGATGCACCGACAGGGATCTTCACCGATCGACTCACCACCATGTCATCCATTTTGTACTTTTCATAACTCATAAATGCACCAAAAGCTCCAAGAAATCCTTCATGGCGCAAAAACATTGCTTTGGCCTCACCTTTAGACCTTTGACAATTAGGAAATCCAAAATAGGAGTTCTTCATTATGAAAGGAAATAGACAAAAAATAAATAGAGATTAAATGGAAACCAAAGGAAAACACACACACACACAAGTGGTTAGGCAACTTTTCTATCACATACTACTTTAGAGTTATTCAGTTGCATCTGCAGAATATTTGGTTAGTTTTGTTGCTATTTAACTTCTTATCCGTCAGAATAGGTAATAGATTTCTGACTTCTATCTATGCAGGACATGAGATGTCTATTCTCTCTCTTAGATTATGCATGAACATAAGACTTCCATCATCAGTTCCCAGTTCTAAATTTCTGATACCGACTCCAACATATTCCACCTAAGGCCTTTACCAATTCTTAATGCTCTTAGTCAACTCATTCTTTTATTTGAGAAGTGAGGAGAGCCCATAAAACTACAATCTATTTCATCGTTAAGATAAAGGAACAAACTTCAGGATAATTACCAGAAATTCACTGCAACTGAAATAGTGTCCATGGTATAGGCATGACCCCGAATAAAAAATCCTCCAAAAAATATACGCTTGAGTCCATATCGGAGTGCATTCAGGTAAGCTATCTAGTAAAACATCAGTATGAGTAACATTAACCCAGTAGTATCTCACTTAATTCAATCTCTTTCTTTGAGACATAAGATATCAAGAACAGTGCCAGTTAGCAAAAGAAACTGCATGTATACAACCTTGAATAACTAGCCAATTCAACTTGAAAACCAAAATCCACTTCGGCCGCAAGTCTTAGTTATCCTCCAAATATTCCTTTCAGCTAAAGCAAGTGAAAGACAACCAACTAAAGCCATTTTGAGCAGGAACTTACACGTGCAATCAGATATGAATGGTTTTAATTGCTAAGGAATAGAATGAAATAGAACTCTCAGTTCATATTACACAGTGAACAAATCATGCCTGAAGCTGGATTTTAATTATATTCCTCAACTATTATCTAAAACACCTAAAAGTGATGAAATCAGCTCAATAATAACCAAAGTTTTAATGCCAAGTGACAAAAGTTCAGCAACAAGTTTCATGGCTAGACGGGTCAGCTATAAATTTTAAAGTGATCTAGAAAATGGAAAAACATTCAATGATGAGGTTGGTAAAAAAAATATATTGTTTAGTGTTAAAAAACTAAGAACAACTACAACAAATTGAGTCTGCAAATCTGCTGCTTAACAATACAGTACTCGGTAAATCACCAGTTCTGTCCCAGTAAAAAGTTACCTGTCCAATGTTGTTTGAGATCATTCTGAGAAGAGATCGTGAGATATCTTCAGGTTTATAGTCCTCAAGCTCTCTATTATCAGATATTGCCTTTCCAAAACTGGAGGCAATGGTTGTTGATGAGAGACCAATCTATCACGATATCAAACATATGGTGCACTTGAGCATTATAATCTGGAAAGGCGCCCCCAGAAAGCAAAGAGCTATTTAAACCTACACTACTTCATGTACCTATGTATGATTACTCAACTTCTCATCAAGAAGTATCTAGTCAAATGGGCTGACTATACCTTTGAATAGTCCATTCCACCATAGATGTCCCCAACAAGCATATCTAATACCCTGTTGTTTCCCTGATGACTCAACTCCAGTAGCTCATCAAAGCTGAGACAGAAAAAACATTTATTCCCCTAGAAGAGAATTTACAATAATGGGATCAACGATAAATAACACCAACCTAAGAACAAGAATTGAAATACCTCTTGCATTTTGTTAATAACCTTCCCATACCCCAAAAAGTGCCACCACCAACATTGGTTCCACTTACTCTCTCAAATTTGCCATCTCGATCAACCTACAAACACAAAGTTGAAGACCAATTAGCTTATGACAAGACTTGTCTAGATATATAAAAACAACTAAATAGAGGACAGAAAACATTTCACGTAAGAGCACCTTGATCATGCTAACTCCAGACCCAATGTTAACAAGCAGATATGGGAATAAATCATTATGGTCAATCTGCAAAAATTCCTTCCGCCCATCTGTATATATAAAAGCTTCATGGTGGACTGCCTACAAAAAGCACATAACAAAAGCAGATAGACATAAGGTAAAGAAAAGACTAACACTTAAAGAACATCGAAGGTGAAAGGGAGAAACAAAAAAAGGATTAGCATAAACTACTATAGATGACAATTTTATGCATTCGCCCCATCCTAAGCCAAGTGGACTGAATTACACGTAAAGGAAAACTTCTCAACTGATAAAGGTAAGTTCATCTTCATTTCCACTAGCTCTTCTGTGGTTCAGTTATTTCATCACAATACACATGCTCCCCATACAGTTAATCAAATCCATGTACATTTACATGTTCATGTGGTCAATGAAAATTATAAACATCAGACTCAAGAAAACTGGGACAACTAAATATAGTTTACAGGGGATGGCTTAAATAGTTGAACATCAAAAGACAGCCTAGTCAAATATAGTGAATGTGGTATTAAAGACTCACTTTAAGCAAAAAGTTTGCTCCTGCCACAAGACAATCCATTTCATCTTCCTTGTCTAGAGAAATCCCAAGCCTTTCTTTGAATAGATCGGCATACTTGTATGCTCCACCACCAGTAGCCTTCACATGGATAGCAATAAGTCGGAAACAGGAATCTAGGAATTTCAGCTCCAGTAAGATCAGAGTTTGGTAACACAAAGTGATAGGTTTCTTACCTTAATAAAATTCTTCACAAGGGCAGGAAGTTTGGGATGCCGTAAACCTAAGTTCATCTTTGTTTATTAGTAAGCAGTCAAAAGATACCGTACAAAGCATAAACATGCATGAGAAGCAAATGCAGGAAAATGACTTCTACAGCGTAATAGACATCATGCATATTTAATAGCCTCTTTAACCTACACATATGTTCTCCCTTTACCCAATCAATTAACAAGCCATATTTCCTAGCAATAAATCATTCCTTCATCAAAGCAAACATCTCTCAAGGTAGTGCAGTTGGTCTATATCTTGGAAATGTCAGGTAAAATGAAATGAATCGACATAAGTTGTCACCTCACTTATGCCTAATTCTCCACAACATCCGATAAAATACCTCCCATATGCAACGCTTTTCCATTCAGTTCCAAAAGTGAATATTTATATCCTACAGAAATTTTCCACTGACTTCTCATGTCATTTCGTTTAACATTTGTGATTGCCTTTTGATTAAGAATCATACCTACCAATCAAACAAGGTAATTACAAGCTCATTGAAGAGGGAAACAACCTTATGGGCCAAGCTTAACCAAGAGTAAACACCGATAAATCAATGACACAGACCAGATAGGATGGAATATAAACAAACGTGAGCTCTCAAAGGCACACAGAATCTCTAATCAAACTAAAATCCTAACTCTCAAGCTCTGCACGGGTCATTTCAACCGTCGGAGATTATTTAAGAACCATATGAGAAATCCACCATTCCCATTGAAATTGGGTTAAGTTTTCTTGCATTTGTAAGAGTTCCTATACAAGCCATAGTTGCGATGAACCATGACAAGGAGAACAATGCATAACATACCACCAAGGTGAAGTTTCCTGGAGTTTATGAACTCCAAACAGACGTCCAACTTGCTCGTCTCAAATTTCGCAAAGTGGAGTCTTCCCTTAAGAATTGGGTCCTTCCTTCCATCACTCAAAAATCCAATACTCTCATTTCTGTCAGGACACATCTCCCCTTCTTCATGGCCAGACTTCCCATCACTTGAGAAATATACCAGCTTTATCAGGGATCCTGCAAAAAGAATAAAACCTAATTGTCAGCAACGCTGCTTCAAACAGGAAACAATAGAGAAACTGAAGAAAACGAGTAAACCAGCAGTTCAGAAAAGCAAATTCAATGAAAATAAGCTCAAGAACTAATCTTTTCAACAAAAAGAAGAAAACCCATGAAATTTTCTGGGGAGAAGATAAAAAAGGAACAAATTAAAGGTCCCAATCACCTCCGATATCGAGGGCCAAATGAGAAATTTGGCAAGTAGATTGGCTTAACTCTGATTTCCCATCCATATTTTTCTCTCTTAGATCCATTTCTTGACAACTCACTGTATTCTGCCTTACAGAACCAATACTGCATACGATTGCTTTTTTTTTTTTGAAAAATATACTGCACACAATTGTTGTTCACCTACCCATTACCGCATACCTTGCACATGTAGAACAGACAAATGTATACGCATGCATGTCTGGTAAATTTGGAGGGATTTATCCGTTGAAACCAAGCGATTTGGTACATGACATGACATGGCTTTTGACCTTTTCATTAGTCAGGCAAAGAAATTTTTGTTATCTAAAGATTTTTCATGAAAATTTAAATTAACTTTAAAACAGATTCCTGTTATAAAAATTGTTTTAATATAAACTGTAACTTCAATCTGAATTTCAATTTCGTTCAAAAGTTTTTTTTCACCTTTAAAAATGAATCTTATATTATTTTACTAATTTTCAAACCTGAATTCTACCACGTTATTTAATTCCATCACGCCATCGTTTTCTAAAATCTCCTCCATCTCCCACGATCTCCTGCTGGACGAAGGTGGAAGCATTTCAGAGAAGGCAGCTGTGATATTGGAGGAGAAAGCACCTGCCGCTGCCTTCTAAAACAAGGAGTTAAACCTATAATTCTTTTCAAATTTTGAAACAAGACTATGCGGGTGAATTTGTTAGCTCAAGGTTTTTAAATTAATAATTTTGACGAAATAGTTTTGTTAAAACTTCAAATTGTTAAGATTTAGAAGTTCAAATTTATTGAATTATTTTTTCTCTGAAAGATAACAATATTTAAGAAATTGTTTGTTCAAATAAAAGGAAACGTTTTCCTATTTATATGTGAATAAGTCTAACAAATTCATTTTGATGGTAAGAAACAGTTCCACAATACCTGCAATGAATAAGCTCTTGTCGGACAAAGGATCTTGCTATTCAACCAACTCAATAGTTGACTTCAAAGACATAGTCAAAGGATTATTCAAACCACCAGATAATTGAAAATTCTGTCAACGATAATTAGAAAGATGTTGTAACATAATCAAAGTTGGCTAAGTTAATTAGTCGATGATTAATTTGAAGCAATGGCTAGTTGAAGAGAATCACTATTTAAAGGAGAACTACTGCATTTGATTGTACAACACACTTTAGAAGTACATCAGTAGCATCAATACTTGTTCTCAAAAAGTCTTACCCTATTACTTCCGAGCTTTAGAAAGTGAAAACACTCTATCAAAAGAGAGATTGATATTTATTGGAGCTCTTATTTGAGCAAACTCTACTTTCATTCGAGCCATACACAATTTATCCCCCTCTTGCATGTGGTTGCTTTATCACTTGGTATCAGAGCTTTGGTTTCACATTTATTGTGTTTTACAGTATGTGACAGATCATGGCAAACAACTTGAGAAGTCTTGAAGGACAGTTTTGTTACAAAGCCTCCTTATTTTAATGGAAACAATTATTTATATTGGAAGGAAAGTATGACCAATTTATCTCCACTCTATGGACATTGAAGTCTGACAAGCTATCAAAAGGGGAGATATAGTTCGTGCTATTGACAACATCGAATTATGAACTGATGTTGATAGAAGAAATTCACAACTGAATGTTAAAGCAAGACATCATCTGATTTATGCACTCTCCCCAAAAGAATTTGAAAAGATATCCTAGCAAAGGAAATATGGGACAAGCTTGAAGTTACTTCCGAATGAACAAATGAGGTAAAGAAGCATAGGATAAGTCTTTTAGTGCATCAATATGAAACTATTAGCATAAAACAGAGAGAAACCATAGACACAAATTCTTTTGGACGATTCAACAACATCATCACAGCATTGAAGAACATAGGAAAGATATATCCCAATGATGAGCTCGTAACAAAGATTCTAAGGTCATTGCCAAAAGAATAGAGACCCAAAGTGACAGCTCTAAAAACTACAAAAAGATAGAGCTCTGACAAGACGAAGGATCCTCCTACAAAAGATAGAGTTCTGACAAGACGAAGGATCCTCCTACAAAAGAGGAATGGCTCTAAAAGCTGCTGCTAATATAACTCCATCAAATGGTGACGAAAGCGACACTAAATTACAGATAAATGGAGATGATGAATTCAACTTTATGGTCAAAAATATGCACATTTTTACAAAAAGAGTTTGATAAAGAAAAGAGAAGGAAATAAGAAAACTACAAATAGTAGGTTCCTGTCAAAAGACAGCAGCAACAGTAGCAATACACATAATAATCAAATTATATGTTATCATTGCCAGAAGCCTGGACATATAAGACTAGAATGTCCCCTTCTTATTTAAAAGAACAAAACTGAAAATAAAAGACCCAAAAAGTAAGTTATGACTGCAGCCTAGTCTGATGAAGACTTCGAAAACTTTGATTAAGAAAAGTCTGAAGAAGTAAGTAATGTTTGCCTTATGGCTAACACAGGTGAAAATGAGGTATATAATTTTGATTATGATATTGAATTTGATGATCTAAGAGATGTATATCATTAACTATATGCTTAATATAAGAAGTTAACAGTGCAGTATTTCAAAGAGGTTGAAAAAGCTAAAAACAGTGATGCATCTTTGAGGAATAAAATTAAATCATTAGAATAATTGAATAAGAACTTGTTGTCCAAAAACATGTCTCTTGCTAAGATTGAAAATGACTATAAACAAAAGATGTGCAAAAAAGATTTTTAAATGAAAAAGTAAAACAATTAGAAGAAAAGGTTGATGCGTTAGAACTTGAAAAATTAAAATTTCTGAAAAAGATCATATTTTTGGAAAAGAATTTAGTAAATTTTGTTAATAGAAAGAACAATCTTAATTCATTACTTAGTAATGGTAAAGGAGTTTTTGATAAAGCTAGAATAGGATATAATGAAAACAATAATATCAAGCTATACAAGAACTTCTTTGTTAAAAATAGTAGTAGCTATCGTCAGAACAGCAAGAACCTAATACGTGGTAAAAATGACAGTAACCTTCATTCATCCTTTTTATGCTTTTATTGTGGGAAACATGGACATATTAGTCATTCTTGTAATATTCGTAGAATAAAGAAATTATCTAAAATATATGTTTGGAGACCGAAAGGTCAAACTACTAACTTGAAAAGACCTAGAAAAGTTTAGGTACGTAAATTAAGATAATATATTGTGCAGATATGCTTCACAATAGTTACAAGAAAAAATCAATGGATAGTTGACAGTGGTTGTTCAAGATACATAACAGTTGAAATATCTCATTTCATCTATATTGAAAGCAAAGATGGAGGTAATATTGTCTCTGTTGACAAAAATAAGGCAAAGGTCACATGAATTGGTAAAATTGATGCCTCTGACTTTACTTATATAGATAATGTTCTCTATATTGATGGTTTGAAACATAACCTACTAAGTGTAAGTCAATTATGTGACAAGGGATATAGAGTCACATTCTATGCATCTCATTGTGAAATAATTGATAATAAGAACGGTAATATTGTATTTATTGGTCCTAGAAATCAAAATATATATTGTGCTTAATTGGAAGACATGTCTTCTCAAAAAGTTAAGTGTTTTGCATCTCTAAAAAAAGACTCATTAATCTGGCATAGAATATTTGGACATGCTAGCATAAGCATTTTTATCAAAATTTTCCAAAAATGATTTAGTAAGAGGATTACCAAACTTAAATTTCGAAAATAATTAGGTTTGTGAAGCATACTTAAAAGGAAAACAAGTTAGAAGCAGTTTTTCACCCAAGAATGTTGTATCTACCAACCAACCACTTGAGCTTATATGTATGAATTTATTTGGTCCTATTAGAAATCAAAGTTTTGGTGTAAAACATTACGGTTTTGTTATAATAGATGATTATTCTAGATTTATATGGTGTTTATTTTCTAGCAAACAAGGATGATGTTTTTGAAGTTTTTGATAAGTTTTGCTGGAAAATTTAGATTGAAAAAGGGTACTGCATTACTTCAATTCGAAGTGATCATAGAGAAGAATTTGATAACAATAAATTTGAAGATTTCTGTGATGATAATGGCATAACTCATAATTTCTCATGTCCAAGAACTCCTCAGCAGAATGGAGTTGTTGAAAGAAAGAACATGACCCTTGCTGATATGGCTAGGACTATGCTTTGTGAAAGTTGTCTACCTCATGGATATTAGGCAGAAGCTATGTCCATTGCTTGTTACGTTTTTAACAGGTTTCTTATAAGGACTATTCTAAAAAATACCCCTTATGAGCTATGGAAAGAAAGAAAGCCTAATGTTGCATATTTTCAAGCGTTTGGGTGCAAGTGCTTTGTACTAAACAATGGTAAGGACAACCTTGGCAAGTTTGATGCAAGGTCTGATGAAGCTATATTTTTGGGATACAACACAATCAATAAAGGATTTAAAGTCTACAACAAAAGAACTAAGAAGATAGAAGAATTAATACATAAAGTATTTAACGAAACATTACCCTTAATAAACGTTGCTAAATCAGATGATGAAGAGAATCCTTTGGTTCCTAAAGATACGACACAAACTCAATCTACACCTGTAGTGCCTTCCGATTCATAAGATCAAGAAGGTCCTTCTGAAGCTAGGACAGAGAAGGCTTCTGCTATATATTCATCTTACCAGGAACATATGCAACAAAGGACACCAGATATTTATAATAGAAGGACACCAAGAGAATGGAGAGGACTCGATACACTTCAGTATATTCTAGGAGACCCTTTGAAAGGTCTAAAGATCGGAGCCTCCTTCAAAAACAATTATGTTGCATTTGTTTCACAAGTAGAACCAAAGATTGTAAAAGAGCACTTGCTAATCAAAGCTAAACTGTAGCCATGAAAGATGAACTAAACCTGTTTGACAATAACCAAGTTTAGAATCTAGTACCTTATTCACAAAACAAGTCAGTCATTGGAACTTATTGAGTATTTTGAAACAAACTCGATGAAAATAGTAAGGTGGTAAGAAATAAAGCTAGACTTATAGCTCAAGGCTATAATCAACAAGAAGGTATTGATTTTGATGAGACTTATTCTCCTATTGGTAGACTAGAATCAATCAGAATTTTAATTTCCTTTGCATGTTATAAAAATCTCAAATTATATCAAATGGATGTTAAAAGTGCTTTTCTAAATGGATTTATTAATGAAGAAGTCTTTGTTAAGCAACCTCCAAGTTTCGAGAACACAAACCATCCAGATCATATGATGAAATTGACAAAAGCTTTATATGGTCTAAAGTAGGCTTCTCGAGCATGGTATGAAAGATTAAGTAACTTTTTACTTAAGAATGACTTTGAAAGAGGAAAGATAGATAAAACTTTATTTATTAAGAGGAAGAAAATTGATTTACTCAGTTCAAATATATGTTGATGACATAATATTTGGTACTACTAATCCATCTTTCTATAAAGAATTCTCAGCTTTAATGTAGGAGGAGTTTGAAATGAGTATGATGGGAGAGTTATCTTTCTTTCTTAGATTCCAAATTAAGCAAACAAACAAGGGAATCTTCATCAGTCAAGACAAGTACACAAAGGAACTTATAAAAAAAAAATATCATTTTGAAAATGTCAAGCCAATAGGAACTTCAAAGTATACTAGTTAGCAGCTTAATAGGGATGAAGATGCCAAAGCTACTGATGAGACAAAATTTAGAGGGATGATTGGTTCTCTTCTATATCTTATAAATTCAAGACCTGACATTATGCTTAGTGTGTGTCTTTATACACGCTTTCAGTCAAATCTCGAAGAATGTCATCTTCAAGCAGTTAAGAGAATTTTTCGTTATCTTCTTAGAACTATGGATTTCAAATCATGGTATCCAAAAACAGATTCGTATGACATTGTTAGCTATTGTGATGTAGATTATACAGCTGACAAAGTTGACAGGAAAAGTACATATGGCTATTGTCAATTCTATGGTGGATGTTTAGTTTCTTGGTCTTGCAAGAAACAAAATTGCACAACACTCTCAACAACTGGGGCAGAATATATAGCAGCCGCTAGTTGTTGTGCTCAAATATTATGGATAAAACATCAACTCCAGGATTTTTCTCTAAACTTTAGTCATATTAACATATTGTGTGAAAGCACAAGTGCAATTAATTTGTCTAAAAATCCTATGCATCATTCTAGAACTAAGCATGTAGAAGTTAAACATCATTTTCTTAGAGATCACATTTTGGAAGGAACTATTGAATTACTGCATGTTAACACTAAAAATCAAGTAGATGATATCTTTACTAAGCTCCTTTCAGAAGATAGATTTTGCTTGTTACAAAAAGAGCTTGGTATGTGCAGATTATCATATATCTAACCTTATTCGAAGATTTTATTATAATTTTGTAGATATTAAAAGGCTCCTTCGAATATATCTATTTAAAAGGATCCTTCGAATGTATAGAAGGTTCCTATCGTTTATAAAGAGAAAGAGTAACTTCATTCAGAGATAGCCATCACTAAAATGATGTCGTTTCATTTTTCAAAAAATCACGAGCATAGTACTGTCAAACCTTCGTACAACTGACAGAAGATACGGAAGAGATTATACCTCTAAGAACTTGAACAATCTTTCCTCTTCATAGGAAATTGTCTCTTAGAAACTGTTTCTTAAGAATCGTTTAGTATATCTCAAGACGATTCCTTTCATCATCTTATCTTCAACACTTATTGCAGTTCCTTCTATCTCACTACAATCAACTCTCTTCTTTGTGAATCCCTTCACTAATTTCCAACATCCTTTGTTTTTGAAAATGGCATGAACAAAGTTTAAAGGCCAAAAGAAATCTTTGACACCCATTACTAGCTATGGCGAGGCTCTCAGCCATGAACAAGAGTCTAAAACTCTTGTTTCTGAATCTTCTTCTTTGTCACCAATAATAGGATTGTTAAACACCTCTACTGAACCTATTTTTGTCTCTTCTATTAAAAAGGCCCGATTTTTAGAAGCATCCATACAAGAGACTCCATTACATGCATACGAGAAAAAGCAAAAGATTTTGGCGTCGCCTGAAGAATCAACCTTTGATTCATCCACCGGACACAATGAATCAACAAGCAGCAATATGTTTATAATTCTGAGGAGGAAAGTCTTGACGACTCAAAGCCTAGCTTGTTAGAAGAAGAAGAAAGAGAAGCAAAAGAAAAAGAAAAAGAAAAAATCTTCTAGTGAAGAAGAACACACTCTGTGAGAATAGTCTCTAGTAAGGGGAAGCTGATGAAGAAAGTACGATTCCATTCTCCATCTCCAGTTTCAAGATCTTCAACAATTTCTCCTTCTCTATCTACTCTTACTCTGCTTACCCTTACCCCTAAAATCTCTGCACCACCATCAACATCTACTCCTCGACCCGATTGCACAGGTCGAAATTTGTCAAAAGAACACTGGATCACCAATGATGATGATTGAAATGAAGAATTGGTTCATTTGGTGAGGCACCCATGAACCAAAGAAAGTCTCCTAATGTAGGCTGAGAAAACATTTGTAATTGAAAAAAAAATGAATCCTGAAGAAGAATCGAGAAAAAAAAGAAGCTTTGTTAAAAAGAAAAAAGGAAGAAATAAGAAAAGGGAAAAAGCATATGCTTGTAGAAACTCTATTTGAAGAAATTCCTAAGGCTAAGAGATCAAAGAAAACAAAAGTTTCTGCACAAAAGAAAGGAAAATCTTCAGCACCACCAAAAATGTTTCAATCGATGGAAGTAGAAACAAGATACAAAATGAAGTACAAGAAAAGAAAGATGGTTATTGGACATATTCTACTTCCAATGTTGTTTGATGAAATATGTTTTCTTGTTTACTCTTATTTTGTGTCTATTGGCTAACAAAAATTCTTAAACTTGCATGAAACTGTTTGTGATGATCTGGTTCGATCATTTTATACACATATGAGAAAAGAAGTTATTGATGGAAAGAAGACAATTGTCTCCTAAGTTAGAGAATGTGAAATTCTCTTGACTGAAGAAATTTTAAGGAATCTACTAGATATAACTTCAATAGGGAGAACTGACTTCTCATGCCATAAGTGGGATATCGTTGTTTTCGATTTGGGTGAAGTTGTACAATCAATATGCATTAATGCTAAAATACCCTAAGACGACAGATTATGGTGCCAACAATTGGACCTTTTTCAAAGATGCTTACATCCCCTCTGTTACATCCTTCTTTCCAAGGAGCAATTCAGTTGAAAGATGTAGTTTATTAGACACTTATATTGTCTACAACTTATTGAAAGGTAATCAAATTAACCTTCCCTCAATGATTATACATTTTATGTTGGATAAGGCAAGTCATAAAAATACTACAAGGGGAATGCTAACTAAGATATTTGCATATTATGACGTGTCTTTCGATGATCTGGAATGGTATGAGCCTAGAAAATATTACTCATCTATTCCATTCCAATTTGGATATAAACTAAAAGACAACGTCTGAGTGCAAAAGAAGTTAGAAAGAATAGTAGATGTCTTGGGTCCTGCCCCAACTCAACAACCTCCTGTGCCCGCTGTCAATTCTCCAGAAACCAACAATGCGAACATCCAACAACAACTGAGGGAAATTTGGCTGCATTAGGATCAAATCAAGGACTTGCAACATATCCTTCACATTGTTATTGATTCACTTAAAGAATACTTTCGTTAAAACGATACTTTTATTACATTTTTCTACTAATGATTATTTTTGTATGATTTTTGTGTTATATAATTGTTGGTGACGTCTTTCTGATATTTTGACTCTTTGTGCTTTATGGTGATGATCTTTGATTTTACTTCTTTTTGATAATGACAAAGGGGGAGAGTTAAGAAAAACTATATTTTGATATATTTTGCTAATGTTGTCTGGTGATATATTTTGTCAGAGATATCTATATTATGATTGTGTCTAAGTTATCTTTTGATAGGCTCCTTCCTTAAGAAAGGTTCCTTTTAATCATGATTGTGAGTAATGACATATAAAGTTTACAGGTAGTAAGGACATATAAAATTTATAGGTATCTTTCTTAGTTATTTGAATTTTTGAAAATATATCTGTTATTGCTTGCCATCATCAAAAAGGGGGAGATTGTTAGCTCAAGGGTTTTAAATTAATGATTTTGATGATAACAATTAATAATATTTTTGTTAAAATTTCAAATTGTTAAGATTTCAAAATTCAAATTTATTGGATTATTTTTCTCTCTGAAAGATAACAATATTTAAGAGATTGTCTGTTCAAATAAAAGAAAAATGTTTTCCTATTTTTACGTAAATAAATCTAAAAAATTCATTTTGATAATAATAAACAGTTCCACAATATCTGGAATGGATAAGCTCCTATCGTATAAAGGATCCTGTTATTCAACCAATTCGATAGTCAACTTCAAAGACATAGTCAAAGGATTATTCAAACAATCAGATACTTGAAGATTATGTCAAAGATAATGAGAAAGATGTTATAACAGAATCAAAGCTGGTTAAGTCAATTAGTCGATGATCAATTTGAAGCAATGACTAGTTGAAGGGAATCTTTATTTAAAGGAGAGCTACTACATTTGATTATACAACACACTTCAGAAGCACATCATTAGCATCAATACTTGTTCTCAAAAAGTTATACCCTATTCCTTTTGAGCTTTAAAAAGTGAAAACACTCTATCGAGAGAGAGATTGATATTTATTGGAGCTTATATTTGAGCAAACTTTACTTTCATTAGTTGAGAACTTATAGAGGCTTGATAAATACTACTAATGTGGAAGATTGAAGAATCCAAACTGCAAACCTTTGCAATTCTAGAACACTAGTTTCGAATTGATCCCACTAAGAAATTGTAAGTCGTAAGATAACAAAAGTAGTGTTATAAACAAAACTCCATTTGTGAGCTCAATAGATCTTGCATCATTTCATGGCTAATAATTGTTGTAATAGCTAATCACATTTCTCTATTAACTTCAGCTTTCTTTGTAAAATCTAGTCTAGGCACTAGGATTAAAAAATGTCCCAGTTGCAAACAATGGAGAAGAAAGTTGTCTTTCTCATCTCTCATTGATGATTGTAAGATACGGTGAGTACAAAGAAGGCCTATGTTTTAGATTGGCTTTGATTGCTTCCTTCGTCCTCTCTATAACATTAAAAAAAACATTATTGACTTTTCTTCACTATCAGCCAAGTGAAGCACCCTCACCAAAGGCTCATGAACTCGAATAACAAATTGACATTAAAACCAAAATTCTCTATCTTCCAGTATAATGTTGGAAACCTCCAATCCAGCATTAGACCTAGTGTGCTAAGATGCAACCCACTTATCACTTGTAAACATTTGTCTTAACTCTTTTTTCATCAAAACAAAAGATTGAAGTGATAAGAAATTCACTGCAAATCTTATTACAGTAGGATGACATAAATTCCTACCATTGGTAAATTCCTTTCTCATTAAATTTAATACTCATGCACGATTATAGATAAACATGGTCACTTTTTTAGCTTTTTGCATGATCTCATCAATAATAAGAAAATAATTAGGATCCCTTATATTTTCCAGGATTAGGTAAATGCCATGTGTAGCACAAGGAGTCCAAAAAAAGATTTATACCTATTTTGTAACCTTCTTCCTACCACTTTATAAGTGAAATCATTGTCAGTAATGAACTGAACAATGTTTTCTAACCCCACTTTATTCACAACTTCATCAAATATCTCAAATAAAGTATCAATATTTCTAATAAGGCCAGAAGCATCAATAGACTTTAAAAACATTGAGTCATTTACACAATAAACCAAAAAATTAATAATAGGCCCTTGTCTCTTATTTTTCCAACCATCACACATAATTGAATACCTAAAAGTAGCTCAATACTCTTTCTGCCAAATAACTTTTAATTTCATAAACTGAGCAACTCAAAAGTTTACCTCTTAAGTCATCAATCGAAGAAGCTTTGTATCCCGAACCGTAAGAGGCTATTGCATCCACCATTGACTGATAATAGTAAGATTGAGAAGCATTGAATAATGAACCTGTATCATACCACCATCTAGCTACTGCCATATTGACATTATGAGTCGCATCTCTTGATTGCATTGCACTACGAATTAAGCGTTGGGCTCTAGGAGTTGTTCATGATGCAAAAAAACTAGTCACCAGCCTTCTTCTTTTCCTACTATCAGGTCCAAGTGTAACATTCACTTCTTGCTGGGCTTGGGATGGAATACTAACACTACCACTACCAACTACCATTACCACTACCACTACCACCTTCAACATTTTCACAATTATCATGAAAACTAATAAACAAACTTCTACTATCAATTTCAAAATTCAACCTTTCCCTTTTATGTTAGACCCCGATCCCTTTTTCCTTATTAAATAGGTTTGTTTAAATTGTTTGCAATATGTATTGTCTTTTGATTAGTATTAATTTAGGGTTTTAATTTATTTTGAGGTTTAGATTAATAATAATTTGGGATTTTAGTGCTTAAGTAAGAATTATTAATTGAAGGAATTTAGTTAAATTAGAATTTTAATTTTGGTGTTAGATTTTAAAAGAATAAGAAAATGTTAAATTAGGCCATAAAATAGTGTTAGGATAAATTAGGAAGTGTTTATATGGTTTTAAGGCTTTAGGTTATGAAAGTGGGCTTTTAGCCCTTTGGAATGTCATTTAAATGATGGGGGAAGCAAACAAGTGGGCTAGGGTTTTAAGGTGAATTAAATGAAAAAGAAAGGAAGCATTTGGGCTTTTAAGTGGGAGCCCACGAAATTTCAAATGGGAAGGAGGGAAATGAAAATTTGGGAAAGGTTATAAGGAGGGAAACTACTTGGGCTTGAAGATTTGGGCTTAGGGTTTAAGTTAAAGGGGTTAGGTTAATGTAAGGAAGCATGTAAGGCATAGGATTTTTTTTAAAAGGAAAAGAAAGTTTCCTAAGGCTAAAAGAGAGGAGGCTTATACGAAAATGAAGGGAGGCATATGCTATGTCGTTTTTGGCTTAGGGAATAAGTGAGAAAGTTAGAAAGTTAGGTCATTTTTGCTTAACCCATCCGAAACACACAAGAGAGGAGAGTGAGAAGAGAATATCAAAAATGCAAGGGAGAATAGAAGAGTGGTAGGTTCGGCCATCAAGAAGAAGAAGAAGAAGAAGAAGAGAAGAAGGTTAGTTCAAGTGGTTTATGTAAGAAGAAAAGGAAGAGAAAGAGTTTCTCCATCTTTAGAAGCAAAAAGAAGCTTGCGTGGGTTTCCTACAAGGTAAGGGAATTTGAAATTTATTGGTTTTGTTGTTAGGATTTCATCTTCCTTGTTTCAAATAGATGGTTAGAAGAATAAGGTAAGAAGAAAAAGAGGAGAAAAAAATCAGATTATATGGATTAGGGATTTCGAAATTTATAGCTAGATTTGTTAGAGTTTTATTTTTCATGCTTTTAAAGGATGGTTGGAAGAGTTTATAGAGAAAAAATAAGAAAGGAAAGAGTTTCCCTTCATTAGAAACTAGAAGGGGTGATGTCGTGGGTTTCATGAGGGAAGAAGAAGTTGAAATTTCATGGCTTTATTGTTAGGGTTTGTCTAATGGTGGTTTGAAGAGTGTTTTGTGTAGGAAAGAAAGGAAAGAAGAGGAGTATTGGAGGTTTCAAAAAAAAATCAGATTGGATGGCTTGATATTTTCGAAAATTTTGATGAGCTTTGAGGGGGGGTTTTAGTTAATATAGCATAGGAAAGGTATAGGAAAGGTGTAGGTAAGGTTCGGTAGGTTTAAATTCAAGTTTCGACATTTTTGAAAAATTCCAGCATTGTGCTTTGTGGTTAATTAGAATTATTATGCTTTGATTAGGTCAATTAAGACATTTGGAGCTTGAGGAAGGACAAGTTAATCAAGTACCAAGCCAAAGAAGTCAAGGTGGGTAACTTTTTAATAATTGAGTAATGAGCTACTTAAATATCTTTTAAATGTTTTCCTATGATTTTCAAAGTTTGAATGAAGTGGTATTTATGATAGTTTAAATATGTATTATGTGCCTTTTTATGTAAATACATTGTGTAAATATTTGTTTATTGTTTGTCAAGATTATGTGAAGGTGAATTGTTGTAATGGCCAATTGTGGCCAATCTTTATGAATAGTGTAATGTTTGGAAAATTGATTGAAAGTGAAAAGATTTGAGTATGTGATTTTGGATGAATGC
>JANZLC010000001.1:4884629-4898035 GCA_026413385.1 Erythroxylum gracilipes
GAGGTCACGAGTTCGAATCGTGGCCAAAGAGGACAATACTGATTAAGGTTGTGGTGCCGTGGTATAACCCACAAACACACGCCGGGGTATAACCCCCAAACACCGAAAGGTAGGGTGTGGGGCCCAACAGGATCAAATTGAAGGGTATGATTTGCATAATCACCAAATAATGAATGTCATGTCTTATAAAATTGTTCATATACATTATTCAAAATATGATGATCAAGTTGAAGGATATATTCATAACATTAGGATCAAGTTGAAGGATATAGCTTTGTTTAGAAATGTTTTTTTTTCTTATTCAAACCTTTGAATCTTCTTTTCATTTCTAACAAACCATAATATTATATCCACCATTCTATATTTGGTTCTTAAATATAAAAGTTACTTCTAGCATTTTTAATGGAATTAATAAGGCTTAGTATAAGTGGTTGAAGTTTAGCCTACAACATGTTCACAATTTAGAAAAAGTTCCATTTGGACACATACATCACTACTTTTACACATTATCTATTATAAAAATTTATGATAGCCCACACATATATATTACCAAATAATTCAACATATTTTACATATTGATTAAATGGAAAGAAATGGTAGTTTATGTTTCTAACTTTCTCTAATTTCAATTCAAAGTTTCAAGCATCACAAAACATACATAAATAATTTTCATTTTCCAATTCCAACAATTTTATTTCTAACATTTTCCGACAATTTCAATTCAACTATTACAAAACATATATAAACAATTTTCATTTCCAATATTTTCCATTCCTAATAATTTTCAACAATTTTGAACAATTTTAATTCAAAGTTTCAAACATCACAAAACATACATAAACAATTTTCATTTCTAAATTTCCAACAATTTCATTTCCAACAACCATCAATTTCAACCATCACAAATTCACAATTCACAAAATAATGAAAAATACATAAACAATTTGCATTTTCAACAATTTCCAACAATTTCCATTTCCAAATTCCAATAATTTCATTTCTAACATTTTCCAACAATTTCAATTCAACCATTACAAAATACATAAACAATTTCTATTTCCAACATTTTTCATTTCCAATGATTTCCAATAATTTCGAATAATTTCAATTCAAAGTTTCAAACATCATAAAACATACATAATCAATTTTCATTCTCAAACAATTTTCATTTCCAAATTCCAACAAATTCCAATAATTTCATTTCTAATATTTTCCAACAATTTTAATTCAATCATTACAAAACATACATAAACAATTTTCATTTCCAACATTTTCCATTCCCCATAATTACCAACAATTTTAAACAATTTCAATTCAAAGTTTCAAATATTACAAAACATACATAAACAATTTTCATTTCTAAATTTTCAACAATTTCATTTCCAGCAACTATCAATTTCAACGATCAGAAATTCACAATTCACAAAATAATAAATTATACATAAACAATTTGCATTTTCAATAATTTTTATTTCCAAATTCCAATAATTTTTAACAATTTCATTGCTAACAATTTCCAACAATTTCAATTTAGCCATTACAAAAACAAACATAAACAATTTTCATTTCCAATAATTTCCAACAATTTTCATTCCAATAATTTCCAACAATTTTTGTCACAAAATACACATAAACAACCAAATACAATGAATTTGTTTTTCAAATTTCAGAGCAAAAAACACACCCAAAAAATTAGAAACTAATTCAATGTCAGGTTGGGTCAGGTTTGAATTTGGATTTATTTTAGATCTGGCAAATTTAGGAGACTCAATTAGGTTGTTGTTGTGGTACGGTGATGGTCGCCAGATGATCGGAGAGGGAGTGGTGGCGATAGTGAAGAAGAGAGACAGTGAAAGTGTGAGAGAGACAATAAAGAGAGGAAGAGGAGAAGCACCATATGTCGAGTTTCAAAAAATTTTGATTTTTTGCATAAAAAGCCCTGTATTTTTTAAATTTTTGGTATCGATCGGTATACGGCCGATATTCTAAATACTACCAGTATCAAGTGAAGCAGGCTGGTACAGACATCTGATATTGGAACATCACCTTCTGTACTGTTTTCTGACTGGTATAATACGAGATTCATTACCATGATCAGACATGCAAGTTACCCTAAATATGATGTAAAAACGGACAGGGAATTGGTTGGCCTTCAAAGGCAATTACTACAGTCGAAGAGACAACAAACTCCTCATTAAGTATATAATACTAAGGACGAACAGGATAAACAAACACAAAAATTCATCCCGCCGTCCAAATGATCCAACGGTTATTTTTTCCGATATTTATTTCTCTCTCAGTCAGACGTGATTTCTTTTTTATTATTATTCTTATTCTTGCTCAATCACAGGCGTGATTTATTTTATGTTATTAATTCAATAGGATGTTTTTTTACTGAATATTTTTTCATCCTATAATTTAAATATGCTTACACTTAAATAATAGTCAATATTTATTCATCTCTCAGACAGGCGTGATTTTTTTTATTCTTATTCTTACTCACGCCTGTGACTATTAAGTCATAGGCATGATTTATTTTATGTTATTCATTCAGTAGAATTTTTTTTCTGAATGTTTTTTATCCTATAATTTAAATATACTTATACTTAAATAATAATTAATGAATTAATTTTGATATAATTAATAGTTATTGTAATATAATTACTTAAATCATGGTTAAATAATTAATTTTGATATAATTAATAGTTATTAGAATATCATAAATTAATTCAATTATTATTAATAATTATTGGTATATAATTAATTATTTGATTTATTAAAATATAGTTACTTGATTAAGTAGTCAATATTAATATTTGGTATATATGTTACTGTATTAATAATTATTGTTAATTATTGTTAATTATTATATAGTTTATATCACTGAATTTTTTTCATCCTATTATTTCAACATACTTAAATAATAGTTAATGAATTAATCATAGTTAACTAATTAATTTGATATAGTTAATAGTTATTAGAATATAATAAATTAATTCAATTATTAATAATAATTATTGGAATATATTAAATTATTTGATTTATTAAAATATGGTTACTTGATTATAATTTTGATATAATAAATAGTTATTATAATATCATCTATTAATTATATATAATATATTATATTAATTCGTATTATTTTTTGTTGTTTTAAATTAAACATAATTAATTGAAATATAATTAGCGCATTTTTTTATTTTAAATTAAATATAATTTAATTAAGTATATAACAGTATGTATAAAATAATGAATAATAAAAACAGTTTGTACTATTTAAATACACTTAAATCATTGGTTAAATAATTAATTTTGATATAATTAATAGTTATTAGAATAAAATAAATAAATTAAATTATTATTAATAATTATTGGTATATAATTAATTATTTGATTTATTAAAATATAGTTACTTTATTAAGTAATCAATATTAATATTTGGTATATATGTTACTATATTAATAATTATTGTTAATTATTATATAGTTTATATCACTGAATATTTTTTCATCATATTATTTTAACATACTTAAAGAATAGTTAATGAATTAATCATAGTTAATTAATTAATTTTGATATAATTAATAGTTATTAGAATATAATAAATTAATTCAATTATTATTAATAATTATTGGAATATATTTAATTATTTGATTTATTAAAATATAGTTACTTTATTAAGTAGTCAATATTAATATTTGGTATATATATTACTGTATTAATAATTGTTGTTAATTATTATTAATTATTATATAGTTTATATCACCGAATATTTTTCATCCTATTATTTCAATATACCTAAATAATAGTTAATGAATTAATCATAGTTAATAAATTAATTTTTATTTAATTAATAGTTATTAGAATATAATAAATTAATTCAATTATTGCAATATAATTAATTAATTGATGTATCAAAATATAATTACTTGATTAAGTAGTAAATATTAATATTTAGTATGTATGTTAATCTATTTATAATAATTATTATTATATACTAAATATGTATAATATCATTATATATATATTTATTTGTATATATTCATGAAACCTGTGTTGTTGGGATGAAAAATTTGATTATAGTGTTAATTTCGTAGTTGATAGATTATTAGTGATCAGGTGATGTGGAAATGAATTTTGGGGTTTGAAATAGCAATGAAATGGTGTATAGGGTTAGTGTAGAAGATTAAAGAATGAAAAGGTGTTATGCTCTGCTCTCTGTTTCTTAACTGTGCATGTACATATTTATGCATGTGTATACGTGAGTAAGTGAATACCTTAGAGATGATCAAGAAAATGAATTTTTGAGTTGGAGAGTAATTACAAAGTGATGGTCTGAGATAGAAATGAGTGTATAAATGAAAGTTGAGAGGAAAATTGAGAATATGGAAAAATGTTGAAAATGCAGAAAAGGTTACATAACAAGAATAGGATGAACCATGAATTTTTGGCTTTTGATGGTTCTTGACTAAATTTGCATTCTTAAGGAGTAGTATGAATTGTGATGAATGAGTTTATTGAAATGGAGTAAAAAGATTGGTAATAAAAATTGAAGTGTTAGATTACAGTGAATAGAAGTCTGGAAATTTTCTGAGAATGAATAGTAAGAGAGTTAAAATTTGATCTGAAACTTTCATGAATTTACTGTACTGATCTAGAGAGATTTTGACAAAATGGTTTGCATAAAAGTTGTAAATCTTTCTTTAAGCTTTCCATTGATATAGAGTTTGCAAATTTTGGAGTTTTAGATCAAAAGTTATAGAGTTTAGAAGTTTGGTTTTGGTGAAGAAGAAGAGGTGGAGTTACACCATCGTGACTTCGGTGGGTTAAAGGCAAAAGTCACTATCGTGCAATTGCACGATAGCGACTCTGGGTGTTTAAGGCTGAAAATTGCTATCGTGCAACTTTGTCACGATGGCGACTTTCAAGAGTTGTTGGCTGATGAATATCTGATAGTTTTTTTGGCTATATCTTCTTCGTTCGACCTCCAAATGACCTGGTTATTGAACCATTAGACTCGTAAGACATTTCTCTACCTCTCCACCAAAATTTATAATAATCTGAAATCAATTTAGAGGGTTAGAGTGAAAAACGCGGGTCAGGTCTGACAGTGTATGTTGTTCAACCTTTTTGTCATTATCTGTCACACCCATATCTTATTACTCTCACGCCCATGACTTCTGCACCCCTGTGACTTTCTTCACTCACCCCCGTGAGTTAAATGCAAGACTCATGTTAAATTGTCACATCAAAACACTGTGCTCTTCATGAATTGTTGGCTGTGATTTGCTATATATCGAGAGCATTGTGCAAGCTAAACCGTCTTGCTTCTTTCGACCATAACTTCTTCACCCAATGTCCACATGACTTAATTCTTAGACCAATAGATTCATAAGATATTGAATTACATATCTACCAAAAATTATAGCTTTCTAAATTGGTTTGGATGGTGAATTTAATATGGAAATGTGACTGTGCTGAAGAATGATAATTGATAGGATTAATTTACTAAACATACTTCAGTGTTTTGATTATATCTGGATCTATAAGATTTCAAATGAGATGATTTTTGTTTTAGAGTAAACTAAAGAAATAGGGCTAGAAGTCATATGAAAAAGTCTAATTATGATTCAGTCTCTAAGATGTTCAATTTCTGACTGGAATTTGTGTATAGTCTACTGTTTTGGATAAGAGCAGTCCTAAAATGTTTGAGGCATATCTTCCAAAGTACTAAATTTACTGTACTAATCTAGAGATATTTTGACAAAATAGTCTTCATGAAAGCTGTAAATTTTTCTTTAAGCTTTCCATTGATATAAAGTTTGCAAAATTTGGAGTTCTGGATCAAAAGTTATGGAATTTAGAAATTTAGTTTTGGTGAAGAAGAAGAAGTGGAGTTGCACAGTCGTGTTGACTTCGGTGGGTTAAAGGCAAAAGTCGCTATCGCGCAATTGCACAATAGTGACTCTTGTTATTTAAGGGTGAAAGTCTCTATTGTGCAAATGCATGATAACGGCTTTGTTGTTTGCACAATGGCGACTTTCAAGAGTTGTTGGCTGATGAACATCCGATAGGTTTTGGCTATATCTTCTTCATCCGACCTCCAAATGACTTGATTCTTGAACCGTTGGACTTGTAAGACATTGCTCCACCTCTCCACCAAAATTCATAACAATATGAAATCAATTGAGAGGGTTAGAGTTAAAAACGTGGGTCAAGTCTAACAGTGTATGTTCTTTAACCTTTTCGTCTTTATCTGTCACACCCATGACTTATGACTCTCACACCCATGACTTCTGTTGTTGGACCCTAAAATTTTTCTTCTTGAATTAAGCATGATTTAAATAAATTATGAGATTTGATGGATTTATTTTTGGAGCTAATTATTATGTAAATGTTAGTAGGATTTTATTATATGGTTTGGTTGTATTAAAAGTTGTAGAAATTAGAACAAAAAAAATAAAATGAAGAGAGAAAGAAGAAAGTGTCGTGGGAGAGAAGGAGAAAAAGAAGAGAAAAGCTAAGGTTTGGAGATTTTTGAAGAATTTGGAGACTTTGAGGCTAAATCAAGTAAGTATGAGCATTATTCCATCTTGTTTGGTTAGATGAAACTCCAATATAGCTTAACATGTGTGGGAAGCTATTGAGGAATGGTTTATGTAAAGGTTTTTATTGTTGGTTAATGATCAAACGTAGATTTTGATGTTTTTGTTATTGATATTAGCTTGAAATGAGCTTAAAAATGAAATAGGAATGATGTTTTAGGGTTAAGATGGGTTATATTTGAAAGATGGGAGGTATATAGTTGATGAATGTCGAAAAATGCCTTCAGAATGAATTTCTCGAAAAGTTCGCCGCGACGAACTTCTGATTTCGCCCCGGAAAACTTTTGATTTCGCCGTAGCGAAATCCAGTTTTTCTGCACAGACATGCTTTAGTATTCTGGGAATAACTTTTGATGTAGATGTCCAAATTGATTGATTTTTGATTTGCTATAAACTAGAGACATAGGGCTACAAGTTGTATGAAGGAATAAAGTTCCAATTATGTAGCCCCCCTTATAGCAGGATACACACCGGGACGCCCGGAGGTCATTCCGGTACATAACCTACGATAAGAGCGAGCTACGATCAAGCACTACATTCACTCCCTATGGCATCATATTAAAATCACTTGAAAAGCATCATAAGAAAATCATAATATTTTTAAAACCAACTTTTCCTCATTTCATTTCACAAAATCGATGACTACATTGTGTCTTTCACATTTCCCTAGGTACATCATTAAACCTAATACAAAAGTACTACATGAAAAAGGAAATGTATCAAATCTATCTAAGCCATCCAAATGTCCCAACTGACCGACCTTTAGGCCATGACTTCACTTGCCAAAACACAATCTACATGGCAGTGGAGCCTCTCAGTAGCTAGAGTCGTCTCTCGGTCCTGAAAAGACAACGTTGCAATTTTGATGAGTTTTGCGAACTCAATGAGTGAACCATCATTGATGAATTCACCGGATCTTATACACATACCACAATTTGCACAATTACTTATTTTAAGCATACATTTATTGTTCAGATACTCACATATCATGGCATGTTACATAGTCATTCAATATCACCTTGCAAACCATTCATGATATTCAGTCTTATAATATTATATGCATGAGACTCATGTTCATTCTTATTGTTGTGACTGAGTGCCAATCACTTATACAAATATTGGCCCATAGGCTTAGTCAGAACAGAGTTCACGGAGCATAGCTCTACGTACAGAATCAGAATTCACGGAGCAAAGCTCTACGTGCAGAATCAGAGTTCACGGAGCAAAGCTCTACGTGCAGAATCAGAGTTCACAGAGCAAAGCTGTACGTGGAAGCGCTTCAAACTAGCTACTCAAGTCACAACGCCTTTATTTGAGTATGCATTTTATGAAATGCATCACATACTGATCATGTCATATCACATATGATGTTAAATCAGAAACTCACATTCATCGAACCTGAGTCCGGCATTCAACTTTCGTGAGAATACACATAACATATAGAATTTCACAACGGATCAAAACACTTCCAATACATGCCCAACTATTATACTCCTCGAGCTTCAAGTCCAGAATTCAGAATCAGATCACAAACATTTCAATAATATGGAACTTTAAACAAATCAAAACTCAGAACAAATCAATCCTGGGAAAACATCTAGATTGACTCATGAGTTGCTCCCGAAGCTAAAGCCTGGAAGATCCGGCAACGTCTGGAGGTTGACGTTCCAGTTGCCCCTCTAAACAAATGATATACACAATATCACAATTTGCACCATCATAAGTATTCGATAATGCACATGTATGGCATGAATTATGTACAATGCATGTTTATGATAATCTCGGGTACTAGCTGTCATAAAATCGATCTCAAATCCAAACTCATCTAAGTATAATTTATACTTAGGTTTATGCCTCACTAAAACCATTAAATTCACAATTCATTTCTCATTGAATCACTTCAGATTTTTCCAAGACACCCCTTTTGGGTCTACTGTTCACCTTCAATCAAAAGGTGAAAATGAGATAATTAGGTCAAACTTTCTACTAGACAAGTGTTCCTACATCTTATCTTTCCATTGATACCAAAATCACTCAATTTGGTTAAGTGAGTCAAAAGATATACTTCAAATATTTTTGGACTACTCTTGTCCAAACAGTATACCATGCACAACTTCCATATGGAATTTAAACATCTTAGAGACTGAATTTGATTCCAATTTCTTCATACCATTTGTATCCCTATGTCTTTAGTTTACCACAGAACAAAAATCATCTCATTTGGATCAGTAGAGCTCCATAAATCATCGAAATACTAAAGTAAGTTCAGTGGAATAACACCAGTTCATATCCTTTAAGAGCACACTCACTGTCCCTATCCCATGTTTTTCACTCAATCTTTCTTACTTCAGTTCAGATAGCTTAGATTTTTTTTAGAGATGTAGAGTGATGTCTTATGAATCCAATGGTTCAATAATTAGTTCATTTTGGGATCTAAAGAGGAAGTTATGGCCAAAAGAATCAAACATATTTTTGTCCTTACTCATATTGTACATATCTTGGTACAAGTGTCATAACTTATGCTACAGATGTCAGATTGATTTTGTGTTTAGACGGTTTGAAAGAAAACTTCGAGATCTACAACTTTCATGAAGACCTTGAAGACAAATTTGATCTTCTAAAAGATAAAAATGGAACAAAAGACAAAAGATGAACAGTAACTTCGTCTTAGAACTTAGTCTTAGAACTTCATCTTAAAACTTTGTCTTAGAACTTCGTCTTAAAACTTCGTCTTAGAACTTCTTCTTAATTTTATCTCCAAAATGTCTCCACTTATAAAGATCATAACTTTAAGCTCAGATATCCAAAATTTTCATAGTATATTCCGTTGGAAAGATAAAAGAAAGATCTACAACTCTCAAGAAGGCAACTTTGCCAAAATTTATCTAAATTAATCCAGATTTTCTCCCAAACTCAAAACATGAATTTTACAATCAGCTCCCAACGTCTTGCACCCAGTTCTCAGCTTCATGAAAACTTTTGAGATTCTTAGAGACAGAATTGAAATTCAATGTCTTCATACAAAATGTAGCCATATATCTCTATTTTAATCCAAATTAAGAATCATCTTGTTTGGACAACTAGAGAAAATGTTGTGGCTAAAATACTGAAGCATACTCAGTGAACATTTTCCAGAGTTAAACAACAGCTTAATGCAGCACAAGATAGAATGAAGAGTTATACTGATGCACACCGAAAAGAGATGGAGTATGAGGTCGGTGAGAAAGTCTTTCTTTCTTTATTTCAAAATCTTTCCTTACACAACTCATACCAAGATTACCCTTTTCTACTTCATTTACTCCTCATTCTCAACTTCATTTCAGATCAATGTCCTCCATAAAGAAAATTATAATCCATGGCTAATCATAAACACCAAAATCAGAATATACATATATGCACATATTCTTCATCAACTTACAACACATATTCAACTTCATTTTTGTTTTCATTTCACTTCTAGCTTTCACCTTAATTCTTTATATTTCGAAAATCTCCTATCCACCACAACACCGTAGCAAAAATCATGAATTTATCCACATTTCTATTCACTACTTTACTCTTGTCTGTCATTTCAAATTCAAAATTTTCATTAATTTGTTCTTTACTCGTGACTAATCACCAAAATTTCTTACTCAATAGTTTTAATCTTTCACGAAAAGTTCGAGGTCCAACAGGCGACATAAATAGAGAAAGGAGTGTGGTCATGGATGAATAAGGGTGGACCAAAAACCCTTATTAAAAACATTCAATACATAGAGACAAGGGAAGCAGCTGGCGGAGGAGAGAAAGGAACGAAGACAGTGAGTGTGCTTGAATAAAAGAGGACCAAAAACCTTTATTAAAACATCAACACATAGGATAGAAGAAGAGGAAGCTGGCGGCAATAAGAGAGGAGATAAAACAACATTGGCCAAGAAGATAGCGTGAGCAGTTGTGCGTGAATAGTAGGAGATAGCGTGAGCAGCTACAGCAGCAGGAGAAGACTAAATATTGGGTGTTTTAATTTGTTTTTATTCCTTATTTGTTTTAATTTTTGTGGATTTAATCAATGAAAATATATATTATGACCATGATTTGTGTTACATTGATAAATATGTGTGAGTAAACTTTTTTCAGTTGAGGTTAGGATTGATATTGGATCTAGGACAATTTTGTGATATTAGTTTTTGCTTGATTGAATGCATATTTAGTCCTAATTTAGCTTGATCACCTAGATTAAGGCCTTAGATGATTGAAGGGCCATAACCAATGGGATTTAATTTGTCAAAAAATTAATCAAGCAACATACTTGAGACTAAAGTGTAGATCAACCTTAGGATCTTGTGTGAGGATATCTAGGATTAACGAACTTAATTTTAGGTTTTTTGTTTTGAATACCTTTTATTCCAAATTATCTATGGACCAAGTAGGTAACTCGGATTTAGAAGAGAAGGGAATTCCTATGAACATTGGGTTTGACTTGCTTAAGTGAAGTAAATCCTAAATCAATCCACCATAACAAGTTTCAGTGTCTAATCCAATTGAAATCCGATACCTTAGCCAATTTCTGTCATTTGATTAAGTCTAGTCATTTTTAATTCGTACTTGGAATCTTGCATATTTCCTTGATTCACTTACTTTATTTTATTCTCAAATCAATCAATTCTTGATCGTCTGAGTAATTTTGCATCGTTTAATTTAATTGTCTTGCATGTTGGAATCCCTTGGGTATGATATCCGGTTCTTACCGTTTTATATTACTTGTCGACAGGGTACGCTTGCCTCTAGTTGGTCTAGATAAAATTTAATTTATGATGCTTTGTTTAGACCGCAACAAGTTTTTGGCGTCGTTGCCAGGGATTATGTCCTTATTGTGAGTCATTAGGTTAGACAGTATTAATTGTCTCAGATTTAATTCTTGCTTCGTTGTTTATTTGCATATTTTAATGGTTTGCTTGATTGCTTTACTTCAGTGTGTTTTATTTTCCATTCTTAGCTCTGTTACTATTATTTTTTTATTTATTCCAGTTTGCTTATGCTCATTCGTGGTCAAAAGCCCGAGAATTTGATACTAGAGACTGAGATTGAAAAAACTACTCACAGGTTGCGCAAGGAAACCAGATTGGCCCAAAATAGTAGCACAGAAAAAGGGATTAAAGAAGAGAAATTTGTAGAGATGGAACAACGCGAGGAAGGGTTGATGCCATGCCACATCCTGAAGAGAGAAGGGAGTTGACTATGATGGATTTGACTATAGGGCACAATAATAGACCCATACCTCCCATTATAAGGCTAACGATCACAACTGCGAGTTTTGAGATTCCTCACAGCATTACATCTATGGTGAGAGCAGCTCAACTTGGAGGATTGCCTTTGGACGATCCGAATACCCATTTGGAGACCTTTCCGGATATTTGTGATTTGATCAAGCAAAATGGAGTGTCGGATGATGAGGTGAGATTAAGGTTATTCCTATTTTCTTTAAGGGATAAGGCTAGAGCATGGTTGGCTAGTTTACATTCAAGATTGATTACTACGTGGCATGAGATGATAAGATTATTTTTGGCTAAATTTTTCCCTCCTGCCAAGGTTGTAAAGATGAAGAATGAGATCACTTCTTTTACCCAATATGAAAATAAAAGTCTATATGAAGCGTGGGAGGGATTCCGAGATATGTTGACACAGTGTCCTAGTCATGGGTTCTCCACATTGCAGCAGGTTAATACTTTTTATATAGGAATGACCCCATCAACAATGAGTACCATAGATGCTACAGTAGGAGGTAGTTTAATGAGGAAGACGCCAGATCAGGCCTACAGGTTGATTGATGAGATGGCCATAGCAGCTTTCAGTATCATACAGAAAGGCATCCCAGACAACCTACAGGAGCTCGTGTAGTAGACAACACAGTGGCTTTATCAGCTCAAATAGATTTTTTGATGAAGAAGCTGGATAATCTGATGCACAGTGTGAGAGGAGAAGCTAGTTCTTTATTGAGGAGTTGTGCTATATGCGAGCATTGTGGTGGAGATTCCTATGCAACTTTTGAGTGTCAAGTTGGGAATCCTTTTTCTCAAGAGACAGAAGAGGCACATTATGTGGGTAATTATAACAGACAGAGGGAGGATCCATATTCTAACACCTACAACCCAGGGTGGAGGAATCATCCAACTTCTCTTAGCGGAACGATCAGTTGGGACCACAGTCATCCAACGTTTAGAGATAGCCACCTCTAGTTTCAAGGCCCCTAATTATATGCCACCAGAGAAATCTAATCTTGAAGAGCTACTCTTAAAGTACATCTCCACCACTGAGGTTAGGATGCAGAATCAAGAATCTTCTATCAAAAATTTGGAGAATCAGATAAGCTAGATTGCAAGTTTGTTGAAGGAAAGACCTTTTGGTTCATTGCCTTGCACTACTGAGGCCAACCTGAGTGAACATGCAAAGGAAATCTTGTTGAGGAGAGGCAGACAACTTGAGGAAGTTAAGGAGAAGCAAAAGGATAAAGGAGTGGAAAAGAATGAAGAAGAAGAGAGTCGGGAGAGTAATAAGGAGGCCAAGGAAGCACCAGCTGAAAAGGAGGATCATCCAAGATTATTTGTTGACCCCATCACACATTTGGTAAGACCTCAGATACCTTATCCTCAAAGGTTAAAAGGTACGCAATTAGATAAGCAGTTTGGTCGTTTTCTTAAGATATTTAAAAAGTTTCATATAAACTTTCCTTTTTTGAGGTCATAGTGCAGATGCCTTCTTATGCTAAGTTTTTGAAAGAAATTTTGTCTAATAAGAGGAGGCTTGAGGAGTATGCCACAGTGA
>JANZLC010000001.1:4898135-4908883 GCA_026413385.1 Erythroxylum gracilipes
ATGTAGATCTGTGCTGGATTGTCATTTGGTTTTGCTAAAAGATTCTGTCTTTTCTTTCACTTCATAATCGAGTTCATGAGCTGATGTTTGTGTGTGATTGAAAGTGAAGTAACTTGTGTAGAACCAAGATTCATATTTTACTTTGCTGGGTGATGAATTGTTTAAATTTATATTCTTTTGGAGATAAAAGTAGTTAAGTGTGGTGGAATTTTTGGTTGGCGATATTGTTGATTTGTAGTTTAGTTTTTACTTTTTACAAAATACATTTAAGCTATTTAAGCTATTAGTATTATTATTATCTATATTTTTATTATTTTTATTTTTTAATCTTTTTATTTATTATTATTTTATTATTATTTTATTTATTAATTATTATATTCATTATATACCTTTCTTACTGTATTCTTCATGTATTTACTCTTTCAACCTATTTCATTATTATCCTTGTTACATTTGTATATGGGTCTATTGGAGACAGCCTCTCTACAATGTAGGGGTAAGGCTGCGTACTATCAGTCCCCCCCAGACCCTGCTTCAGTGCGGGACTTCGGGGTATGATGATGATGATGATGATTTATGATATTCTAACTTATATATTTTTAATATAACAAATTAAAACCTTTTTAATAAAATATACATTATAAATTGTTAATATTTATAATTTGATTACAAATTTTTAAATTATCCATATTTATTTATACATTAAAATTATATGATAATATAACAAATTAAATTTAAAAGGCATTATGCGCAGTATGTGTATGTGGTGTTAAAGCAAAGAGCTGTAAGTTTGGATGTTATACCCTCTTTTTTTATAAAAAAAGTTAAGTGTACTTTTCGGGGGAAAGAAATCAATTTAAAGTTTATGATAAAAAATATTAAGGCCCATTTGTTTAGTTTTAATTTCTTCTAATTTTTAAAATTCACGAAAACTAAAAAAACTATTTTATTTTTATTTTAATATATTATTTAATTATTTGATAAATTAATTATTAATAAGAATTATGAATAATTAATTAATATTAAATATTTAATTAATTATAATTAATTATTGATAAAATTATTAACAGTTTAATTTAATTTAATTTAATTTAATAATTTAATTTAATTTTAACATTAATTAATTAATTAAAAACTAATAAATATAATTAAATTTACAATATCTTCAAAATATATAAATTTCAAATAAAATTTGATTAAATAATAAAATATATTTAAAATAAAATTTAATTTTAAAAATAAAATAATTTTATTAAAAATTTATTAATAAATATTACATAAGAGATTAAAATAAATGTAATTAATTAAAAATAATTTATCTAGATTAAAATAAATGTAATTAATTAAAAATAATTTATCTTTAAGTTTTATATAATATATAATTATCATCAATAATAAAATATAATTTATATTAACAATTAAGTAAAATTTTGTTTTTATTCAAAAGAAAAATAAAAACTAAAATCCATTAAAAAGAAAAGGCTCTTAGATTTTAAGTTCAATTTTGAGTTGAAAACGATGCTAAAGATACCGTACTGTAACGTATATGTTGGTATTGATCAATATCTATGGTACTGATAAAAATATTTTTACCGAAAACATATTTTTTAAAAAGTAAAGGGATTAAATTATAAAAAAAAAGTGAAAAGAAACTTTAGCCTAACCTAACTCTACCTCTCCCTCTCCCTCTCCCTCGTAGTGTCAACATTGGAAACAACTATCCTTTACAGTGGTTACTATTTATCGCCTTAATACTCTTCTCAACATCATCGAACTGTCGTCTTCTCATTCTTCTCCCGCTGTCTTCTCTAATCGCGTTTCCACCTCTCGCCACTCTGTAGGTATCTGCTTTATTATACTGCCACCTTCCCAGGAGATCATCTCCAGGTCGTTGCTACGAGCTTCTCTCTTTAGTCATGTTAGTCCTCTCCTCAAATAATTGTATGACATGGTAGTCTTTGACAATGTTATAAAGCTGTTTGACTGGCTTTTGGGCTCTTCAATTTTGAAGTTATTGGAAACTTGTAGTTACTTCAATACTTCTTTCAGTGTTTATGTTTAAAGCAGTTTGATTTCTAAGGGTATAATCAGCATAACGTGAAACTGTACATGATTATTTAATGATTTTTTATTTTTTATTTACAATAAATCCATTTTTATAATATGAATTGTCATTACCAAAAGAAGAAAGATGTAAATACGAGAAACTACTATATAAGATGGTTAATCAATTCTTGTATCACCCACTAGCTGCTACTTAAGAATTTCATTGTCTTCTTTTACTTTCATTTAGATATATATCTTATTCGTCATTAGTATTTGTTGCAGGATTTCCAATTGATGATGCTACTAAGAAGATAAATGCAGCTCACATAAGTTGCCGGCTGTACACCTATCTCTAATAATGAACAATTCTGAGGATTGGAAGTCTCTTTTCCCAATTGGTAGTGTTTTTGGAGCACCTTTCCTACTCTCAGGTCCTTCATTAAATGCAATATTGGGTCCTCTTCTCTTCAATCCCTGTCCTCAATCTCTAACCCAACTCTTCAATTCTTCCTCTCTCTCGCCTCTACTCCTCAATCCTCCTCCCCACTTTTCTCTATCTCGGTTTCTTTCTAGTTCAGATTTTCCCGTTCCTTCCTCTGTTTCCTTTTCAGTGGATTCATTACTTGGCCCCCAACAGCTCAACGATGCAGATTCTATGTTTTACCACAATCGCCTGCAACTCCTTCAATACCCAAATGGGAGTTCTGTTATTGTGTTCTTTCCAACTGGAAGCAACAACGAGCAAGTTGGGTTCTTAGTGGTTTCAGTTAAAGATAAGAACTTTGTTGCTAAGAGGGATCACGATGGTGGTATTTTTACAGCCAGAAAGAGTTTGAGTGAAAGGATTGTCAGAATCTTGATCAACCCAACTGAGGATTTAGGTTGCATTGGGTATTTGTTGGTTTATACCTTGTATTCTGTGCATTGGTTTTGTGTTAAAGTCAGTGGGGTTGATGAAGTGCCTGTGCTGGGGTATATGGGCTGCAAGAGTTTTAAGAGTTGTTCAATTTTGAGTGCTTGTTGGAGTCCTCACTTACCTGAAGAGAGTCTGGTTTTGACGGAGAATGGTGGATTGTATTTGTTTGATTTGGAATCTGAGAGTTATAACACCTATTATACAGGAACTAAGTTGAAAGTATCTTGGGGAAGCTATGCAAATTCAAGTAATTGTAAATGGTTGGGTTGTGAGTTCAGTTGGCATCCTAGGATTTTTGTTGTTGGACGTTCTGATATGGTTTTTCTAGTTGATTGTAGGTTTGATGAATGTAATTTGACATGTTTAGCAAATATTGATATGTTTGGTGTGTATGCTCCAATTGAAAAGGAAGAGTTAATCACTTTTTCTAGGGCAATTTCTGATCAGTTTCATTTTGTACTGGCTTCTGATAATATGTTGGTTGTTTGTGATGTGCGCAAGCCTTTAATGCCAGTATTGCAATGGCAACATGGTTTAGATAAACCTTGTTATGTTCATGTGTTTAGATTGTCAGAATTGAGGGCAAACTCAAGGTATAATAAAAATGAATGGGCTACTGAAACTGGTTTTGGCATTATATTGGGATCATTTTGGAATTGTGAGTTCAGTCTCTTTTGCTATGGACCATCTCTACCTGCACCTGAAGGATCAATGGCTTCAGAAATTTCAAAATTTTCAAAATCCTTTTATGCATGGGAGCTACCATCAGATCTTTTATTGTCAGGTCATGAATGTCGATGTGGGGCTTGTCTAGTAAGAGAAGAGTTTTCTAAAGATTACCTTCCCATATGGATTGATTGGCAGCAGAAGAAAGATTTAGTTTTGGGCTTTGGCATTTTAAGCAATGATCTATCTACCTTAATTTTTGAGCCAGATGAATTTGGTGGATTTACGCTGATTAGGTTGATGTCATCCGGAAAGCTTGAATTACAGAGGTATGTGGCTTCATGGGATTTAGTTAAAAAATATGAAGCATCCCATAGTGATTTAACACTTTCTTTGGAGGACAATTTTCTCCTCTCCATGGGTTTTGAAGATTCCAAATTCCCTAGGAAATTTAAGTATGTGGAACTGGCATATCTTGTGGCATATATGAATGGAAATCTTTTTCAACTCTTGAATTCGAATATGCTGAGGCCTAGCAAGGGTTCTTGCAAGAAAGATTCCTTTGGTGACTCTCACAAAGTATTATGTGAGAAGTTGAGGATTTTTAACTTCAGTGCGTCTAGAGCCTCCCCTGCCAGTGATATTGTTTTCAACGATATTAATTTGCCAGCAAGCATACATGAAGTTGTTTTGAGGAGACTGTGGACAGGTTTGCCAGTGGAACTCCTACAGCTTGCCTTTTCTAGCTATTCTGAGTTTCTAGAGGTGCTTTTGGACAAGAAAAAGCTCCCTCTGGAGTTTTTAGTTGTTCCAGACCAACCTCAGTTGCCTCCATTTTTTATAAGGAAGCCTTCAAGTTGCAGCACTAAGTGGTCAAGTAAGGTGCAGCCTAGTGACAATCTTGTTGGTCCAGTTCTTCCTGTTCCCATTTTACTCATACTTCATGAGTTCCGTAAGGGCCATTCTAGTTCAAAGGAACAAATGGACTTATTTTCATTTGAGGAGGAACTTACTTCACGTTGCAATGAAGTTTTGAAAGTAGCAAGGGAATTGAATATCTTAGATATTTTGTCGGAGCAACATGCTAGCAATGTTGTCTCCCTTGCTGATGATAGAGATAATATGTGGGATGATTCTGGAAAACCAAATTCTTTCATTTCATATCATCCACATGGGGGTGACTGCTCTGTTGAGGACCCCAAGGAAGATATCTATGACCAAAATAATCATTCATCTGCCTTAATGATTTCAAAATTGCATAAAGAAGTGAGGACTTGTGGTGACAAAACGGAAAGTATTGAACAAGAACTCTTCCATAACCTGTGCCCCATTGACTTGAACTTTGGTGTTACCGGAATGAACTTCAGCTCTCAAGAACTTACACACTATAATCTGTTGAAGATGGATTTGTCAAAGTGGGGCGAAAAGTGCAATCCATACTAGGCATGCTATTCTCAACCCCCTAGTATTTAACAAGAGTGCAAAGTAAGAGGTAGGGTACAGCCTTTCGAATCTAATACCTGATTCTCACACCCTAACTTTCTTCTTTTTATTCCACACACACACACACACACACACACACACACACAGCCACAGACACACACACACACACAGGGAGAGAGAGAGAGAGAGAGAGAAGTGGGTGGATTGTATTGTCTTTTGCTCTGCTTCTTGTGCATTTTAAGGTTGCAACAAAGAGTTTCTAGAGAGAGACAGGTCCAGTGTGAGAGCATACACAAAATTCAGGTATTAATGTTCTTAGAAAGAACTTACTTTTTCACTGGGAACTACGTAACCCATGTTCTGGAACAGTTCTTTTTCAAAAATTTTTTGATGTAGGGTGGAATTTTAGGTTAGAAGTCACAAAATTTGATAAAATTTTAGCTACTGGAATTTTAGGTTCAAAAGATCTGTTTAGGTTTTTGGAATTTCTGGTTCAGAACATCAAATGTTTTACGAGATATAGGTTTTGTAAGTTAGCTCCTTTTCTCATATGATCACATTATAACAGGAAGAGATATGATGCAAACAGTAATTCTGCAACAACCTCGCCTTCCAAGCTTGATGATGGTGAATTTGTGAAGAGCAGCTTATTGCTTATGTGGAAGGTTTGTGCATAACGACCCTTAAACTGCGTTTTGATTGGGAATGGGTATGGGTATATTTTGCATGAGGCAACCTACAATACTCCACAATTTTCTTTATTTCATTTGTTAATTGAATTTTTGACTAGTCTTGCACTAGATAATGGATTTTGTTTCTGAACTGGATGCATATGGAGTTATACTCTTCTGTTGCAGCTTCCAGCTTAGAAGTTAGTTGAGTGTGGCAAAGGCCCCTGAAATGGAACCTAACCAAGTTAATAAGACTTCTTGTCATCCAAAGGAAAATGGTCAAATGGGGCATGTTAAAGCACAACATTTCTCAAAAGTTGAAGGTCTGCACTCTGCTGCTTTAGGAATCAACCTGGAGAAGCAATTACATTTGGAAAGGAAATCCTTCCTGTGCTGATTAACCTCCCCAAATAAACGTAAGAGAATTGTTTTGTGAAAATGTTCTTTGATTAGTGAGAAGAAATGACAGTTTTTTGCCTTTGAAGCTATGGATCCATTCATATTGCTACATCCATTTCGTGTTCATTTTCCTTTGAAATTAAGGGTTTTTTGTGTGATGAGTTATGGTGCATATCTTGGTCATATCCTGCATAAGAATTTCCGGATTAGAGCTCAACAGCAGAGCATACAGGTTGGAAATTTGGGTATTTAAGGAGCTCTATGATCTTGAATATGTTACGTTTTACTTTTTGGTATTATCTTGTGGGGTTAATTAAGTCTCAGTACAGCTGGAAACTGATTTTATTCTTGACAGGTCAATGTACTTAAAAAGATCTCTGTGCAACGTCGGTGTAATATCAGTTAGCCTCCTGATGCTATTTGCAACGTTGAGAATGACCCTGATAACAGGAGAGTTTTCAAAAATATCAAGGTAAGTTGAACGTTATTCATCCTCTAGTTCCTTTATACTGGTAAGATCAAACCTTTAAACAATTGCATGCAGTTTGGTCAGTATGAACTACAGATGCTGTATTGATATTTACTTGTTAGGATTGATTTTATATGTTTGCTTCTATTTTCACAACACATGTTTTGCAACTAAGTTCTGAATTTGAAGATTCGGGCTCCTTCTCGATACAGGTAATAATATCCAGAAAAATTTTGCTTAATGACGGTCATAGACAGGTGGTTGATGTAGCACAAGCAGCCAAATGGAAGTTTCTTTGTGGTCAACCACCATTTCAGTACATGTTTTAGTTGATGAAAAGTGAACAGAGCAGATTACTCTGTAAGCATTTATCTTCTACACTGCCAGGATTAGAGGCTATTTCAAAGCTATGAATTCTGCAAAACGCAATGAATCAAACCAGGATGTAGATGATGAACCAAGGAGTAATTCACTTGACATCAACGAAAGATGGATCCTGCATAGAAGAAGTCTAAGGAAGCATAGTAATTTCTTCCAAATGATATTCTCAAATCTCTAATCCTTGCAGCTGCTGTATGTTGTAACTTTACATGAACCGAAGATCACTTGGCCCTTTTATTTTTGGCATAAAAGAAATGTTGAAACCCTAATTTTATTCACCACTCTCTCTTTTGCAATTTTACTGGTACCCTCATGTCATTGGTCCTAACTTCCTAAAGTAAATTATTGGTACTGGCACGTTTCTACTATTTTACAGTTGCTGTCAAGCATATTTGACCTGCACAAGGAGCCACAGTCACAATTTCATATTCACACTGGATCACCAATAGAGAAGCCTCAGCAAATGCTAAGCGGCATAAACATTGCATTGAATTCTCATTTTTCGTAAATTCCCTGTTCGATGGGTTGAAATTCATGTCTGCGCACCGATAGGGATATTCACCGATCGACTCACAACCATGTCTAATCTCTCTCCTTTCGCATTTTCTCTGTAGCTCGCAGATCCCAGCTTCATTTTGGTTTTGAGGTAACACATAAGCACACGCTCTACGGTGAGATCACTAGGTGTTTTGTGATTCTTACTTGTGCATCTTGTATACAATACTTGTGTGGGAGTTGTCTCTGCCTTTTATTCTAATTACTTTTTTTGTGGTATTATTTTTTTCATCGTTGCGTCTTCTTTATTTTGATAAAGAAGTTTTATCAGTTTCCTTTTACTTTGCATGCACTTGTTATCAAACTTCATCTTTCTTGCTGCAGATCGTGAGATCAGGTTGTGTTTTCCTCAAGATTTTTCGATATTAGTTGTTGGATTGCTGAGAAATTTGAGGAGGAATTGAAAATTCTGACTTTCCTCTTCCTGTCTTCCTCCTCTTAGCTCCAAATTTCCTTGCAAATCCTAGTTTTTTGCTAGTTTTCTACAAGTGCACATTAGCTTCTGTTGGGTCTTCAAAAGTTAGTTTTCTAATCGTTTCGTTTGTCAAAAGTTTCTTTCTTTAAGCTCAGTCTGTTAACGGATTGCGAGATTTAGGTCGCTTTCTTTTGATGCACTTCTCTAAACATAAAAAAGTTTGGCAAGTTTTTTAATTAATTCTATAATCCAAATTCTAAATATATTTATTTTAAACACCATGATTAATTCTTCTCTTTTTGTTGGTTAAAAATAATATGTGGATTCATTTAGGTTTGTTATAAGTCAAACTTCATTATATTTGGAAATTTTTACAAATACTTTGTCCCTTTTTTGAAATTAGGACTAAAGACACGAAATCTTTGGTAGTTTATATAATTTTTTTTATGATCTTAATTTTTTATAAAAATACTTTTTTAAGGCTTTGTTAAAAAAAACAACGAGCCGAAGTTACAATAATTAAGTATAATGGTATATTCCAACTAGACTAAATTGGTTTTAGTTTGGATTTAATGATAACAAAATAATTTCTATTAACATTGTTATTAGTGTGTGAAAAGTTATAAAGTTAAAAATCGAAGTTTTTAGAAAGCACCGGTAATTCTTGCTTCAAACATTGCATGTGATCTAGCCGGTAAAGCAAGCCAACTGGATAAGGTGATTAATCAACAAAGAAAATAAAAGAAAGGTGAAACAGTCGTAGGTTGTTGATAGACTCGTCTCACTAATAATCATTTTTTTATATATATAAAAAGAGGCAAAAGCATTAATTCATAGGGCATAATCTGGCGAAGGCAACTCTAACCTTATCCCTCTCTAAAATATCAAAAATACCAGCACGAACCAGAGAAAACTCATGGTATCCAAGAGGGAGATTTATGATTATATTCGCCATCCAATCTGTTGCACAATTTCTTTCCTTGCAACTATGAACAATTCGCACTAGCCAGTCACGATTTAGCCATTCTCTAACAACAGTCACAAGGGACCAGTCATTTTAGTCCTTGCAGAATCCATCGTAGCTTAGCAACAACAAGAGTATCGATGCGAATAGAGAAACCTCCCTTCCAGCAGCCAATTTCATACCTTAACAGGCCACCTGCTGTAGCCACCCCAGTTGAAGTTTTAAAGGCACCATCTGTTTTAAGTTTCATCCATTCTTAACTATTTTTAAGGCCTAATTTCATTAGTCAAACATTCATGTCGTAAAGGCCTAGTTTCATTAGTCATAATGTTAACTATTTTTATCTCATTAACTTGAGCTAGGATGGTTGAAATCTTGTTCCCCTTATTTTTGTTTGCAAAGATTCTACTATTCCTCCACTTCCAAATAAGCCAGCAAGTAACCCCAAAAATAAGTTGCCAATTATCATCAAGATTTGAACGTTCTTGTTTAGAGAGGCTTCTAACCAACCAGTCTATAAAACTGTTGTTGAAAAAACCTTGTGAATAAACTCGAGAATTTAAGCATTCCCAAATGACTTGTGCTTCGATGCAATTTCGGAGAACATGAACCAAAGATTCCTCCATACCATAACAGCTTTCACAGTAAGGTTGCTCCCCAATATGTCGTTTACATAATTCTAGGTTATTTAAGAGCTTACCCTGTAGAGCCAACAAAAGAAAGGATCGAATACATTGAGGTCCTGGGAATTGCCAAGCCAACTTCCAGATCTTATCAGAGGGATGCCAGGAATTTCGACGAGTAGCTTTATATGCTAATTTGACAGAAAAACTCCCCGAATCAAATAAACCCCAATAATACTGGTCATGGCCATCATTCAAAGAAGGTGGCTTCACACCTGCAATTTTAACACAAAAGGAGGAGGCAACTTTGAAGATATGTAATCCCACCGCCAATTTCCAAACTCATTTATTATTTTAGAGACAGTCAAGTTTATGTCCTCATCTGTTAGGAGTACCCCATAAATAGTAGAAAGAGCAGTGTCTCCTATCCAAATATCATCCAAGAATTTCACTGTCTTCCCATCACCAAACGCCCATCGAATTCTATAAACTATTTGAGTCCAAATCTTGCAAATGGCCCTCCATAGAAAAGAGCAATTATTTGGTAGCAAACAATGGGGAATTCCTTCTGCTTTATGCATATACTTGACACGTAATATTCTCACCCAAAGAGCATCGGGCAAAGCTAGAATTTTCCAAGCAAGTTTCATAATAAAAGCTTCATTGCATTCCTTCAATTTTCGTAGCTCCAAACCTCTTCTATCTTTAGGTTGGCATATGTTGTCCCATTTTACTAAGCTTATTCTTTTTTTACCTTGATTTGTCCCCCAAATGAATCGACGACAATTGCCTTCAATCTTATGAAGTGTCACTTGTGGGATGGAAGTTGTTTGCATTGTGTAACAAGGGACAACTAAAAGAACATATTGTGTAAAAGTAGTTCTACCAGCAAAGGATAGAGTTTTTGCGGACCAGTCAGATAGTCTTCTTGAGACTCTGTCAGCAATGGTTTGGTATGTACCTCTATTAACTCGATTGTGAAGGAGTGGCACTGACTGCAAGTCGTAACGCTAGTCAAAATAAAATAACTAGGCTACTACTGTAGTAGTGGCGAGTCTAAGTCGGTTCCATAGAGAGTGTGTGTAAAGTTTATGAAATGAAATTAATCGGTGTTTACACTTAATGGGGGGGGGGGGGGGTGTTTGATTTTTAAAAGAAGAAAAATAAAATAAAAAAAACAAATAAAAACAAAATAAAAAA
>JANZLC010000001.1:4914146-4924309 GCA_026413385.1 Erythroxylum gracilipes
CAGTGAATGCAGTGAAATCTATCAGTCTGACCCAATATTACCATAATACCCTTGCTACCAGTAACGGGATGTTACATGTTTGGTATCAAAGCAAGAAAATGTATGATTTGTTTCTGATGAGTTGGGTTCTGAAAATGGGGCCCAACACTAATAATTTGAAAAGTCATTTCCGTTGAAAGGGAGTGTGCATTCTTTAATCCAAAAGTAACTTTAAGCTCTTATAATCTATACGAATGACAAAATGTTTTTCTTTTAAATACTAATGACAATGCTTAACAACCATAATAATATCAACGAACTCCTTCTTATAAGTTAATATAACTTTATGTTTTGATGCTAAATATTTACTTATAAATGCTATAGGATGTCCTTCTTGACTTAGCACTGCCTTTAAGCCATATCCACATGCATCAACTTCAACCATAAAAAGTTATGAGAAATTAGGTAATTTCAAGAAATGAACATTTATAAGAGTTGTCTCTAAGTTGTGGAATGCCTCTATTACTTCCTTACCCCATTCAAATTTGTTTCTTTTGAGTAACTCTTCTAAAGTCTTGCTTAGAATATTACATACTTAATAAAGCACCCAGAGTATCCAGTTAAGCCCAGAATCCTCAGAGTTTTGTCATATTAGTAAGGATTGGTCATTGTAAAATGATTTATATTTCCCAAGGTCAATTTAGACTTTGTAGATTGAAATTGTGTGTCAAAGATTCTCAATTTGTGAGGCATCAAAGTTACATTTGTTGTCTTTGAGAATGAGATGATTATGCTCCAAAATCTCTAAGGTGATCCTAAGATATTCCATATGATCCTAAAAGTTTGGCTATAAATAAAAATGTCATTGAAGAAAAAAAACTACATACCGTCTCAAGTACCCTTTTAACAAATAATTCATTAAATTCTAAAATATAAAAGGGTATTGGTAAGCCTAAAGGGCATTACAAAGAACTTGTAATAAACTTTATGAGTCCTACAAATTATTTTATGGATATTATAAGGATACATCCTTATTTGATGATATCTAGACCTAAGATCAAGCTTGGAGAACCAAGTTGCTTCGTATAGCTCATCTAGAAGTTCTTCAGTGATTGGATAGAGAATTTATCTTTTATAGTGTTCTTCTTTAGCTCTTTATAGTCCACACACCATCTCTAAGAGCTATCTTTTTTATTTACTAACACTACTGGAGAAGAAAAGTGGCTATGACTATATTAAACAATGCCTAACTTCAGAAGATCTTGTATTAGTTCCTTGATGACGCTTTTTTGTAAGCTTCTATTTCTATAAGGACGTTTATTATTAAGTTCTACACCATTTTTGATTGGAATTTTATATTCATGTGATCTTGGAGGTGGTAACATAATAGGTTCAATAAACAATAAGCTAAACTCAGCCAAATGACACCTGAATTCATGTTGTTATTCCTCCTTCAATAAGTTAGCCCCTATTAGTGAGCTCTAAAAGATACTTCTTTATTAAACAAAATTGTCTTAAAATATAAAATTGACTATTAAGTTGGACTTTGGATAATAATTTTGAAAATTTCTTGGGGGTAGACTTAGGATGACTAAGTTGTCCCCCTTTGAGTAAAATCTACTTTCCATACTAGTTGAGTTATATGGTTCTCCTACCAAAATTACACAGGACATCATTATGGGTGGAGAGCTATCGAATTTCCAACACTAGGTCAAAACCACCCAAATCTAATATATGAGAAAAAGGTTACCGTGTAGTTACCATTCCCAATTCTTATATAGCCCATCACATACTAGTTGGAGGCCTCCCCCTACTATGAACTTAAGGTCCTTCACTTCAAAATACTCATAAATTCCTTTTTAATTGATGAGAAATTTATAAAGTTATGTGTATTCCTATTGTCAAAGAGTATGTGTGTAGAACTTCCCTTACGCATCCCCAATACTCGAGTTTGCTGGTAGTTTTCTATAAAAGTTCCTTACATCACTTGTAAAGATAATATTGGGGGTTATTCTAGTTCATTATCCCATTCCACTTTGTTTATTTGGTCGATTTCTTTATCATTTATGAGGAACATGTTCCACTACTTCTTCTTATATTGGTGACTAGGTGAGTATTTATCATCACACTAAAAACAAATTCCCTAAGCTCTCTTCTCTTTAAACTCCTTGTTGTTAAGTTGTTTGGTTGGCTTTTAGGGTAATTTATGAGATATAGTTTGCGAAATGTCTTTAGGGTTGGCAGGGGTTTGTCTTTAAATTTAGTCGATCATATTAAAGAGGAAGGAGAAAATATGAGGTATTCGGGTTTAACAAATGAGATTGATGTCACCTTTATAGTTAGAATAATAGATAGAATCTATGGTCTCTTATTTTTTTGATAAATGTATGATAATGTTTTAGGATTCAATAACTTTAATGATAATTCAATAAAAAGAAACAACCAAATACACTTCAAGATTTTAAAGGCGGAAGGAGTCCTTGTTGAACATGGAGCAATAGTCTTGCACACTACCTGTTTAGTTTAGTACTTTAAAATCTCCTATTAGGGCCTCTTCTTTGAATCATTGTGTAATGGCCATATCATATTCATTTTAGAAGGGCTCTTCTAATGTCATTGGATGCCTAAGGAAGAGTTGTTTCCACTCTGTAACTACTCCCACCATGCATGTGGACACTTGGAAATTTTACCTTTATATTGGTCGGAGTATGATCTAGCAAAAAGAATTCCTTTGATTGAAATAACAATTGTTAAGCTTCGTCCATTATGTAAGGGAAAACTCCACCTGACTGGCTCTTGTGAGGGCAATATAAGGTTATTATTCTATAGTTAAATACCTCCTTTGTTTATCCACTTATGTTTGTATGATTGTAGTGGGGTACTTGTGATTTCAATAAAAGAATATACCATTGGAATATCTCTTGAAGCTCTACCATTTCTAGACCTTGTCTTGCTAGATTATCTTAAAGATTAAGTTATGCCTCTATTATTTCCTTATGCTTTTCTTTGAGTTGGTTGCAAAGTGTTTCTTCTATCCTCTTTATTTCTTGTCCTCTGATGTCTTCACCCATGATGAACATAGAAAAGTAGTTGTGGAATAATAGTGAATAGGTATTAGAATCATACTCTAATACCAATTGATACCAACTTTAAGCAAAAAGGAAAATGAACATGAAAATAGGTAATGCAATTAGAAGGAGAGAGAGAGAGAAGATTGAGGAATGCTAAAAGGGAGAAATATATGATTTGGGAATATTCCTTAGTTATATCCCTTGATAGTGAACGATAGGTATTTACAATGATTACAAAATTGAACTGGTTCAGCCAATTCAACCTCGAAAACCTTGAAAATGTTAACTTTTAGGTTTAGTCAACTTTCTAGGTTAATTTACTTTAATTATTATTATTATTAAAATTTTATTAGCTTATTAATTAATCAGTTGATTTTTATAAATTAATCAATTTTTGTAAACCAAAGTAAATCAATTAATTTTTATTTGACGGTTTGTTTTTCAATTAAATTTAAAATTCTTTGATGGATAAGGATGGTCTCCTTCAATTATATTTCAAATTCTTCTATTTTATTCAATATTTACCTGGTTTTATAATGGCCTAATACTAGTTAAATCTTTTAAACCTTCTCTTATTGGCTTAACTTTCAGTTCATTCTTTAAAACGTTAGGTATTTATATTAGTTAATAATGGTAATATGTGAAGATTAAAAATTTAAATAGTACAGTAACAACAAAACATAATCGTGGTTCATTATAGTAAAATTGGCAACATCATTTTTTAACATTCCTATGCTACATAGATACTCATCTTCTTCCTTTGGTCATTTGGCATGCAATAAGATTATAGTTATATCTTTGCTAAGATGCAAAACAAGTATAGATTATACATGCATGGTTATATCATCGATTCTCAAGTCAAGGAAGTTTTGTCACTTTTTTTTAAAGAAAAAGCTTAAATTTGAGCTCGAATTTTAGTATTAAGTGCATTTTAGTTTCTTAAATCCTTTTTGGTCAAATTGATTTCAAACCTTCATTTATTTAAATCTAAAATTCATATCAATGTATAAAAAATAAGAACAATTTAGTTCTAATTGATGTTGATATAAAAGTGAGATTGTAAGGTAAATTTAACAAAAATAAATAACTGGAATGTATTTAAAGTTAGAGCTTTACATTTTTGTTTCTATTAATGTGTACTAAGAAAATTGAGTGGAATTAGAACATAGTGCAAAAGGTATACAAGAAAAAAATATGCTTATGACTAGTATAATCTAATTCCAATAATATATTTGGATGGTGGCAGGGTCAAGTATTAAACAATTTACATAAGGTTCGTAGGAAAGAAAAAAAGTAGGATGACAATTTTCATTTTGGAAATTCCATCAAATTTTGTGACCTACATTGATGGGGATGGCTTTAGGCATACTTATTGTGCCCATTTGGACTCGAAAATATTTGACATATTTTTTATTTTATTTATTATTATGAGAATCAATCCTACTACTCCTGATCCTGGGGTTTCCACGCTTGAAAAAAGAACCTAGGACTACGACGTATATCAACATATTATGGTTTTGGGAATCCTTTTGCTCATAATAGATACAAATAAAGACACCTTTAATCATTGCATCGGGTCTCGAAATAATTGAATTTTGTTCGAATTCCATAGTCCCGATGTGGTGAAGCCCCCATTGGGCAAAAAATACACATGCTAAATGATCCACCTTTTAAGGGAATAAACCCCAACCGCATCATGCCACTGTGCTTAGGGATTGAGGACCCCTAAGCTCACGGCATACTTGACCGATGTAATGTCATACCAATATAAAACGATAGTATGGAAATTTCAGATTTATGATGCATATGCTTACATTTTGGTGCCACTGTACGCTAATGTGTGCTAGGCTGAAATATCTTTTCAACCAAAACAAAAAAGTGGTTGTCAATGATCTGATTCTCCCGATTTTTCCTATTGGTAAAAGGCACTAGATCTCCCATTACTAGGAAGGGAACAAATTAAACTATTACCATCTATGAATCATACCTATTTGCTCTATCGATAGAAAGATTTGCTAGGCTGGGAACTAGCACTTTTCAGGAGTAGGGGAACTCCAATTGGAAGGCTTTTAAATTGGATTGATTTCATTTTTCCTTTGATAATACCTTCAAGTGAAAAGGACTATTGTAAGATATAGTACGAATGGGGGTGACAATGAGTTAGGTCAGGTTTAAGTTGGCCCAAACTCGAACTTGGCCTAAAACTTTGTAAAGTCTGATTAGACTTGAGGCTCTTGGCCTGATTCCAAGCCTAATCGGGCTTACGTGACTCAAAACTTGATTAAATGTTTTAAATTTTTAAAAATAAAAATGACATCATTTTTCTTAAAAATTTTGAGCTTCCTGCTAGATTGAAAAGTTAAAATTTGAGCGTAGCTCAAAGTTTTTAATTTAAAAAAAATTTAGGCCCAACCTAAAACTCGATCAACTTTCGATCAACTTGAACTGGATTGTTGATTTCGGGTCAAGCCAAGCTGAGCAAGCTTTGACATGCATAGGTATAGAGATAGATTATACATGGTATACAATTTTGGTGAGCAATATCACTTAATCTTAAGTCAAACAAGTTGTGGCACTTTTATTAAAGAAGAAAAGTTTAAATTTGAGCTTGAATTTTAGTATCAAACACATTTAGGCTTTTAACCTTTTTTTTTTGTTAAATTGATTTCAAACCTTCATCTATTTAAATCTTAAATTCGCCACCATATAAAAAATGATCAATTTAGTTTTAATGAACAATGACATAAAACTTTGACATTTTTTGTTTCTATTAATGGGTAGTAAGGAAATTGAGTAGAACTAGAACATATATCGCAAAAGGTTATACATAGTTCTTGATCAAGAAGTTAATTAGGATACAAATATGTTTATGATTGGTATAGTTGGAAGGTGACATGGGTTAATTGTTCAACAACTTAAGATTACTAGAAAGGAGAAATGGTAGGATAACATTTTATCCTTGAATTACAAGTATTGACCATGCAGATTTTTAGTTTGGAAATTCCATCAATTTCTGTGACCTAAATTGATGGGAAAGATTTAGGGAATGCGTGCCCATTTGGCATTATTCATTGTGAAAAGGATCACCAATTAATTCATGAGTCTTTTGTTGATTAGTGGTCCTATAAAATGAATGTTCTAGGTTTAAATATATGAAGACAAAAATCATTGTTAGAACAAAAAAATTCATTATCGATAACATTATAATATATGGTTAGTAATAGATGATTTTTGTCTTAATTTGATGTTCAAATTATGACAAGTTATTAGACAATTGAAGTGAAGAGATATATTTCGAGACAAGTTCATCTGTCCAATATTACTCTGTCTTATTTTGTCTCATGAAATCTCAGCTATTTATTTTGCGGGATCCACGCAAGATTCACATAAATAAATGACTGAGATTTATTAAATACAATAAGACATCATAATATTGGACAGAAAATATGAACTCGGGTTGGCCACCAAAGTGATAAAAAGAAAAAAGTAAATACACCTTACGTAAGGGATACTAATACAAGAGCAGTACTCCAGCAGTACAAGTATAAAGCCTATACGGTTAGCTGAAACGCTTCATAATATATTCGTGACGAGAGTTGCACGTTCCTTTTCTCACGTAGCTTCATGTGAGTGAATTACTCAAGCAGACTAATGCGTGTTCTTTTCTCACACAAGAAGTAATGAAAGGCCAAGTAGATCAAAAGAAGTGAAAAAACAAAGAGCATATATATTTGAGTTTTAGGAAAATATTTATAAAAAAAGAAGAAGAAAAAGGATAAGGGGTTACACGAACTTGTAAACCAATCTTTTTCTATTGGGAAATTAAGCAGCGGAGGGTGCAGATATGTAGGAGATAGTTGGCTCAGGCATGGAAGCCATGAAAGTTGTCCTTGAGATTATTTCTTCTTCTGGAGGATTATTATTTTCAACCTTCAAATCCAGCGACTCGTCCTTGTATATATTCCACCATTTTTGAACTAATATCTTGATGTCTTCTCTATCCATATTAACTTCTTTGCCTGTGAACCTCCATGGTTTTGAACCCTGTTTTTAGCCCATAAGTAAATTTAGCTAGTCTCCGAGACTGATCAAGTCTTATGAACGAATTCAAAGGAAGGACAGGTTTTTCTCTAGTTTAAACCAAAAGTTGAGATTTCAGGAAGAGGATTACTTACAGCAGCACAGTAGTGAGCCACCTTAACCTTTTCAAACTCAAAATTCTCGGGGTGGCGCCATAACATTGCTAAAACCAGGTTGTACTCCAATGGAAGTGGTTTGTATATCTTTTGGAAAAAAATGTTCAAGAAATCCTGTAACATGCCAACAAGTAAATCATGAAAAATTATAATCTGACAGAATTTGAACCTGAGCCGCTATTACATATCACTCGTTAATGGTCAAAATGATTTAAAAAACAAGAATTCTTAACAGAAGATGTTAAAAGCTCTGAGCTTACTTGCTCGGCGAACAGTGTTGGTTGGGTAATCCGGACGGTATGAAGGAGCTTCTCATAAGTCAAGCGGCTAGGCTCGAAAACGAACATGCCGGCGTTGAAGTAGAGTGGCGGAGGGGAGCCCATCTCAGCCGGCCATTTCACCTTATCAGGGCACTGCTGGCAGTATCCGATAGAGTACTGGCGAGAGTGACTCCAGGTTTTCTCACAAAAGCAGTCCATGACAGCATACAAGTAGCCATCTGGGTTGTCAAAAAGGTGGTCTATGTTCTCGAACACTTGTATATCCGCATCCAAATAAATCATCTTGCTATATTCTTCCATCTGAAAAAACACAGCAACCAATCCTCTTCAATTCTTATTCTTTAAGATTTTGCATCTTCATTAGATCATGATTCTTCTATATATTGTCATATGTTGATTCACTTGATACAAGTTTGATTCACCTCTGGCATATATAGCTAATTATATAAAAGTGATGTGCGTAGGATCTGTGTGACTGTATGTATACAAGCTGTATATCTACATGGATACAATTAAAAAAAAAGATTTTAAAATCAAGCTACAGAGGTTTTTTTAAAAGAAAAAATTTAATCCACAAATTGGCTGAATCTGAAGAAGAGTCTCATGCTTTTGCATGCTTTGATAATAACAGTTTAACTTAAAGCGTCAAAGGAATAAAGTCACGTCAATAACGTAAGTAACCACACTATTTTTTTCTCGAATCTTTTTTTTTTTTCCAGATTTACAATGTGAGAATGTCATGTCTAGGTTTAATACTTAGTACTTACATTCCAGATGCGAAGCTTGGAATAGTTGATGACGTAGTAAGCCATGGCAAACTGAACATGGTTCTCAGGAGGATAAATAGGTTCAATCTGGCGGACTGTACAACCCTGCGATCTTAAAATGTCACGGTGTTCCTCAGGGACATCAGGCAGTACCGCAACCACAAGAGGGTATGCGCTATTCACCTTTCGCAGACCCTTAGCCAATCCAACAGCCCCTTTAACATAGTCTCCATTACCGGCTAAGAAGGTTATGTAGGCTCGCCGAGAGTAGCCTACGCTCAGCGTGGACACCTTGCCTGACCCCGCAAATACATCTCCAGGAACTTCCGGAGCCATTCTTTAGATAGCTATAGAGTTTAATAGCTTATGCAAGTTGGGCTTGATGTTGAAGGTGTATGAAGATTTGTTGAGAGGGTACGGAAAGATTGGTTGAGGATTGCTGGGCAAGTAAAACCAGCAACCCTGAGGATGCCACCCTACTGACCTTCCTTCCTGGGTTCTTAAATGCAACCAACTGGCCTCCTTAAATAGAGTTAAACATGCAGAGAAAATTAGTGCCAAATGTGGTCTAAATGAAACCAGATGCAACTTGCATGTAGGCCCTATTAAGAGCTTGTAAAATATGGCTTTTTCTAAGTCAAGGGTGGTACATAATTTTTTATGAATTAAAAGTTGATTGAATGGTCACTTATTTTTGTACAGCTCACATGTCTTATCATTAAGATGGGGGTAGAGATTGGATATTTTAAGGCCGTAGTGAATTGGATGCCTTGTTGCATTACTATCTTCTTTTTACTTATTGTTGAGTAATCGTAACTCCAACGAAGTGAGAGGTCTTTTTCTTCAGTGGGAAGAACATATAAACAAGGAAATAAGGCAGCATCTGCTTCAGCAGTGACCACTTGTTGAAAATGAAGGTTTTCCTTCTCTATATATCTTGGTCAGGATTACCTTTTTTGTGCTTACTTTAAACCTAATATAGTCTTAAGAGAAAAGTGAAATATGTTGCACCAAATTAACGTCTTCTCTGCAATTAGAAAAACAGTATTAGTGAGAAATTGGGCAACTGTATAATGATAGTGAATATATGATCTGCAAGCAAAGAACCAACTACGTTTGCACTTGAAGTGAAAAAGTATGGTAGCTTATGATATACCTTCAACTTTCACTTTTGTCTTATAAAGCGGACTCCTCGAAGTACCTTCCACTGCATTAACGAGGCGTCACAGCATGTCTTCCGCTGATATTGGGATTCTAATTGCTCTTTACCCTTTATCACTACTTTTGTAAAGATAAGCAGAAATGAGAGTTATGTAAACATGACGTTTATGTGAAGGAAACAAAACCAAATCATCAGTATTATCAATATCTTTGATTGAATCATATTAAGGAAGATCTTCTGTTGGAAACTGTACTGAGATAGAAGAGCAAAACACTGCAAGACATGATTTGGTAATGACACCGTTGTTGCCAATTGCATCCAATACGGTTACATTCTAGTACACAGCAAATTATTGTCATTATCAAATCATGTCTAGAGTCTTCTTCGCTTCATAGTTCTAGTTCTTCTATATCGTTATGTCTTTTGCATGATATTCCTCAAAGGATGGAACTAATAATAAAGGATTCAAAAGCTTCGTGTGGAGAAACTTTTGACAAAATAAGAATCTTTCCTTCCAAACATTACTGAGGTAAGACATGAAAAGAGAAAGTAAGAGAAATATCTCATTTTTTATTATTATCTCGTACCCAGCTTACAATGGGAATTTATAATACAATTGTGCAAGAAACTAGGAGGTAAATTAGGAAGAAACAGAGGAGAAGAATTTGCTCTAAACTAAGAAAGAAAAGATATACAAAAGCTGTACA
>JANZLC010000001.1:4926641-4939410 GCA_026413385.1 Erythroxylum gracilipes
TATCTAAAGCTTCTTGATTGGCTAAGATATTTTCTAACTCTGTCAAGGTTGGTTCCTTTGCCCAACCTCGAGTAGCCATAACAATACTAAGAAATTCTAAGCGTAACCCATGTACAATAATCCTTCTCATTCTTATTTCAGTTATAGCATTAGAAGGATCTAACTTAGAAATTTCTTGGCATAAAGATTTAACTTTAGTAAAGTATTCACTTACAGTCATGTTACGCTGCGAGATCGACAATAACTCGTTCTCTAAGTGCTGGAGCCTGGCGTCGTTGGTGCGTGCATACAACTGGGCAAGAGTGTCCCACGCATCCTTCGTTGTCCTTGCATCCTTTATTTGCTGAAGTATGTCATCTTCTACCGTTACCGACAATACGTACATGGCTTTACCTGCTCTGATTTTCCACTTCTTTAACTCTTCTTCTAATGTTGGAGGTTGAGTCTCGTTTCCTCCAACAATACCTCATAAATCTTGTCCTAGCAGATAAAACTGCATACGAGTGCTCCATGACTATGTATTATAATTGCCATTATTTAATTTTTCTATACCATTAACAATGGTGCTCATGTCTGTCATAATTACTCGATCCCTGATCGAATAATTTCACAATCCCGGATTGTGACTAAATTTCGGCAGAATCTCGACTAAGACACAATCCCTAATCGTAAAAAATTTGGACAATGGAACAACGACTCTAGACAACACAATCTGGTTCTGATACCACTTGTTAAAAAATGACGATAATTTTATTAATAAAAGGACTCGAATACAAGACTCAAAACACCAAAGGATTTGTACAAAACAAGAGTAGAAAAAGGAGACTTGGACACACACACTACACACTTTTCTTTCTTTTTGTTTTGTATTATTACAAAATAAATAGGCAATCCATCACCAACCTTGCAACTTGTACAATTTGCAAGGAAAAATCTAGATTGCCCAAGTTGCCAACTTGGGCAATTTTTCCAAAATTTTCGTTTTTTTCATTTTTTTTTAGAAATCTAGAGTTTTCTTAGATCTAGATTTTTCTACAAATTTCTAAACATTAGTTGATGATTTCTAATGCAACCAATTTAATCCACAATAAACATGGATGGGTTTCGAAAATTTTTATTCAGTATCAAAGGAAATGCTCGACAGGGATCAAATATTATGCACGAGTGTATCTGCTAATCTGCAAAGTGTGTCAATATTATAATTAGTACTTGAAGCCTAACTATTTGCACAAGTACTGGACTGTTTTGTTTTCACCCTGCAGTCTTAATCACAAAGGGGCGGATGGTGACAGTTAATATTTGAACGCTTCTGATACCTTCATTTATGGCTACCTTGTCTACCATTAAGATCTTTTGGACCTTATTGATTAGGACAGAAGTTACCAGTGTAGGTCTACCCAGTGCGGCAGTGCCCATATTGAAGTAACTGAGTATACTCAACTTACAACATCATTCCATTAAAGTTGATAATTACGACTACTAGGAATAAGCTTAGGAGCCACTTCATGCCAAATTGCATTCTCACCCTGAAACTGAAAGCACCTATTGGACCTGTAGCCAACGGGAAATCCGAATCCACAATTTCAGATGGAAAGATTCCAAAGCCGTGGACATTAGCAGATGAAAGTTTTGAAAAAGATAATAAACAAAAAGAAGAAAGAACTAATATAGTTTCATTTTGTTCTCATTTGTGGATATTTGGAATTGGAACACAACTTCCGTCTCGTAACTGGGGACCAGAAAATGCTTGCTTTACCATAGAGGTGATGTTCTTGCCTGAAAATTTTCACCAGTCCACTTCTTTGCACTGATCCAAGAGAGGGGACCAGAAAAATTCCTGGAGCTAAGATTGTTAGATTCTTCCTCCAAAGGCAATGGCGGCTGGAGGTTGGAGAAATGAGAACCAACACGAACAATGTGATTGAGGTTAAAGATGCTGTCCTTGGATGCAGCTAACAAATGATTGTGGTTCACAGTTGACTGGCAATTTTTGTGGGGTGAAAGTTCTATCTAGAAAGTAGACTAAGCCTCTCATCAAATATTAGTCACGCATTCAACTTTGAAGCCAAGGCGTCCTCCAGTCTTCTGTTGAAAGATGCGCTCATGATTTCATTTTTGTCATTAATTATGCAAGTTGCGCCATCAATTGGACCGATTGGATTGTAAAATTGCAAGATGATTTGACTTTTATTTTATAATCTTACTCTGTACTCGTACCCAACCAAAGAGTGCTTGTCTTGGACGGTATATGCCCTAGTTAACCCTGACACGCTGATTTCTTAACCAGGCTACCGGCGGCATCCAAACTAAAAGCTCGTTTATCCGGACAAGGTACCTCTGAACCTTAACACTTGGTCCAAATCCAGTGGACCATGTCATATCAACCTTGATTTTCCTTGATAAGGCATCCTGGCGCTTGTTTTTCTAAACCTATCGTTGGTTTGACCTCCTCTTGATTTCATCTCCTCTTGTAAGCACTTATGGGAGACTCAATGCTATCAAAGCATCTTTAAGCACTTATGAGGGGCTTAGTAGTATCAAAGCCACCAGGTAATGTTTACCTCACATTGCAAGTTCGACAGTGAGCCCGCAGGAGAGCCCTCTTCAGGACTATTCCCAATATACAATACCAATGAACTGTTATACCATTTGAACTTAAAATTGCTCTATCACTATTTCAGAAATCCATAACTTTGTCCTTCCCAAGAGAAGAGGTGGAAGGTTAAACTTTAGGTGGAAACGTTGGAGGTGTTAAGCGTGATATCCAGAAGCATTATTATCGCATGATGGAGAGGTATTTTCGTTATCCCAAGAAACTCGATCAAGCAAATAACAAAGGAACTCAAGAAGTTTAAATCAGTCGTCCTCATAAATCATACTTAGGAGGTCAATTCACCTCAAGTCCTCTGTACTCCGAGGTGTGCACTTTGTAGTCTAAAATCTTGAAGAAGTAATCCTCCAATCCCCCCGAACAAAAGTTAAGAGTTGCTACAGACGAAATTCCAAAGTCCCACATCCCAAATTTCTACATATTTGGGCCAAAAGAGATTACATTCATTCTGTAACACAGCCGATTTTTCCAGGAACCACAACGGTTAAGGTTTTGCGCACCATAAAAGAACATATAAAATATGAACTGTATAAAAATGGATGTAAGGAATTAAGTTCAATTACAACTATAAGGCATGGGATTCAAACCCATATTTGCTAGGAAGCATATCCGACAATATTCTATTACAATATACTGATCAAAGGTCCTGGAAAAAGGGGATCAACCCCCAAAGATGAAAAAAAAAAAAAGGACATAGACACAACTCAATTGTCTCGAAATGAAAAACAATAAAAGAAATGGAAAAGACTAGATAATATTCACCCATGCATCCAGAATTGCTAATCCAAAAAAGATGTCTCTTACATTTGATTTATGCCTGTAGATAATGTTCAGAGAAAAGTCAAAATAATCTCTAGTCAATGCATAATACCTCATTGATTCTTGGTTAAACTGATGATATTTTAAAAAATTGAAATGCTTGATTTTCTGAAACTTTAATGGCAAAGTTACGAACAACAAATTAACTTGTTCATACGATACAGATTCAAAGCCTTGACACTTTTAGACAGAAGATTGAGCATATGCATAGATAATATTATATTAACCTCATCTTACCTTGTTTGCAATGTTATTTGATAGCCAATCCAAACCCTCATAAAGACCCTCACCAGAGGTTGCACATGTGCTCTGGATGTACCTGAAAGTGCAAAAGGAATATTAGGTCCAACAAAGCATACAAGCTGAAGACAATAATTGAAACAATAGCAGACAACAATTTAAGAAAGCCCACCAGTGACGCTGGCGGAGAGAGTGGAGCCCAAGCTTATCAGTAATCTCAGCAGCATTCATTGCATTGGGAAGATCCTGCTTGTTAGCAAATACAAGCAACACTGCATCTCGCAGTTCATCCTGAAAGATGACCAGGATGAATTTAGTTACCTAGGTCAAAAGACTCAAACCATGGTCATCATACCCAAAACTGCACTGAATAAACAATTACCTCGTTCAGCATCCTGTGCAGTTCATCCCTGGCTTCAACAATACGGTCTCTGTCATTGCTGTCCACCACAAAGATAAGCCCCTGAGTGTTCTGGAAGTAGTGCCTCCACAGGGGACGAATCTGTATCACAACAGAACATCCAATTAATCTGTTGCGAGCAGCAAAATATTCAAGAGTAAACTCAAGAAACGGTAATTGTCAAGACAACTCAAAGTAAGAATAGAATTGTAGTGGATTTCCAAATTCATACCTTGTCTTGACCACCAACATCCCAAACAGTGAAGCTAATGTTTTTGTATTCCACTGTCTCGACGTTAAACCCTGCAGACAACAAAATGTACTTGATTAAATTCATGCAACCCGCACCAATTGTAAAACAAGAATATAATCAATTTTCTTTCATAAAAATCATGTTACGGTGAAGTATAATCCAATTCCCAATAATTAAGAAATTAACAATGACCAATAAATATTTAGCAAGACATTCCACCTTATCTGCGAGAATACCAGGAAAAAAAGACGAGCTTTGCCTTCTAAAAGGCTGCATATTGTAGAAACAAATCCAAAATAAGAACACTCACCAATTGTGGGGATGGTGGTGACGATCTCACCAAGCTTAAGCTTGTACAAGATGGTGGTCTTACCAGCAGCGTCAAGACCCACCATCAGAATTCGCATTTCCTTCTTGGCAAAAAGCCGGCTGAAAAGCTTCGTGAATGTTAACCCCATTTCAGTTCCTCGCTGTTGATCCCTACAATACAACACAAATAAAAGTTTTAAAATAAACGAATGACCAACTCCACTATCACAGACACTCCGAATTGAACAAGGACAAACACAAGTAATTTCCAAATGGAAAGAAACCATAAAACCACCCAAAAATCACAAGTTTTGAAATTGCAAAAAGGGCATATCAAATAGATCTGATGCCAAACACAAGAACATGAAATCAAAAGACATATTAAAGGATTTGCATTAATCCTAACTCACCAGGAAATGGAAATCTACAGATCAAAAGCATATTTTAACCAATAATTGAACAGATCTAAACCGCCTTGTCATTGCAACGCACAGATCAGACGGAGAAACAAATTAAAAGCACCTTTTCAAAAACAAAATCGCAAGAAACCCACCTAAAATTAGCCAAATCATGAAGAATATCTAGAAAAGAAATATATATTTTTTTCACAAACGAAACAGAATTTGAACCATAATCAACGACTACTCTACAGAAACTAGATGAAGCAGACTGGAAAGCATAGGGGATTTACCTTCGTTATGGAGAAATTTTGTCAGAAAGAGACGATGGAAACTTGAGAGCAACGCGTAATATGGAACGAACGACTCACAGGATAGAACATATATTTATAAATATATATATATATATTTTGTATAAGGGGCAAACAGCGAAGGCAAAGGAATTTGAGCAATTGGGAGACAAATGGATCTAATGATAATTCTTTTATTATTATTATTATTTACTTTGATTATGAATTTCTTTGCCACAATTTAAAAACTCGATCGATTGGTTTAACTGTAAAAATTTTGAATTATTTTAATTTTTTGATTCAACTGACTTTAATAACTTTTTGTTTAAAATTGATAAATTAGTTAATTTTTATAAATTAATAAGTTGTTATAAATTAAAATAAATTAATTAATTTTAATTTTAAAATATATTTTTAATTAAACTTTAAATTCTTCTATTGATAAATTTTTTATTATATTTTAAATTCTTTAATTTTATTTCATTTTATAACGGTTGGTTTAACTTTTGTAATTAAGGTTTAACTTTTGTAATTAAGAAGTGCAGTTCTTGGCCCGATCATCCAATTCGTTCCAACAGAAAGGCATGGTTCTATAGTTAAAGCGAATTCGTAACTTTTGTGTGACCATTGGATGTGATTTTATATTATTGTATAAACAAACAATTTTAAAAATCGGATTTGTGTTCATTTAAACAACAAAAACAAAGACAGTAGAGTCTGAACCAATAATTTCGCTAGATCTAAGAATAATGTAGTACAAACAACCGGACTCATCAAGAACGGCGAAGGGAATATTCTCAAGTAGGATTCAAACCTATGACCACAACCAAACAGTTGACAACTAATTCCATAATCACCTGGTAAAAAGTAAAAATATGACAAACAAATAAAGTAACCCTATGTTTGGATCTCACAATACTATACCATAATTAAAAGGTATGATCAAATAGTTGACAACTAATCCCATAAACACCTAGTGAAAATATGGCAAACAAATAAAGTAGCCCTATGCTTGGATCTGACAATACCATATATTACCAAATATTTTCTTATCGTATTAATTGAATAAATATGTAGTTGTCTAATATTTTATAATTTTGGTGCATTGTTTATTGAATCGTACTAAATTCTATTCATTTTCTCACATAACATAAACAACTGGCCAAATGTTTCTAGAAGTTTAAAGTTGAAATCAGAGAATGATCATTATTGGCAAATTGCCGTCAATTTTGAAAGTCAAAGCCCAAAAAAGACAAGACTGGAACAAAAGAATGGGGATGTCACCCGCACCAAAATGGTAATTTTAAAATATTTTTTAAAAAATCTTAATCTTAAAATGAATTTAAATTCAGATCTTCTGTTCAATATTATGGTATCTTATTGTGTCCAATAAATCTCAATCATTTATTTATATAAATCCCGCATGAATTTCGCGTAAATTCTGTAAAATAAATGACTGAGATTTTATAAAATAGAATAAAATAAAGTAATATTGAAATTTCTTTCTACGCTCCTCTGTTCAATGTTATCTTTCGTCAAACCAACTTGTCGGCCGTCACATTCGTCTTCTCTGTCGCCATTAACCCTTTGGACCGTCAACTCTCTTAACCTTCCATCACCAAACATGATTGATATAAATTTTTAATCCAATTTTCAAACTTTTACATTCCTATTTCAGTGCACATGTTAGTACGCCTGGTCTTTATCTAGAAAACTAATTATAATAAAGTATAGGTACTGAAAGAAGATTTTGTTATGATTTGTCAATTGAAAATTCCAATTTGAAATGTCTGGTAAATATGTTTTAGGTGGGTAAATGAATTCATTCTATTGATAATTTGTAGAAAACATAATATAGATTCTACACACTTTTCTAATAAAGAAAAATAAGCGTGAAGGGGGAAGGGTTCTTAGGTGTATTTTATTTGATTCTCCAAAAGTATTTTGATTAACTACTTGACAATATCACCGTTTTTGTATTATTTTTTAGGTGCAAAATCAAATATTATATCACATTCGGTACTAGATCTAGTTTTGGTATGGTACAATATTTGTACCACTTAATATCTAGTACCTTTTTCTGATAATTTTTTAAAATTACAAAATAATTCGTAAACTTTATAAAATTATAAAATAGTTTCTCAATATATTGTGCCATATAATTTTAATTTTATATCAATCATATCTTTAAAATTATAATATTATAAATTTGAAATAACAACTATCTTTTTATTTCTATTAATATTACTTTTTACATATTTTACATCTAAATAATAATCATAATTAATATACAAAAATAATTATTTAATTATCATGCAAATATAAAATTAAGATTAATACAAAAGTACTTAAATTATGTCATATAGTAAAGAACATTACAAAAAACACCATACATATTAAGAATAATATAGATTTATGATTTCATACATATCACAATAAGAGTTCGTATTGAAGAACAAAAAAATAGAAGTAAGACTTAAAACAAAAATAGTTACAGTTAAAAATATATATTTATATTGTATATATAGAATTTAATATATACATCAAATACAAGTTACATTGAAAGAAAATAGAGAAATAAAAAACTTGCAACTTAATTTAATAACATATCCACTCAAATCGCACTGACTTTAATTTTTATTTGGTATAAATCTTCATCATTATAAGGAGTCACCTTTTCATCATCATTCAAATTTATTTTACCAAATGATATATTAATACTTTCTTATCAAAGATTATTTTCAAGTCACTCGCATCTATAAAACTTAGTTCCTCATTACCCAATCTATTAAAATTTTGATTTGGTCTAGGCAAATTGGTTCTATAGAGCTACTTATTCTATTAATAGTCATAGTAAAAATCTGGGGAAGATCGTCTGTCATGATCGTGCAAATAGGGAACCTCAGAGGAGCTACATAATGCACGATCATGACAGATAGGGAACCTCAGAGGAGCTACATAATCGTGTAGAAGCCCGATCGTGATAGAGAGGAACCCTCAAGGGACTTGCATGATTGTTCAAAATTACGATCGTGACAGAGAGAAAACCCCAGAGGACCTGCACGATCGTAACAGATAGGGAACCTCAGAGGAGTTGAACAATCGTGATAGATAGGATTATCTGGGAGTTGCACAATCGTGCACAAGCACAATCATGACAGAAAGGAGAAATTAGGTAGTGCACGATCGTGCACAAACATGATCGTGACAATGAGAGTGTAATGCCTTTTGACAGTTTTAAACACCCTTCACTCTTTTGACCATAACTTTTTCTCCGGACCTCTGATTGACTTGAAATTTGAAACACGAACTCCTCACACATTTTATTTACTCTCTACCAAATATCATGGCCATATAAATTCATTAGGAAAGGATTGATAATGATTTATTGATGAGTTTAGGATAAAAATGATCAAGTGTGCTGGAAATTCTTAAATGGTGTGTTTTCACTGAACAGGCATTTGTATTTTAGCCATAACTTGATTTGTACATATCCAAATGAGATTATTTTAAGTTTATATTAAACTAGAGACATATGGATACAAATTTCATGAAGGAATATAATTTTAATTCTGTCTTGAATAGTTTCAAATTTTGGCTTGAACTTAAGTACTGAGTAGTTGTAGTTTGAGTATAGTCTGAAGTATTTTGCATATAACTTGCAGAATACTAAACCCAATTGTGAGAACTTGGTATCATTAGAAACTGAAGACATATGGAGACATTTTTTTAGAATAATGTATTCCTAAAGACTTCATTTTTCCTTATTATAATGGCCATGGAATATTGACCCAAAAATCTATTTTGAGAAAAGCTAGAATGATCTATTAAGTGATGAACTTAGAATAAATTTATATTATTGAGGTGTGAACCCCAGTTCAAATTAGACATATATGAGTTTTGAAATATGAATGATCATGATATGAGAATAAAGGAAATATACCCAGGATTGTCTATGAGCGTGCATTGTACATAATCCATATATGTATATATGCAAAAGTGAATACTTATATAATTGTGCAAAGTTGTGATATGTGCATGATATAGAAGAGCATTTAGAGCGACAATATCCAGACGTTTCCGGGACTTCGAGGCAATAGCTATTTGGACCAAACTGTGAGTAATCTAGATGGTCTCGCTTAATAAATTGTTTGTTAACATTGAATGTCCAAGGCGTTTGATGCATGAATAAGATATTGAAAGTATTTCTTGTATGTGAATCTGACAAAAATAAGTGTACTCAACAATGGTTGAATACCAGACTTAGGTCCGATGACATGTGAAAGTGAATGTGTAAAGTGACTAACTAATCTTATGTGAATTGATTCATTTCACTACACGAATGCATGAACAGATAATGGCAGTTGTGACTAGAGTAGCCACCGAAAAAGAGCCTAAACCTCAGAATGTGATTAAGAGCCAGAGGCTCGCTATGTATAATGAGCCATGTATCCCCAACGGATAAGGGACAGTTATTAATGAGTCGTATACGGGACAGTTATAGACACTCGGTCACAACAATGTAATAATCAGAAATGAGTCTCATGAACATTGCATATACATTTAATATGTATGTTTTGAACGATTGAAATGTATTATTGTATTTTGTTGAATGAGAAATGTGGAAATTGTGAATAAGAGAGCTTTGTGATGCTACATGATGATAAATGAAATGATGTGAATTATGTGATTGTATGAGTTGATGTGTTATATAATATAAGTGCACCATTGAGGATGGTTAACTCGCTGAGTTCACAAAACTCACCAAAATTGCAACATTGACATTTCAGGTTCGAGAGAGAGGATATAGCTTCGAAAGTCAAATAAGAAAAGAGCTAACACTGATTTTGGATAGAAGACATCACTCAAAGGTCAGTCAGCTAAGACTGAAGGACTTAGATAAAAGTTTTGTATGATTCCTTATGTATGTAGCATGTTAGGTATACAGAGATGTAAACTTTGATTAGTTTTGATAATGTACACATATGGATGTTTTGTAAAGCTACAGTGTACATATTCGATTTTATGAAATGAAATGAGGAATTTTAGGTTTTTAAATATTGTGTCATTTATGTATAAATGATGATTCCATGATTAAGTTAGTGTCGTGACTGCTCTAGCATGCCACCTTTATTAGGTACGTACTTGGATATTCCTCCAGAATGTCAGTATGTGTCCTATAAGAGTGGGGTGTTACAGAAACAACGACCTACGATCGTGGCATACATGATCTTGACAAAAGCCCAGGGAATGGCCCACAATCGTGGCCTACATGCCACAATCATGACAGAAGCTGTAGATGCGAGCCACAATCGTGGCCTATAGGGATTTTTTAGACCTTTCGAACCTCAAAAGAATCCTAGGGTTATCCAAAACATAAGAGGATATAAAAAGAACAAAAAGAGGCAGAGAACGAGCTTTTTGCATTAGCCACCTTAAGACTAGAGAGTAGGGGTGAGCATTCGGGTAATTCGGGCCAAAATTTCACTGTTCGGGCCCGGCCCGAATTACCCGAATTTTTTCTTACCCGAGCTTATCCGACCTGAATTACCCGAAATTTTGTTCGGTTTTACCCGAATTACCCGAAGTTGTTTTTTTGATAATTTTTTTAAAAAACCCAAAATTTTGTATTTTTATAACCTAATTCGGGTAATTGGGCCAGCCCGAAGTTCTTTGGAGTTACTCGACCCTGGCCCGAAAATAATTCGGGTAATACCCGAATTACCCGAATTACCTGAAATTTGAAATTTTTTTACCCGAATTAATTCGGGCCGACCCGAATAATGCTCACCCCTAACATCTTCGTGGAAAACAATTGGAATTATTACTAGTGTGTTTTCTTTAATGATTTGACATTACTCTTCACTATCATCCAGATATTCTTACTCTCTATGTGACAAGTCAAGTGAATCTTTTAGTTCATAGACGCAAGTCTTCTTTTGCTGCTGTCCTAAAAATTTTACCATAAACTCTCGTCCAATAAACTTGGTCATACATGTTTGTTGCTTCCATTTTTTCATTATAAAGACAAATAACAATAACCAACTGTTAGATTAATAAAGTTTATTGGAACATATAGTAAAGAAAATTAAATTTTTGAACAGAAAAGAAAAATAACTAAAAACATTCTATAACAAATTATTGATCAATATTCATTAATCAAATTAGTTTCATCAAAGTCTGAATCATCTCGTTGTTTTTTGTTTCAATATTTGAGATATTTAAAGGTATATCAATTGTGTCTATAGGTAAATCTTCTCTAGATTAATTATGATCCATGTCAGCATCATTTTTAAAGAAATCATTAACATTATTTTTAAAGGTATATCAATTGTGTCTATAGGTAAATCTTCAACATTTTTATTATCATCCAAAGATACATCAAACAAATACCTGGTACCTTTTGCTCCACATAATGACTGTAACACCCCACTCCCGCAAGACCCGAACTCGACATCAATGGTAATATCCGAGTCCGTGCCCCGAGAGGGTGGCGTGCTAAAACACTTAACCATTCGGAAATCGGTATAATAATTTTTTTTGAATCACAACCATAATATGCGAAAATTGATACTCAAATTAGGCCCACATTCATTCATAAACATTATCAATTTACACAAAACCACCAACAAAATTTTCAATAGCCATTTGGGCCCCTTTCATAATTACAAAACACTTGAGTCATCTCGAAATACAAATTTATACAAAAAGTTGCGGAATACACAATTCAATACAAAATAGAGAAATGCAATGCAAACGCGAACTGATCCCGACCTCTATCCTTCACTTGAATACTGTAGGTATACTCCCGTTGGCCTAACGGATATTCTTCTGATCCTGAAAAATATTTACAAATTTTGGGTGAGTTTTGCAAACTCAGTGAGTGACCATCATTGATGGCTCACCCAGTCACATAACACATAATTTTCATTCACATCACTTTATTTCACATTTCACATTAGTTCACATTTCACCTTATTTCACATTTAATACACTTAATCACTCATATTATGCCTATGCAATGCACATGAGACTCACTTTTCATTTGTTACCTTGTTGTGACTGAGTGCCTAAACTGTCCCATGTAGGGCTCATTGATTACTATCTCTTATCCACTTGGGGGATACAGGGCTCATTAAACATTGAGCCTGAGGCTCTGAATTACTTTTGAGCTCGAGGCTCATTTTCACTCGTTGAGCTTTAAGCTCTAATCGTTGGCTACTCTGATCACAACTGCCATTATATTTCATGCATTCATGCAATGGAATGTATCACTCACAATTGCATATCCCATTCAATCACATTTTCATATCATCAGACGTTAGTCCGGCATTCCACATTGAAGTGGAGAATTCACAATTTCATTCATATACAAATACAAATACACATTCCTAACACATTTAACAATCACATTCACATACAATTAGCACTTCAATATCTCATTCATAT
>JANZLC010000001.1:4953743-4972250 GCA_026413385.1 Erythroxylum gracilipes
GTCAGAGCTAGCACTCTTTACTTATTCCAGCTATTTCCGGATCAAAGAGTTTGATTCGGTTGAATTTTCCGACCTCTACGTGGATACCGTTAGAGACGGTCTCCTTTGGTCATTGTGGTTTGCTTCTTTTGTAAAGACACAAGATACTGGGTTCAGGGAAGGTCCCAGAATAATTTTTTTGTTATTCCGCACCGTATGCATGTGATGCGTGCACCGGGATTTTCCATCTGGGGATAGGATCCCCAACAATAATATGGGTCGAAACTTATTGGGCTTCAATAATCCCTAATAAGAATAGGGATTAGGTTTTCTCTGTAAATAAAGAAACTTATGTCTCATTAAGGGAGAGACAAAAACCCTAGCCACCTAAAAACTTAGTTGGTTGTTCTTCTTCCGAGAGAAAAATTGTGCAGCGTTCAAAAGGGTTTTAGAATGTGCTAGCACATATTAACTGCTGCCCGGATCATTCATCCTCGTGTGGATACCGGTAGAGGACATTCGCGCATTGCAGTGTCTACAAATCTGAAAAAAGAACAAATACCAATCCGCATCAAGAGGTAATTTCGTACATGTTATTGTTTTCAGTTATACTTCTTGTTGTAGTATGGTCCATTCCGCTGCGTATTGTGAATACTCAGGCCATTAGCGATCCAGCATTTTAGTGGATCTTGATTTTTTTATTTTCTATAATTGTATATTGACCTTGCTAAAAATGGTCTTTTTTGAGAATTTCTTAGAGCATGAATGTTTTTTTTTATATTTTTTTCCAAAATATAACTTTTCATAACTACCAAACTTTATTGCACATATATTTATCACTAATGACAAGTATAAAATCTTCTCACACCTATCTTTTAGGGTTAGACTGAAATGCAAAAACAAAAAACTTTAATTACAAGAATGAAATGAAACATATCGTTTTGGTGGAATAGGAAAGTTAGCATCCCAAAACAGAAGATAACTTTATAATAAAAATCAAGTTTATTACTTGAGAATGCAAATACTTGTTGGCTGGTTCTATTCTATCATATAGTTAATAAGGTTTATGATCAATATACTTTGAGTAAATTTACTTTCATCTATAGAAAATTTATATTGATTTGTAGTTATTTTTATTTTTATATATGTTCGTATTTATTTTATAGATAAATAGAGGAAAATTCCAGTACTCCTAACAATTCAACATCTTCAAAAAGATCCAATGACCTAACTTGAGCTTATGTAAGATTGACAATTCTATATAGTTGTATTGTAACAAATATTTGAAAGGTATGGGAATCACTATGTTAAAGAATTTAGTTGAGTTTGTTGAACTAAAGTAGTTTTCAATTAATGTTTTGATGATAACAAAACATAATTACTAATAATGTGCTAATTATTTTGATGAAAAGAAATATTAGAACAAGATGAAGCCATAAACTCAATAAGATAGTGTATGAAGTTAAACAAGGGAAGTTAAAGTTTATAATCGACAAAATGAAGATCAAATGAGAATCAAAGAAGATTAAGGTTCATCAAGTTAATTTCTCATTTTGTATTATTATTTGTAAGCTCACTTTGTTAATTTGAGGATCCAAAAAACTCATTTTGGAAAATGAATAAATATTTCATTAACTATAGCAAAGCTATTTCAACATTACAACATTACAATGTGTTCGCTAGGATCTTATTTCATTTAACTAATTAAAACAAGTAGAAAAATGCATTATATATGTTCATAAGTTCCAAAGGATCATCATTCTAGGAGAAAAGTTGTTATGAGAATTTTTAGCAATTGTTATGGCTTTAATCTAGTTGATTGTATCCTTAGCTAGTTGGTGCCTGTTTACTTCTTCACCTCTGTATATCCTTTTGTTTCTTTCCTTCCACAGAGAATAGATAGTTGTTCTAAAAACTGTCTTGTAAATTACTCCATTTTGTTTCTAAAATTTTTCCATCCTGATAATCCAATCAAGTGTTCCAAACTAATCATAAGTTTGAACAATGTTCTGGTAGCTTATGCAAGATGCTTCTCCACACTAATTTGGAATACCTGCCTTGGAAAAACAAGTGATTTCTATCTTCTCCAACTTCTTTACGTGGTACACAAATAGGTTCATATAAGCCAAACCTCCTGCCTCGGTTCTGATTCTATTTTTAATTACCAGCTGGGTAATCAAGGAGCCTTTGGGATTTAGGGATTTCTTCCATAATAGTTCAAACCAAGGAACATTCTCACTATTGGCTTAAAGGGTCTTATGGCATGATTTATTAGTGAATATTCCTTTGGAATTTGTAATCCAGATGATGTTGTCTTCCCTGTGCTAGTGAGTAATTTGGGGTAGATACTCTAATAAGGAGATGAATCCTCTGAAGTTACCTAACCATGTTCCATTCTGAGTGAGTGAAGAGACTCTGGCATTACGTGGAATTCTATTCCTTAGTTGAAATATCTCATTTCTTCTAACTAGTTTTCATACTAAACCATATGCTTTCACCATTCCCCAATCTATGATTTTTCTATAAGTATACAAGATTCCTCAGCTTTAGCATGTGAATGAAAACCCAAGAAAGTTCCCTAGTAATTGACATCTGCTAGAAATTTTGATTCCTAAGGTATGTTTCCTGTAACCATTTGAACCATAAAGCATTCTTATCCATATATAACCTCTACATTCTTTTACATAAAAGAATTTTTTGCATTAGAGGAATTAGAATGATCCCTAAACCTCCTTGTATTTATGGAATTATCACTTCACACCATTTGACTTTTGCTCCCTTTAAGTTTTTCACTCTACCTTACCATTATGTGGGTTATCTAGTGAATGTGCATATTGGTTAGTACTGAAATGGTCAATGTAAATCTAGCAACAAATAATAGGATCCTATTTTTCCAAGTACACCAAGGCATTTGAATGAAAGAGGTTGAAATGGTAGACTTGAAACCTTGTTTAGTTCATTTGAATTTCTGACATCTTTTGAACAAATCAAGCTACTCTTTTTTGGATTTACTCTCAACCTTAACCATTCTAAGAAACTCCTAACAATGTCCATCAAAATCTTAAAAGAATGTATTTCAGCACTATTTAGTAAAATGAGATCATCTGCAAATATCAAATGAGTTAGCTTAAGCTTATTGCATTTATGGTGGAATTGAAATATTCCATTACATCCTGTTAATTTGTTGAGAATTCTAGATAACCCTTCCATTACTAAGGTGAATAGATAAGAGGATAGAGGATCCCCTTGTCTAATCCCCCTAGCACAATTTAAAGGCTTTGTAGGGACTCCATTAACAAGAATGATGAGTGAAGAAGTTTGAATTTACATCAAGATCCATCATATGAATTGAGTTATAAATTCCAGTGCTTCCAAAAATGATTATATAAATTTCCATCTTATTGTATCAAAAGCCTGATAGAAATCAATCTTCCATAAAAAGCTATTGATACCTCTTCCTGAATTGTATTCTTTCAGCATCTCTTATATAAGGAAAATATTATCCCTTATTGATCTTCCTGCTATGAAGGCTCCTTAAGCTGGATTAATTAATCCTTTTAAAGCTTCTTTTAGCCTATTAGCTAGGAGTTTAGCTATAACTTTATAGGTAGTGTTGCAATAAGATATTGGTTGATAGTCCACCATAGAGGAAGGGTTCTATTTCTTTGGAATAAGGAAAATGTAAGCATGATTTAGTTCCTTCAACATTTTAAAAGAGTTTAAGCATTCCTAAACTAATTTTGTCAATAGATTTCCAATGATCTCCTATATTTTCGTTGTATACCCATTTGGTCTAGATGCTTTTGAGGAATGCAATCTAAACAACAATTATTTGATTTCTTGATTAGTGAATGGGGCATTCAAAGACACCTTGACATAGTGACTAAGGGAACAGTCAAAGTATCTTTTAATGTTGAAATCATTTTGTACAGCCTCTTCTATACCCATCAAATTCATAAAGAAATCCCTAGTGAGCTTAAGTAAGGAAGTCTAATCAGAGATTAAATTCCCCATATTATCATTGAGTTTGGTAACCTTGTTCATCCTTCTTGTTAAAAGAGATGTGTGAAAGAATGTTGTGTTTGAATCCTTATCTGTTAGCCAGTTAATTTTAGATTTTTGCTTTAAAATAGACATGCATAAATTTAGAGCCTCCTTATGTCCTTGAGCCTCTGTATTTCTATTGATTTCAAATGATTATTGAAGGGATGTTTATTGCGAACTTCCTGAGCCTCTATTAGCCTTAACTTGGTCTTAATAACCTTCCTGGTTTGATTGTTGACCAATGACTTGATAGCCTGTTTCACCTTTAGGAGCTTTTACATTAGTTGATAAGATTTATATCCTTTAAGTTTTTGGTTCCAGCAACTTTAAACTAATTCAAAGATTCCTTCCTGAGGTAAGTTAGTCCATTAAAGAATCTAAATGGAACTCCGTACATTCTCAAAGCATTAAGATTCTGAATGTGGATAAATGAGTGATCTAAGAATGAGTTTTCACCAAAAAAAAATGAAAAGGAATGAGAGAAATGATCTAGCCAAGTTGATTTACCAATGCTTGATCAAGTTTTTTCCTGATTAGCATATTTCCCTGCTGCTTATTAGACCAAGTAAATAGTCTGTCAATGACTTTATGATCTATTACATTCACTTTCTAAAACAAACTAGTTAACTCCCTTACTGTTTCCAAATTGTATCCCCTCCCTCCATCTGATTTGTAGTCTAAATGAGTATAATTTATGTCTTCAGTAATAGTATATAGATTCAAGTTTACAGTTTCAATGGACTGGATATTATCCCATAGAGTCTATCCTCGGAATTGAAAGTTTGAAGCATATATAAGTGTTACTTCAAAGACTGAGTCACTCCATCCATTTGGTATTTTAAATATATATGCTTATCACTTTCTCCAGCGACTAGCATTGAGATCTTACTTGAGTTATAAAAACATATGATTCTTCCATTATAATTAGACGACTATGCTATTCATAATGATTATGCTAATCATATTGAATTATGTTTATGCATGAATTAAGGGAGAGCTAATTACTATCTTGATATTTATTTATATGTTTGATTTTATTGGGGATAGCTAATCACTATCTTGATATTTACTTATATGTTTGATTTTATTGTTGTTGTTCTCTAATATCACATGTATTTTGTCATCATTAAAACGGAAGAGATTAATGAACCAAGGGAATTTTCAATTAATGTTTTGATGATAACAAAACATAATTACTACTAATTTCTTTACTATTTTGATGAAAAGAAATATTAGAACAAAACAAAGCCACAAACTTAAGAAGATAATGTATGAAGTTGAACGTAGAAAGTTAAAGTTTACAATTGACAAAATGAAGATCAAAATAAGAATAAAAGAAGATCAAGGTTCATCAAGGTCATTTCATATTTTATTATTATTATTTGTAAGCTTACTTTGTTAATTTGATGATCTAAAAGGCTCACCATGTATAATAATTTTATCTTACTTCATCGCATGAGCCTTTACATTTAGCAAAAAGTATTAAAGCTTTTGATTTTAATATAAAAGCCTCTTGATCTTTCAAATAATTTTTGGAAAACATTTTGGGCAGTGTTTTAATCATATACGAATTAAGCAAATTATTTGTGAGTATTTGATGTTAAAATCATTTTTTGGAGTGAATGGTCTACCTATATGAGTTAGTGGTTGACCAGTATAAGTTAAAGTTATTAATTTTAAATTATTAAAAGTTTGTTATAACATTGGTTGAAGTATTGGATGACCAGTGTATCATATTGGTTGACCAGTATCCTTCACTAAGTGTTTCAATGACTAGTAAATCTAGTATTGTAAATGCATACTGGTCGACCAATAGGGTATACTAATCGACCATTATATTGAATATAACAGTTGTGACAGCTAGTTCTTGGCTCTAACAACTATTTTAGGTCCCAAAACACTATGAATAGATGTTTTATCATTAGGTTTAGGATCAAGAATGTTTTAGGTTTTGTATATATATATTTCAAAGAGCTTTTCATTCATTTGAGCATCATTGTATCATAGTTATGTGAGTGAGCCATTTTGGAGTTATCAAGTCAATAAGTGAGATATTTTTTAATTGTAATACTTTGCTAGGGTGTTGAATATTATACTTATAGGTGATCCAAATGGGATTGAAGTTCTTCTTCACCTTAGAAGAAGATTGAAAGAAGGGTTTCTCTTTATTAAGAAGTATCGTATAAAGGTTATTCTTCTCCTTGAAAGAAAAATTATAGTAAAATTTTAAGAAGTATCTTGGGAGTGGACGTAGGCAAGGGTTGTTTAACGAATCACTAATTCTCTTTTCCCTATCCTTTTTAAATTACTTTTTAGTTGGTTAGTTGATTTATATTAAGTAATTACTTCATTATTATTTATATTGAATGTTTTTAATTGAGTACATTAGTTAGAAAATTTATTGAAATTTTATAAATACCCAATTCACCCCCTTCTTGGGTGCCATTAAGGACTAACAAGGTTCAAAGGTAATGTGAAACCTTGCAAGAAAGTTAGTCATAATGTAAAATAGAAGATAAAAACTTTGCTTGAATAGTATCAAAATAAAAAGGAAAGTAGACAAAGACTGAACTATAAAATCCAAAGTAAAAGTTCATTTCACATCAATAAGGATGATATTGACAACCCAACGCTAGTATTTATCCCCAAGAACAAATGATTTTTGTAACTAAGATGAGGAAAAGAAGAAGACAAGTGTATAGTTTTTTTAACTCTATAAACGAATCCTCGAGCTCAACCTTCAATTTGTAGTACATTACAGTCCAAAGAAACAGTTCATAATGCAGAAATGGCAATGGCTAGATGGTAATATGATGTAGATGTGTCATTCGATGCTCTATAGTCTTACTATTATCAGTCTATGATAAATGCCATTGGGTTTAGGATTTGAAGCTTCTCCAATCAATGACTATATAGGTAATTTTCTAAATAATTCTATTAGTGAAAGTAAAAAGTTATATGAGTGAAAGGACTTGAGTAACTTATAGATGTTCAATCATATGTGATGATTAGACAAATAAGAAATATGAGCCCAATATGAAATTTTTGGTTCATTTTGCTAAAGGGACGATTTTTTAGGGCAATTAATATATCGAGCCACGTAATAAATGTTGATACTTTTTTGGAGATATTTAATGAAGTTGTTAATAAAATTAAACCTAAAAATATTGTATAGTTCATCATTGACAATAATATTGTTTATGAAGTAATTGTGGACAGGTTACAATGTAGGTATAATCATTTATATTGGACTCCTTAAACTAAATATTATATTGAACTGATATTGGAACACATAGGAGATAGTAGATACTATCTTGTCATTGATGAAACTGTGTAGAAAGTGAGACGAGTAATTATGTTCATTTATAATCATGCATGCTTTTTGAATTTGATAAGAAAATATTTCACAAATGGTAAAAATTTTATGTCATCCCATTATTACAAGATTTGCAACTAATTTATTATCACTTTAGAGTTTTGTTTAAATAAAGAAGGAATTGAGATAAATATTTATAAGTGATAAGTGAGTTGCATCTCATCATGTCAAGTCTAATGCTAGCATGGTTAATGAGAAGACAATAATAAATTATTTTTATAATGTTATTACGAAAAGGAAAAAGGAAATAATCAAGGGTAATCTAAAACATAAGTCTTCTTTATACTTCCCTTATCTTGCACTTATTAACAAGAGGTGGAAAAAATAACTTTACTTTCTGTTATTTACTGCTAGTGCATTTCTGAATTTGAGTGCCTATTTTAGGCTAAGTTTCGCAAAGAAAGTTAATAAGGGAAATATTGTTAACCATCACAATAATTATTTCAAATGGCATGATACAAGACCTCTTAAAATAGAGGCATATAAGAATGTATGTGATGATCTCAAGATGCCCATTACATATATCAATAAAACAAATTAATTCAAGCATAAATTTTTTCTGTTGTGTTACTTGTTTAAAATTAATCATTATTTCATTTGTATATAATATTACTTTTGTTGTCTTATAGTTAGTTGGTAGGTCTAATTCAGAAGTTATATTCTAGAATTACCAAAGTTTATAGTTTGAAGTTTTAGTCAATGTGTGAGTGTAACTAAGAACGAAAGAAATTGAAATTTATTTAAATTCATCCTTAAAAAATAAAATATATCAAAATGTAAAAAATTGAATGATCAAATAATTGTTTAATACAATTTAAAGATTTTAAAAGGCATTATATTATTATTATTGTTATTATTATTATTTTGAAAATAATGACTTATTCTTATGTAATAATTTAATAATTTAATTAATTTGTTTACTATGACTCTTAATAAAACATATAGCTCTGCTAATCAAATTTATCTTGATCATGTCAATCTCTTAACAGATTGGGTCTTAGAGGAATTAAATTTCATGATGATATTGAATTAGAAGATCTTTGATAAGAAAGTGTCAATATGTCATAGAGTGCATTGAGATTGAATGGTGGTAATAATAAAACTCTCCTTAGAGACAAGGATTTTGTAACAAATGAAAGTTGAGACAATATCATTTATGTGGATATGTTGTAAAATGAAATTTCATGTTTTTTACTTTTTCCAAACTTTTGGTTTTACTTGTATTTAATGCATACGATATATGATAAATACACAATACAAATATGAAACTTATAATTAAGTGTTTTCATTTCAAGTTTCACTTCCGTTTTGTTTTGTTTATGACCACAAATCACTGATATTATGGACTTAAAGTACTTTTATTATGATATTTTGCTAAAATTAATTGCAATATTTAAATAATTTGCTTTGTTCTTAATTTTGTAATTGTATAAGAAATAAATTATCTTTTCATTATATTAATTATAATTAATTATTATATTTACATATGAATGATAGTTATTTATATTGTTATATTAAATTTTAGGTTATTATGATTTTCAAGGTAGAGCTAAAGCAAAATAAAAACTATAATGTATGCAAATAATATTTTGCAATTGGGTAAAAGATACAAACCTAAAAATCTTTTGAATTATTAAAGATTAAAAAATACTTCAAAATTTTAAAGAACAAAATAAAATTTCTAAAAAATTTTAAACTAAAAGAGAGATTTATGTTTAAAACTTTTATAAAATTTTCCAAAATAATATTCCATTTTAAACGATCTTTGTGTTGTTGCATACTAGAACACAGAGCGTACTAAGTCTTACAAAAGGTACTAATGCCAGAATTGACAAGGCTCTTGATTTCTAGAGAACCGTTAGCCCAAAGTTTCGCAAACTGATGTTTGTTATTAATGAATAAATAAATGTCATAAGCGATAGTTGGTGAACATTGTGCATATAATAAAACTTGCAATGGGATTTTTTAAGGATTAGGATGCTCCATCTACGTTTTACAGTCATGACGCTGAGATGGGTATTTACAAGGATTAACAAGCTTCAGTTTCCTACTACTCCTCCGTTCAACTGGAACATTTACTTGCTTCAAAGATTCGAATAGGACTTCTGACCTGCAACAAGAGAGTAGGGTGAAAGTTTCAGAAAGAACAAATATAAATGAACCATGAAAAAACAGTTTTTTATTAATTGATTCAATTGGAAGTGTGCGACTGCAGGCAGTAGAATTCATTAGGCGTTATATGCCAAACCATCACATTGCCCCTTAAAACCTTCAGGAATATCCTTATTCATAGGTTAAAGGAGGTAAACAGAAGATCCATGTGCAGGTAGTCGAGGACAGAAAAAAAACAAGGAAAGGTTAGCCATCTGTTCCACTTGGCCTCGGCAGAAACGTTAACATGAGAAATTGAACACAAACGGCAAGATGAAAATGACTATGGTGGACCATTTCAATATCATCAGAAACTTGATAGAAAAGTTCTCAACAAAAAGGTCAAGATAACATTATTCACCATGATATTGAGCAACATTGTTGAAGAACCAAGAATCGAGTCTCCTTCAACATTATTTGCATCAATAACGGAATGAAGTCTGTTTAAAATCTGCAAAATAGTTCTGTTAAATCTAGTCCGCGTCTGCAATATGTCATAAGGAGTCAAATAGGTCATGAATGTTCTCCTTTCAGGGGAAATGACCAACACATTGAACAAGTTGCAGAGAAGAAATTTGGAAATTTATCAGAAGGGTAAAACACCAGAAATCACCTTGTTATTTACAGAGGCATGGAAAAACCCTAATTATCTATGGGGTTACCGCCAATACTGCGCCCAGCGATGTATGGTCTCAACCATTTGAGGGAACAATGCACTCACACTCTCGTTAATAAGATCCTGAAAAAAGTGTATGCTGGCCTCGTCATCTAAGTCCAGCCTAAACTTCTCCTGAAGCTGTTAGGATGAAAAGTTTTTAACTAATAAGACAAACCGCTAAAACATTTTTGAAGTAGATTATAAGCATAAAAGGAATTTACCTTAAGAATTCCTTTTTCAGGATCACAAGCTATATCTGAAATGTTTGAACCAGCCATCAGGTGGAAAAGATTTAAAATCAGGTTACTAGACTTTCTGAGGATGTTGTATGCCTCGCAACAATAGGATTTGAACCTGGTATAGTATTGACTGCAGGATGAAAAAGCAAGTCAGAAATTTATTCTTTAAACCACCAAAAATTCATTGGTAAGACATACAAAAATAATAACTACTACTACTACAACAAAAGGAAGAGAGAGAGGTAGAGGAGAAAATCAGAGAACCACCTTTCTGCACCACCCATGGCCTCAACCATTTCCTTGCAAAGTTTCATTGGTGGTGGAAATGGCTTGGGATCTCGGCCAAGAATAAAAGCAAAGTCAACATGGAAAAGACGGCCATCATCCCGAAGTAAAAGATTGTCAAGGTGTCTGCAATTTAATAAATTGACGCAGGAAGATATACGATCAAATGTTGAAGCATTCACCATAGCCAGTTAAGTGACAAAGAATTTGCTTTGATAAAGCTTTAGTTGGATATGAACATAACCAATACCCTACCGATCATATGCAATTCAGAAACATCGCCTCATTGGTAGATCACAAAACTTTAACCAAGGTACATCACAAAAATTGGAAAACCATCTTTCTGCAATTAACTTCAATGAGAGTTTACTCAATCTGACAAGTGAAGGTACCTTATGTTATCATCACAAAAGGATGAACAAAGAAGGGATCCCAAACTCATGCATATCTAATGAAATTTAAGGGATGGAAGCTCATCATCAACAGATGTTTCTTGAAATAGTAATGATATCTTCACACAATTCTAGAAATAGGCATCCTGCCTCACCTCACTTCTCTATATGTAGCTTCAACATGAAAAAAAGTATTGATAGGGTGATTTACTTGTGAAGATAAATATCTGACTCTGACCAAATAATTACCTGTCTCCAACGCCCAGTATGTATGTTATGACAGAGTAGCCAGCACAACTCTTTATAAATGTTTCAAGACAGGTAGCTGTGATCCCAAATGGTCCATGTTCATCACGGTGAAACTGCTGCAAGTAGCTTATAATGCTACGATGCTCAGAGAGAATCTGGATTTACAGAGAGTCATCTTAGGAATCCATGGCAAAATTGTATATACCAGAACTTTTTTGGTTGTTTGTTTGTAAGATGCCTTAACAACAAGAAATCTGAAAAAGTATAAGAAACTGGGTGAAGAACATTCCAATTAAACAAGAAAACTTGAGGAGAGAAGTACCTGAGCCAAAGAATGTGAAGGTATGAATTCAAGCATGCCTTCATCTTGTCCAGTAGCAAGTACCTTATATGGAGTTAAGTGCAGATCTAGGTTTTCCAACTTAAGCAGTCGATCCATTAGAGATACCATTTGAATGACCTATAAAATTGTAAATCAACAAGACAAATGACAATTGTTTCTAAGATTGCTCTCAGTACTCCAATTTTACTACTGAGGCACCAGAGGAGGTAAGTGAGTAAGGTGAGTATGTGTGCACATGAATGTATGTGTGTGGGAGTGAGAGAGAGAGAGATCCAAAAATTAAGTATTTACCAATTGGTCTTGGCGTATATCATCACCCTTCTTAAATATGACCTTGCAAGTACCACCACTTTGTGTTCTGAAAGTCAGACGCAAGGGATGTAATGCACTTTTGAAAATTGATGACTCTGATGGCACTATACCAGTGATGAGGACACCTGGGGCCAGAGGTGATCTTATTGGCTGGTTACAAAACAGAGTAACTCATTAATTGCAAAACAGAAATTCAATTTGAGCAGTCACAACTCCTTAAAACAGTGCCAACAGATAATATACCTCTTCAAAATAGGTGAGTTCACTAAGAAGACCAGAAAGAAGTTGTCTAAGCTTTTCAATCTTCTTTTGAGTATTGCCTCGTACATTTCTTACATCTCTCATTATAGAACATAACTGGGCAGTTAACTCGGTCTGACGAACCAAACTCTGCCATTTCTTATAGCCATCTTCTTCCCCATGTGAACCAGCTGACAACTTTCAAAGAGAACATAGTTATTTAATAGATCACATCATCAAAAATATTTACCAACATGAAATCCGAGCAATCTACCATTCAACCACACTGGATTGGCTAAATCACTTGCTCTTACACTAGTGCTAAGATATTGGTTCCAAGTTTTCTGCTTTGTCTCCATATAAAACATCTCCCAATAAGTTCCTTGATATTTTGACCATTTACTGTTATACTTTTGGAGATAAGCAGACTTTGTATATATTGTACAGTTCAACAGTAATAAGGTGCAAAGCCTGAGAATCAATCTATTGTTTGCAAACAAATATTTCGATAAACAAACATATGTCAATAGCAAATAAAACTACGATTGAACTAAGTGTTATAAATAAATAACACATTGCCACAATCTTCAACTGTCCTCAATGAGTTTTTATATTATGAAACTGTTAGTTACATGTACCATAATAGTGCAAGCTGTCCGTCCAGCTAGGAGAGTTTATTCGAACTAGGGATGTGCACTTAAACTTTGTGTTTCTAATGCTTCTCATATACTAGAACTTAGAAACTTTTTGAAGTAATATCCAGGGAGGGAGATTCAATTAACCAGAGTCAGAAGCAGAAATTTCACCGTGATCGACAATAGGTTTAGCTAAGACATTTATAACACGACCAAAAGAAGCCCCACTCCCTGACATCTGAGTAATTTTTCCTGTTGTTTTTACATAACTTCCCTGTTTTATCATCAACCAGTCACCCATCAATATAACCTAATTAACCTCCCATTGCTTCATTGAGATCATAATCAAAGCAAAATAAATTTCTTAGGCTTTTGTAAACATTTTCAAACATTTATGCTTACAAATAAACATATATGAGGTTTTACCGATAATTTTACATAAAGTTTCAAAAAACAAAAGAAAAAAACTCCTATATGCAACATGAATCTCAAGGTTTCTAAAAGGAAACAATTATTAATTTTGAGTAGAATTCTATCTTTTTTCAGTTAAGTACGTTAATATTATATCTTATATTGCAGTAAAACTGTTACAATTGGGTATAATTGTTCCTGGTTTAAGAAAAAATGTTTCAGTATGGTCACATTTGTTTGTTTTTTTGAGGGTTAAATATTAATTAAACTAAGTTGTATGATACTTGTATTCAATTATTGAGTGGTGTGCATGGAACCCACTCAATAACATATGGTGCCACTCTAGATGGAAATGGGTGTCATGGCTCATGTTTTTCACGAAGCACTTAAAGACGTTTTTAAAGCAACTAGATCCTAAAACCAAAAGTACTCCCATAAGCAGCAGTTCATATAGTGCACATCGACACAGGAGATTCTCATCAATGACCATAAAACAAAAGTTATTAACAATTAGGCATATAGATAACTTCAATGATGAGAAATACAACTAAAGCAAACCACACCTTCATCATACTCTCTTCAAGGATCTCGTAGGTACAATAAAAACGTTTTGCATAGGCAGGATCATAAAGTTCCACAGCCACATACCAACGTAGAAAACTAGCCAACTCAATATTCTTTAAAGCTGCCAAACATAAGGATCAGTCTCAGTACAGTGAACAACCTAACTCCATAAATACAGGCAAGTGTATGCCTATCATACACAGGTACAAAGTAGATTGCATACCTCGTTGAACAAGGAACTGAGAAAGGCAAGATTTATCTGAGCGCTCAAATCGAAGTGCCTGAACCAATTGAAGTAGGTAACAGTGAAGTTCTTCATCATCTGCTCTTTCAAGAACACTAACAGCATATGCACGGACCTGTAGTGATCACAAATTATCAAGGCTAGATCATTATCACAGCATCTGTTTCTCTTTTCATTTATGATATTGAGGACAAAATAGGCCTTTACTTCCTATGTTTACATGCAATTCATTCAAGTTTTGGTGGAACCATGTGGGAAGTTAGAAATGTCCTAAAGGCCATAATCCAATTATCAGATCAAGCTCGAAATGAGGCTTGAAGATTTAAATCTGACAGACAATGAACAGAAGATAGTTTAACAAAGATGCATACCTCTTCACTTTCAAAAACAGATGATAGTAGCTCCAGCGCATCACAAACATCAATCATTTCCCACTTTTTCATCAATTCTAATGCCTGTTTTGCTTCCTGCAGATGCATAAGCCACAATGATATTCAGAGACGATTTGAATGTTGTTCCTTACAAACTAACTTGCAAATGACACACCACTAGATTGCACAAGAGTGAAAGTTACAAAAGCAAAAAGTGGTTTCACATGCTTAAGGTCAGAAGATGCAGATAGAATCAAGGAGATGCATATAAACTAAACAGTTACTACACCGATTATTAGAAGAAAATTTTTTCCAATTGCATGTATCCCTTTCCAAAACCAGGACCGTTTTAACAATGCAGGTTCAAATCTTAATTCAAGATAGCCTCAAAGTTGAATGAGAACCCCTAAGAAATTAAGGAAAAACCAGTATTTCAATGAGTTGGTCAAGACATTGACTACAAGGAGAAAAATGGGAAAAAATAACTACTCACCTGAACATCACTCCATTCAACACATCTTAGAAATTTAGTGAGAGCCCTCTTTTCGGACATCAATGAGAAGCGGAATTTCCATAAAAGCTGTCTCTCATCTCCACTCAAAGTCCTTGTTGGTGGATATTTTAGAATTCTCTGTATTGACCTACAAACAAGAATGAAGCATGATGACACACCTCCAACTCAAAATAAATCAACCTCTCAACAATCAAGCATGAGCAATTATGCAAACAACTGCAGCTTCAATAACGGAATCCATAAGCATATGATTAATCCTTTACAATTAGTTATACAACTGCCAGAAAAGATCAGATTCAACAAGCACAAAGGAATATCTTTAAACAATTTGAGATGTCTAGTCTAGATTATGCATTTGAAACTAGAAAGCACATAGGTAAGAGATTGACCGAAGTCACATAATGTCCAGAACAAAAAGGTACAAGAAACCTAAACATAGTTTAAAAACAAATTAGATGCATCTTCAATCAAAGGAATTTTGAACTTACTTCCGTTCATTAGAGCTTGGCTTCAAATCTCTGTCAATGATACCACGTGTTAGACTACGGGCCAGCTTTAATTGCTTGTGCTCTGAAGGGTTTATCTTTCCCACTTCTGGGTCCCACACAATTACAAGTTCATTTGTTGAAGCAATAGGAGATGGTAACAAGAAATTTGCACCGGACTCCTTCAGGTTAAACATCAAAACAACACACAAATTAATTTGATAAAAAGAAAAGCTGAGCAATTATCCTTCCCATGCGTGTAAACTCGAAATATGTGTTCACATGCTTAATAATGCTTCTGAAATGCAAAGATTGAGGTGGTTAAGGAGGTGCTAAGGTTCATGTATTACATTCCCTATTTGCAATTGATCATTTCAACATGACCAACTCATAGTTTTGTGGTTACACAGAAGCTGTAAACAAAAAAGTTCAGCCAGAAAGTTAAATGATGTATGTTACTCAGCATTACCTGAAAAACAACTTGATGTTCAAAGCTGCAGAAATCAACAATCAAGTACAAGTGAGAGCTTCCATTTTTGCTACTTTCACGTTCCTTGATTTTCTCAATAGCTTTGAAAGAAAGCCGATCAAGCCAGCCAACACATTGGATTTGCCCTCTCTCATATTTGTTTACAAGCTTTTCCAATCGTTCCAACTCCCCTCGCTCATGCTTGGGGACCTAAATTCACATGAACAGCTAAGTGACCATAAAAAAGACTATACTGATGAGCGTTCCACTTAAAAGAATATTTGGGAACCTTTCCAGGAGTGGTTGTTGGAAATGATCCATCAGCTTCCTTCCCTTTCCAAAGTCTAAGCTTTTGCTTGCCTGTTTTTAGTTGTAACTTGCTATTGAATAGAATTATGGTAGCACCACCAATCAATCCATCATCTTTTCCACGAGAAACATCCCAAACCTATACTTCCAAATAGATCAATTTTAAGAAAAATCATAAACCTCAGTATCCAAGCAATTGCACACCAATAAATAATCTAACTGACACATCCATAATACAATTTGTATGCTCTTCTAATTCTTATCAGTAAGTAGGACAGCAATGATAATCTGAAGGGGATGCTAACAACGGATAAATATTATTAGTAGAATAGATGCAGCTGTAAGTGCATTATCAGTACCGGCTAAAAGAAAAGATGCTGCTCCATTTAAATGAAGAAATATGAAAATTTCAATTTCTCCTGCTACTTCAAAGTTAGTGGCTAAATTGGTCAATTACCGTAAAAGCAACTTGTGCATGCGCAGTTAAGTCTCGATATTTAGAACTCAGAGTGATGAGTTCATTCCAACAGTAAGATGGCCTGCCTGATTCCAACCTGACACCAACCGAAGAGACATAACTTTAGGTTGAAAAGGCAGAACCTTCTCATAGGAAGTTGTAACTAAATGCTAAGAGTTTTGAAACCTTGTCCTCATAGGAAGCCCAAAAGGAGCACCATCAATGTATAACGCACACTCAACGAATATCTCCGCGCTTCCTTCGTCGTTCGTAGAATCAATTTCTGCCAGAACAATCACAAATAACCAAAAAAAATAGAAAGAAAGAAAACGACGAACTTTACTTATCCAGAAAAATCCAATACACCAATCAACCGAAACTAACACTAACTACAAAACATGCGCACACCTGAATTCTTCTTTTCAGAAGAGGGAAAAGATCCTTCAAGCCGTTCGACGCGAAAAGTAACCGGAAGATTGATGTCGCACGACAAGAAAAAACGAAACTCGTTGTTTCCGCTCATCTTCTCGTACCACTATAAGTTGTTGGGTTCTTCAGCAGCCGGTAACCTCTATAAACGCAAGGATTAGAATTAGTAAGTTAAAGGAATGGAAGTTTTTGGATGTCAGTTGGGGTTGCAGCGTCTCCGAGGTCGCACATACAGGCCTAGAACCATAAAATCCGACTGCCGCCTGCGCTGTTTTAATAAAAGAATCCCTGTTCTGTTGGGAAATTCTAAAAATCCACCAAATTTTGTTAGATGCTGTATTTGATATTTTAAAATTTTAAAACTAATAGAAAATTTTTTAGAATAATTATTGCGACGTTGAAATTAAGGTAAAATTATAATTATTAGCTTTAATTTATATTTATGTATTATTTTAAAATTACTCTTGGTTATAATTTCATCTATATTAATGAAACTTTATAACACGTTATGTTTATTTTTTATAAAAAAAGTAACTAATTTTATAAATTAAAATATAAAAATATTTATACAAAGACATGATTGCTTATTCAAAAATAAGTCCACTAAACTAATTTAATTATAAGGATCTTAAATAAAATATTATTCATGTGCTTGTGAATATCTTTATTATTTATGATGGTTGTATAATTGATTCTTAGACTTCAATTATCAAAGTATTTCTTATTGAGAATTACACTAAAATCTATATAAATTAATATTTTTTGGACCTAAAAAATTATTATCTTATACAGAGTTATTAATTTACCGATAAATGAATATTTTATTAATTTATCGATATCAATACATTAATATTTATTAATTTATAGAATAATTTTTATTTTGTACATTATATTTGTCAAATTAAATAATTATTTTTTTCTGTAACTAAGAAAAGAAAATAAATAAACAATTAATTAATGATAGTGCATTGTATCTAAGTTTATTAATCTTGTCAAAAATAAGTTTATTAATCTTAGTTAACGTGATTCAAAATATAGTACATATAGGTACATTAGAATATGAAGTGTTGTGAATTATTTCAAGTACATAGTACTGTATAGAGTTTATAAATAAATATATGTACTTTAACTTCATATATTAAAATATAAAAATTCATATATTATATCTTCTCTTCCATGGCTACTCATTTGAAAGGTGTAAAAAAATCTACGCTAACTGATGAGATGAGAAAAACATTATGTGAGTACAAAAATCAGCATCCCTCTTCAAGTCAAAAAGATTTACAACAGTGGATTCAACAAAAGTTTGATCTCTCTATTAGTCAATCAACAATATCAAATACTCTTAAAA
>JANZLC010000001.1:4986559-4999653 GCA_026413385.1 Erythroxylum gracilipes
CCTAGTTGCTAGTATTTAGGAAAATTAGTTTATTTCTATGTTTATTTAAGGCTATCATTATTTTGAGTACAAATGAATATCAGTAAAGTTTGGCTTCAATTATCTTTCTTTTTTTTCTTTTTTCTTCAAAACAATCCAACATGGTATCAGAGCCATAGATCCTTGAGAGACTGTGAGATTGAGTAAAAAAAAATTGTTCCAATAGCTAGGAGCAAGCAAATATGTTGGAGTTGGTTGGTGAAGAAACTCTTTTTTTAGAGTTGGTGAGATGTGCACTAAGATGTTTTTAGAGAGACGTGCTCCAGTGATTGTAGGTTGGTGAGAAGAGCATCAACAAGATGATGAAAAGTGCATCAATAGTTGAAGTTTGATGAGAAGTGCATCAACAGTTGAAGATTGGTGAGAAGTGCATCATCCATTGAAGAGAAGTGCTCCAAATTATGAATATAGCATGTAACATTGGAGATATGTGCTCCAACAAGATAATATCTGTAATTTTGAATCAAGGGGGAATGTTGGATATTGATTCAAAATTATTATTTTTATTGATTATGTGGCCATGTTTATCTAGTTAGTTAGTTGTGAAATTAGTGAGATAGTGGACCTTTTCTTGATTCTCATGTTATTCTCCTAGTTGCTAGTATTTAGGAAAATTAGTTTATTTCTATGTTTATTTAAGGCTATCATTATTTTGAGTACAAATGAAGATTAGTAAAAAGTTTGGCTTTTATTATCTTTCTTTCTCTTTTGTTCTTCAAAATTTCAACAGGTATGTCCTCTGATATGGTGCCAAGCATTACAAAGATGATCGTTAACATAACCAAATATGTCTGTATAGTTTTGCTTGCCATAGGTATCTTATGTGTCAAAAATGGTAGGCATGGTAGGCACCGAAAACAATGCCTACCAAAGTTGAAGCTTACCAATTCGATGCCTACCAAAGTTGATTAATGAAGGAGGATATCTGGCTATTTGGCCAGCTATCTCTTATATCTTTTGCCTATAAATAGGCAGGAGATGAAGCAGGAAGTGCAAGCAAGCAGAAGAAAAAAAAGAGAGTGAGGTGAGACTCTGGACAGATCAACGGCCCTTGAGATTCTTAGTATGAGTAAACGTACAGTGACTCGACTTTTGGCTTGAAATATTAAATTAAAATTAAATTTTTTTACATAAATCAATATTATTTTAAATAAACTAATATTATTTTTAATTTTTAAAAATTAAAAATATCTTTGATAATTTTAAATATAATTATTAAAAGTTCAAAACATAAAAATTAAAAATAATATTTAATAATTTTAAATATTATTATTAAAAGTTCAAAACATAATTGTTGACAAGTTTTTCAAAGAAAAAAGTACTCTAGGAGTATCGAATTATTTTTCTTATTTGGTAATAAATAATAAATAGGTATAAATAAGAATGTAATTTTTTAATTTTTATTTATCGGTTATTGATAATGGATAAATCAAGAAATTAAAAAATTGAAATGAAATCTAAATAATCTTAAACTTTTATTCTTAAGACGAAGCGGGCATAAGATAAAGTCAAATATCAAGAATAAAAGATAAAGAGAAATTTTCTGCATATTGTCAAAATATTATCATAATATTGTAATTTTTATCGTAATATTTTTCATCAAAATTAAATATTAGGATCTTTTATATTTATTTCCTTAATAATTATTTTATTCTATTTTAATTATCCGTTTGTTCTTATCATAAAAATTACTCATAATTAATTAATAATTTATAAACTATTGAAAAATTTTGATTGATTATTTATAAAATATAAAATATTTTAATGAATTATTTATAAAATAAATAATATAATAACTAAATATATGAATAAAATATTTTATTCATATTAGGTATGTAGGTACAAAAGAAATTTGAATTAATGCTTGTGAAAAATTGAAAGTAAAACTTAAGAATTAGTCATCGTCCACACTCACCTAAGAATTCGCTGAGGTGTAGAATTTAAAAAAATATAATAACACGCAACTTTACTTTACGTATTTTAAACTTTTATTCTTAAAAGGAAGTGGGTATAAGATGAAGTCAAACATCAAGAATAACACTGCATATTACTTTATCTCTTTAGGTTTCAGTATGTATTATTAGTTTAGGTCGGAGAGCTCTTGAAAAGTATACTGATGGCAAGTGGCAACTTGTTTATTGAGATAAAAGACAACGGTCTCCCTACTTACCCTTAAATTCATTCTTAGGTATAACACTAAGTTGGATCGGATCTAAGTTCACTCATAATTTGGTTCGGCTATATCCGATTTTTAATAAATAGTAAATGGTTTGAACAAATTTATATTTTTGTTAACCTGAACTTATTATTTTTATTTTAAATTAAATCGGAAAAGAATGTAACATCCTCTATTTTCGCGTGTTGCATGTAATATAAGATTATAGGACGTTGTATAATATAAGACGTAAAGACTTCGTTGAAATTTTAATTTGGTATAAAAGAAGGCATTCATATAGCATTCGTGCAAGAACAAAATAAAGAGAGTAATTTTGGGCGTCACGTCCAAGATTAAATGAGCATCTCTTTGCGTGGATACTTTGAGCATACGTCCGAACTCATACCATGAAGATCTCCTAACCTAACGTCTAAAGGCTGTGGAAGCCCATGTTTCCTTCCCGTCGTCTATTCCTCTTACCGAGTTGTCTCTCAAATCCTTGTACGAGGAAGTCACTCGGGCAAAATAGGTCGGACTAGATCCCAACGCCTACTAATTTAAAGTTCAAGCATGAGGTTCGAGCACTTCTTTCCTATCTCTAATTAAAAAACTTAACTTGTATAACAGCTTTAATCGATAAAATTTTAAAGTATTTGATATAATCATTACAATTATAAAAATTTTGATTCACTTAATTTTTCGATTTAGTTTTTAACTTTTCAGTTTGATTTATTTTTAATAATTTTATTTTTTAAAATGATTAATTTATTAATTAATTAGTCTATTTTTATCAATTAATAAGTTTTTATAAATTAAAATAAATTAAATATTTAATAATATTTTTAATTAAACTTAAATTATTCCATAAATAAAGACAATCATATTCTTTAATTTTAATCCAATTTTACAACAGTCTAATACCGATTGAACCTTTTAAACATTAAACTTCTTATTTTATTGGTTTAACTTATGATATAATATTTAAAATATTTGATTTTTATCATTAATTGTATTTTTTATTTTTTCACATTGTTCAATAAAACGAAGTTATTATATTAATCTAATAAAATAATAATTAATATCAAGTTTTTTTAAAATTTAAATCTTAAATTTTTTTAAAAGATTTAAATTTAATTCAAAATTTACTCATTAGACTCAATTTAAATCGAAACAAAGCCGAATGATTTTACCATCTCTACAAATTTTATTTAAGAGGTAAGAAAATTTATCAAAAACACTTCATGATTTCACAAATTAATACTAATTTTAGTATTGGAGTGTATAAGCAGAAATAATCACTTGATTTTACATTTTGAATCAAAATTTCACATTGTAATTCATTAAAAACAGAGAGAGCGCTTCTTCTTTCTTTCTTTTTTCCATTGTTTAGGATACAGGTGTTGTATCCATGAATTATGGGCGCTAAGTTGTGTTTGGTTTAATCAAACGTTCTAATTAGGGATTGGTTGAATATCAAACATTTAATTCAAATTTTGCAAAATTATAAATAATTAATTAATAGGTCAATTAATAAAATTTACCTCTCCTCGATTTTATTTTACTATATAGATCTATTTTTATATGAAAATTTATAATTTATATTTTTAAATCCTAAATATTCTTATCAAAATTTAATTTATAGTTCAAAATTTTCCTTTCTTTTAAAAAATGAAATCAAATTATAAATATGCTAAGAGGTTGTTCATAACTCACAATTTTATTGTCGGTATCACTTTCTTTCTCATCGTCCCTATTCAATATAATATTAATAGAAAATTATTTTAATAGCATTTATAACGGACTTGTGTTAAAAAATTAATTTTAAACTTAAAATTTTTTAAGACGTAATGAAGAAATTAATAATTTTTAATAAATTATAAAATTTTCACCTCTTCTTTTTAAATATAAAATTATGATACTTAATAAAAAATTCACCACCTTTTGTCTCTGAGAGGTTGGAGAGTTCTTGTCATTATTATAATTATTTTATTTCACTCATTCAATGAAATGATGTTATTATATGAATCTAATATAATAATAATTTTATTAATCATATTAAGCGATTTTAAAATTTAAAGCTTAAAAATATTTTTTAAAATTTAAATTTAAATCAAATTTTGATTAAAACAAGATTTTAATTAAAAATAAATAATTATATATAACTATATATATATAATTATATTATAAAAAATTTCATTGAAATTGAGAGAAATACGTTATTTTTAAATTTCAACTCATTAATTTTGATTTGAACCAAAAAATCCTAATTATTTTGCTGTCTCTACGAATTTTGTTTAAGAGTAAGAAAAATTATCAAAAACACTTCTCAATTTTACAAATTAGGACTTATTTTAGTATTGGAGTGCATAAGCAGAAATAATCACTTGATTTTATATTTTGGATCAAAATTCCTTAACAAGAGTCAATGCTTCTTCTTCCTTTTCCTTTACTATTTTTTTCCCCGTTGCTTAGGATAAAAGTGACTTTTCCTTTACTGTTTGAGTAACTAAAAACCACTTTATCTATTATAAAAAGTTAACACATAATTAAATTTTAATTACTTGTCATCATTTTAAGAGTTTTATGTATTATTTTAAACATAATTAAATTGACCATGCATGGTTTGCGCAACAATTATTAGTTCCAGTTCCGTTGTCGAGCTTTATTATTTTAAACATAATTAAATTGACCATACATGGCTTGTGCAACAATTACTAGTTCCAGCTCTGTTGTCAAGCTTTACATGATTGTGCAGGTTGTGGGATTTTCTTCACAGATTACGTAACACCTCCGGCATCCATTGCCTCAGCAGTCACACACTGGCCTTCCATAGCAACCATGACAAGAACAATAACATGGTCCCCACGCATAAAACACACAACAATCGCATCGTGATGATAGTTTGGGCTTTGGCGGTGGTTCGAGTAATTTTGGAGGCGATTTTGGTGGTTTTGGCTTCAGGATCTCAATTCCCACAATTATATCACCACCTTTGCAGAATATCTTTTTTTTTAATCTTCTCAGGACTGCAATATATCACAGTGATAATCACCGCGTTCTCTTTTCATCGTACTCCTAGTTTTCAATTTCTCTTGTTCACAAATTCAAAATCTCAAACGAACAAAACTCAATTACTGTGTCCATCTTTACGTTCATACTAAATTTAAACGCAATTGGAGATTAAAAAAGAAAAAGAGACTCACGAGAAATTTTGCATAGCACTTTCTTGATCTTCTTCTTACATTTCTCGCATTTCAGATCAACCTTAACCACCATTTTTGTTACCCGTAAAACAGTACAACAATTGTCTGTACACAACTCTTAAAAAATCCAGCACATATCTGAGTTCAGGAAACAAGGTACTGCAATTAGCAGACAAAAAACAAAGTTGGAAGATTGTGAAACATGGTACGGACATGGATGAATAAACATTGGGCAGGGTGTACGTGTAAATGTTTATAAAAGCTGATAACACTGGGCCACAAGTACAAGTTAACAATCTCCTAAAAGAACATAAGAAGCACATAATTCGAAGGAAATAACAAAATGGGTGTTTAGCAGATAAACAAAAGAGAGAAACATCGTAAAAGCTCCCCATCACATGCCTTCGTTTCTGTCATGGCTGTTATTGAGGAGAGACGTTGCCTACTCGGGAAATGCTTGAAAGAGGTACAAGTGTAACCGACGGGTCAATATCAAGAGCCTTTTTGCGTGCTCCTTGAGCGGATCTTTGGTTTGGATGCGCCTGCTTTGATTGACCTACTTCAACTTCCGTAATATATAATTGTAGGTAAGATTTCTCAATTTTTATTAAATAGAAGCTTATCTATTTATACAGTTTTTTTCTAACTAAAATTTAAAAATAAGATAACATTTAATCTAAATCAGCATAAAATAAAATCTGAACTTAAAGAAAAGATTCTGATAATATCTTTGACTATTTCAAAGTCACTTGTTTAACACTCATCCTTAACTTTGATACTGCAAACTTCAAGCATCTTTTTTTTTCTCCTTTTTCGCTTGTCCTCCCATAATTTCGCTGTTAAGATAGGCATGATGCTGCAAATAACTCCTCCTCCTCAAGTTGATCGTTTACAGCTTGTTTGACGTCTCTCACTTTTTGTTGTGGGTGATTTTTTTTTTCCTCAATGTGGGTATGGTGGATATGAATCATCTTTGTTTCTGTTGTTGTTGTTGTCGATTTTGTTGAAACTCTTGTTTTTGTCTCCTCCTAAATTTTCTTTTCTTTTCTTTGTGCATCTTGACTTGAGTCATTGTAGGATTTGTTGGCAAATCCGGAACGTCGTAATCTTGATGTGTGGCTTTTGATTTGTGGTGTGGAAAAGTGTAGAATGAGTTATAGATTATGGGTTTGTAGGCATGAGTTATGGGTTATGGGTTATAGGTTTGTAGGTTTAGAGGTCCCTTAAGATCAAGAGAGTTCTGATACCAATTGTTGGTTTTTTTATGTGGAGAAAACTTTCTCAATTTTTATTGAATGAAAACTTGTCTATTTATACAGTTTTTTCTAACTAAAATTCAAATATCAGATAACATCTAATCTAAATCAGCATAAAATAAAATATGAACTTAAAGAACATATTCTGATAATATCTTTGACTGTTTCAAAGTCACATTTTCACCGGTTAGTTCTGTTAGTTTCAGTTAATTACTGAGAGTCGGAGCTTCCAAAATAGTTGCAAGCAGACACTTAGCTCGGTTATTTGATGACAAGAGCAACATTGCTGGGAACAATGCCTCATTGTCAGCATCCGACAAGTTTATCCGTGAGGCTAAGCCTTGGACCTCTCCTCTCCTTTCACTTTGCATGAGACATTATTCACCACACAATTACCAAAAAGCATAAGCTCCATGTCTCTCTCTTTTTCTTATCTTCCAATGCTTGCTTCCATTAATGTTAACAGTAGAATATTTCAGTGGATCCACTCCTCTTCTCCATTTTGTGAATACAAACTCTTTTGTTGGTCAAATAGTATTCTCAACTCTATATGTTGATAATGAAACTCATGTTTGGTGTTACAATTTTTGTAATATAATAGGAGTTTGCCTGTGGTGTAGGCCATCAGGAATATTTATAAAAATGCTTCACCACACGCATGTAATAATTGTTTTAAAATGATATACTTGCTAGTTTTTGATTTCTTGATGAGAAGTCAACTTGGGTGGACCCTGTGGCCTTGTAACAGCCAATACTAATAAATTGGTTGGATCGAGTATGATCTTCCTTTTTGTTGTTGATTTTATATAAGATACATGCTCGTGAACTTGAGTGCTCTCGTGAACTCCATGTATTGAGATGTCTGATTCATTATGCATCCATTTGCTCTAATTCATGACAATTCTTCAGCCGCCAAATTAATAATTCTTTTCGCACACACTCTCACACCCTTCAACAGCATCTATTTTCATATCAACTTAAGTTAACCTAAGCCATGAGAAGATTTCTTCTTAGAATTGCATTCTATCCTCAACATATTTTCTTTTTCCTTGGTTTTCTGTTTTTCATGAATCATTCAAGAAATCCAAAAGGCAGGAAGCAGAATATGTAAGACAAGACAGTAACTTCCATGCCATCAAGTACTCCTGCATTTGTACACATAATTCGACATTCCATTCTCGGTTTTCACTTTTTCCCCAGAAGAAAAAGAATATGATGAGAAGATGAAATGACCCATCAAAAGGGCTTTTAGAAAAATCACGACGTCCCCATGTGTCGCCAGCTAACATTCTAGTACGACAGCAGCAAATTTCTGAGGACATTCAATTCAAACTTGAGATCCCATTTTATTGTACTTCTATTCTTCTCTTCTCTTCTTGTTTGAAGCATGGTATTCCCTCCATCTCTCTCTCTCTTGATTGGTCGCCACTACCAAACGACCTCTCAATGACAATCTCATGGCCAAAAGAATTCACGGGCTAATTTGAGCCCTTAAAGTCTTTGCTTTCATTAATGTTTTTCTTGTATTTAGTGCCAAGGGACAAGACATCATTTTAGAGACTTCTTTTCTGTGTTGTCTTGCCTAGTAACTTGGCCTATAATGCAAGCTATTAAGTCCCACATTTTGTCTCACATGACATCCAAAGCATCAGAGTCTATAACTGGGATAATTATATATTGATATCATGCACTGTACATACACATGTATTTCTAAATCTGCAAAGTGGCTTATCCTGCCTGCTCTCAAATGGAACCTTCAATTATATTATATCGGCTTGAACTTATGAGAAGAGGTGGTTCCGAAAATGCTCAATTTTATTTCGACCTAATATATGTGTAGATGTACATTTGAAGATGGTAAGAAAAAGAAGGCTTTTGTGCTTACTTTTGAAAATTCAGATTGGGATAGCAAAAGCAAAATAAAATTTTTATAATTTCTCAAATATCAAAATTACTTTAATTTCTAATTTGATTAATTCATTCATAACATAATAAAACGTAAATATGAATGGGTTCAAATAAGGTCAAATATCTAATATTTTTCTTATTTATCAAAAAAAATCTCAAATCAATACTTGTCAATACTAATAAAAAATTATCCTTAATTATTTTAAAGTGATTAATCTTATATTGATTACTTAACTACCTTTATATAGCTTATATTATATCCAATGATTATCAATTCATTTACTCTTGATTTGGGTCAGTCCTAAGTAGTAACAAAATATAACAATTCTTATATGAAATACTTTAGAGATCTCAAGTTAACGGATAACTTATCAATCCTCATAATGAGAATTTCTATAAACATACAAGTAAATTTCTAATAGAATTTTCATATTGGATTAGTTTAGTGAACTTGTTCTTTAACAAATATATACATGTTTGCTTAAGTATCTTCATATTTAAGTCTACGAGATCAACTACTTCTTTCATAAGGAAGAAATATAACGTGTTATAATCTTTCTCTTTATTAATGTTTAATCTTAATAAAGCAACAACCTTAAAAAGTTTTCGGATAGTACTTAATTGCAATATAAATCTCATAATTATGATCTCATCATAATTTCATTTACAAATTTTTTTTATCTCATATATTAGTTAACTAAACAAATATGTATAAGATAAAGAATCCATTTAATTAATTATTTCACAAAAATAAGTAATTGATTAGTTATAGTGTATAAAATAATAATCTTCCACTAGCACTAAGTCAATCATTTAAGTATCTTATACTGATTATTATATGGTATCATCCAGTGCTCATACCATTATTTAAAATATCCAGGAACCATATAATAAAAAATTGACCACTATCAACTACATTATATAGAGCCTCCAATCCAAAGTTTATTAGAAGGATATGATCTCGATCACTTTCTTAACAATTCCTATCCTTATCTTAGACTGGCCATCACCATAAACTAACTTTCAATTTGACCTCTATAATATAAAAGGATTAGGATCGTCTTCTCTTTAGTGTATTACTTTATGCAGCCTCTCTAACCGTCCAATTTCTTCTTACCCGTACTACCACCTCTCAAAAGGCATATACCACTTTTGGTAAATGCCTATGTCAAAACTTCATATGGTCATGCTAAGTAAATCAAAGACTAATTGAAGAATTGTGTCAAAGGTTCTAAGATTATCTTTAACTATATGCAATTAACCAAGAATGAGGTCGATGAATTTCCTCTTTTTGGAAAACCCATTGATGAATAGGATCTCATTGATAAGTTTCTTGATGGCCTTGGAAACAAAAATAAAGGTAATATCAATGCAGTTAATGCTTATAAAACGCTTATCTCCTTTACTTAAATTTATGAAAAATTCATCAACAAGGAGGCGTCCCTCCAATAATTACAAACCATCATCATCATTTCCTACCTTAACTAACCCTGTCAATTAATAGAATAATTAATCTTGGTGAACATCTCTTCTTTTAGGCATCCTTCCATAACTAACTTTCACAATCAAGGATAACAACCTATTGCTCCTCGTAGTGATCAACCCACATCATGTCCATATCTTTGATATTGTGAATGATGCAATACTCAAAGGTAAATTATCAAGTGATGCTCCCTTTTTTGGTTTGTTATTTATAATCCACATTAACTATATTGATAATACATTTATAAGCTTCCTGTACTACTTCTCTATAGCGATAACATGCACACTATGCATCTCTTAAGACCACTGATACTCCCACATGGCTACATGGTAGTAAGGTATTGAACCATAACAACATAGATATGAATAATCTTTTACTTCATTCTCTTTTGTAGGTTTTGATGATGTTATAATGAAAATGGCTAGGGTCTTCATATTACCATATTGCTTCCACCATTATTCTTGTGCATACTCTCATTTTTAATTTATATAATATCCTCTTTGTGCCTATTATAAAAATGATCCTTATTTCTGTCTATCTATTTTTTAACATTATTCACTACGAGAAAAAGGTTGTTTAGCGATGGAATTTACCGACGGAAAACGTTTCAGGCTTTATGTTCAATATTCGAGCAATTGAAGACAATTGGGTCATTATCTTACAATTTGGTCATAATTCTTGGTCAACTGAGTGTAGTAAGTCAAAAAACTGTTTTGCATGTGGGTTAAGTTCTTCTTCAAGATTTTCCATATTTTCCTCAAAGGTATTACCGACTGCATCATAAACCATTTGCATGTACGAATTTTCAGTTCCATCAACATAATTTGTACTAAACCCAATTCCCCCTTCAAACTCATTTAAGTTGACAGATGATTGTGCTTGATTACCCCTTGAGGTACTACAAATCAGTGGTTTCCCATGTCGTGTCTACTCAAAATAATTGGGGACAAACCCTTTTCTCAGCAAATGCCCATTAACTTCATCAATAGGAAGGAAACATTTGTGTTTGCACCTTTTACATGAACATTTGATCTTCAGCCCATCCATCTATGCAGGTTAAGAATATGCATAATGAATAAAAGCTTCAACTCTGGCAACAAATTCAGGATTAATGTAACCATCAGTTATTAATAGTCTATACATCCAAGATCTATCAATATAAATCATTTATGTAAAACTGTTAATTTAAAATAGTGAATCATGAGTAGTATCATTCATGTCCGCCAAAAATTACTTGACATCTAAGATAAGACTTGTGAATAAAGACAACAAGTTCTAGTTGTGACTCCTAAGCTCCTCATATTTTTCACCGATAAGCCTCACAGGAGCAATCATCACTGGGTATGGGTTAAGGTTTATGGGTTCAAACCTAAAAAATGAACCTATTCTAAAGATTGAACATATATGTCTATAATTATATATGTTAGAAGATTATTAAAATTCAAAGTCCTATATTAAATATGTTCTAGTATAGCTATATAATAAGTATTCATAAAGATATGACTACTTATTTTAATAAATTGTTTTAACATATAGCTAGTTTTTAAACCATGCGTGTAAGAGAAGCTAATCACGACCGAATAAGAATCAATGAAATAACGGATTGACATATTAAAGGCATGCAGAACTATAATATAAGTCAAACTCATCCTATATTAATTCAATGATAAGCTGAAGTTCATATCACAAACAAGTTTCACATCGTGCAAGCCATTTCAATTCAAACTGTAAGAAGTTGAGATGGGAAGTACAAACCGCAAACAATTACCCAAATTAAACCCAATTCATAAAAACGTAGAAAAAAAACAAATCACTTACCTGAACTAACATGCAGAAGGATATTCTTGAAGTATGTGAAGGAAGATGATGATGACAGAGCTAGAATGAAAAATATAGAAACTTATAAAAATTTCATTAAAATGTGTGAAAATTCATTGTTGACATTGTCACACCATATAAGAAAATGATTGTCATTTGAATACCTGTTAACTCTTCTCTTCAATCTCCTTCAATATATAAATACTGGTAACAAATGAGTTCCTACAACCAAGAACAAATTCGTTCACAGTTTAGAAAGTGGGATATACTAAAACAATTGCCATGAAATATTAAAATCAATCAAGGTCATTAGCTATACTGAAGTAATTCAACCATCAACTGTTATCCTCAATCATTTGTATAATTATAAGTCTCCTCGACAATAAGATCATTAGTTAATACTAAGGAGCTCTTGTTTTAATTTTAAAAACGGTGATGTCATATTTTACGAGGACCCAATTGAAAATTCAGCAGAGTTTTCCTTCAGAAGGGTCAATCCTGCAATAAAAATACACTTCTATATCAACTAGTAACCACACCTCAAATTGGGTCTCCAAACTATATGTCTATTCTCAATTCATTCCACATTTGCATCGCAAAATCTATAATAATCCAATTCACAATTCAAGTATACCAATTTGTAACCCATACACTCCCAATTATAGTCAATAAATCAGTCCATCGATATTCTCAATTCTAATCAACAATATGCATTTTTAGGTCTTGGTGAATGGTTTTGGTGATGTAATGCTCTCTTTTCGATATATGGGGGATTAGGAGTTTTCCATGTGTGACTTTGAGGCCTTCAATTAGAAAATGACATGTTTCTTAATTGAAATAGAATCCTATGATGAATTGGAGCATGTGTAATATCTTTTTTAAAAAGTTGAGGTTTGTAATTATAACGAGTGTAGTGAAATTGTTGCATGCCCGATTATGGCCTTTTTTTAAAATATGTTTAAAAGATGGCCTTGCATAAAATTTGGCCTTATTCTTTCTTTGATGATATGTTGTGTAAGTCTAGATTTTGCACCATACATAAAAGTACTAAATTGATATACAAAATCACTTAAAATATAAAATTGATCTAGAAATTCAATTAATTTGTAGCTTAATACTTCTAACACTTAATCAAATGAAAGAATGAATGATTTGCATGTGTAACAATTATTATTGTAAACTTGTCTTGGTAATTTAAATCAATTAAAAGTTCAATAATTACATAACCATTT
>JANZLC010000001.1:4999753-5029609 GCA_026413385.1 Erythroxylum gracilipes
ACCTCCCACGAATTTGCTTCCCTTGCCTCCAATGGAGCTTAAACCCTTCCTTTGCACTTTCTTACTCCTTTCTAAAGTATAAAGAACCTAAACCTACCTCTTCTTCTTCTTCTTCTTCTTCTTCTTCTCTTGGCCAAAAGTTTCTTCTCTCCCTCTCTTTTCTTTGTAGTTTCGTATATGCCTCTTGTCAAAGCCTTAGGTCACTTGTATTTCCTAACTTAAAACCTAGCCAAAAACGTTGTAGTTTAACTCACCTCTCATTTCCTCTCAATTTTCATTGGTTTCCTCTCATCCAACCATACGACACTTCATTTGCTTCTTCTCTTTTTCATTTTTTTGTAAGCTTCCTTCACCTAAAACGACAATGCTTCATCTTCCTTCTTTATATAACTCTTAAAAGACTAAAGTACCCCTTCCTTTTAAGTCTTAACCTTTAAAACATTACTGGACTTCCTAATTTACCCCCAAGTCATTTTATTCCTCTAATTTAATCTAATCCCTCCATTTAATTTCATTTACCTAAGAAAATAAAACCCTCAATTAATTCTAACTAAAAGAAAATTAACAAACTAAATCTCAAAATAATTTAAACAAACCTATTTAATAAAGAAAAGGAAACGGGGCCTAACATGTAAAAGGAAATAAGGGGACTTGTTGAATATCATATTGAAATACAAACTTTGAATTCAATTATGAGAATAATTGTTATAGTCTTAGAACAAAATTATAATTAGTTTAAAGTTGACTCTAGTGTATTGCAAAATCTCTTCACAATGATATAATTATTTTCTTGGATTCCAAGTAACATGAGAGTCGGTAAAGGTGAATGAGTCCCTAATGGCTGGATTCTCGAGAAGGGCCCTAGCATGTTCGAACGGACTAATGGAAACAGTGAAAGTTCTTCCTTCACGTGTAAGGTTTTGAATACCTTCTTGCAATAACATTTCCGCAATTGCTAAACTTGTAGATGAAACGGTACGAAATGGTTTACCTTCAACACAATTAGTATATAACTTACATATTGTTAGATTAGATACTCGTTAAACGAACCTATCTTGAAAACTCATAAGTACGTGAATGTCCAGACGAACTCTGTGGAATTGCCAACTTTTCCATTTGTTCTAAATAGAATCCCCCTTCAAACTCATTTAAGTTGATAGACAATTATGCTTGATTACCCTTTGAGGTGCTACCAATGACGAGTTCCCCATGTCATGTCCACTCAAAATAATTGGGGACAAACCCTTTTCTCAGCAAATACCCATTAACCTCATCAATAGGAAGGAAACATTTGTGTTTGGACTTTTTACATGGACATCTGATCTTTGGCCCATCCATATATGCATGCTGAGAATATGCATAATGAATAAAAGCTTCAACTCTGGCAACAAATTCAAGATTAATGTAACCATCAGGTGTTAATCATTTATATATCCAAAATCTATCAATATAACTCGTTTCTGCAAAAATTCTGATTTAAAATAGTGATTCCATAGTTAGTATCATTCATGTTCGCCAAATATTACTTCACATCTAAGATAAGACTTGTGAATCAAGATAACAAGTTCTCGTTGTGACTCCTAAGCTCCTCGCATTTTTCACCGATAAGTCTCACAGGAGCTCCATCACGGGCTATGGGTTAAGGTTTATGGGTTCATATCTAAAATTTTTGTATACTTAAGATCTAACATATATGTTTGTAATCATATATGTTAGAAGATTATTAACATTAAAAGTCCTATATTTAATATTTACTAGTGCCAAATATAATAAGTATTCATAAAAATATGAATACTTATTTTAATAAATTGTTTTAACATATACAATTTTGAAAAGATACGTGTACAAAATTGCACAAGAAAAGTAAAGAGAAGCTAATCAATTCAGAGAGCATCAATGAAATAACTTAGATGTCATATTAAGGCAATTAAAACTATAATATAGGTCAAACTCATCATATATTAATTCAATGATAAACCGAAGTTCATACCACAAACAAGTTTCACATCGTTCAGGCCATATCAATTAAAAATATATATAATAAATATTAGTTTATAAATTATTTATTTTAAAAATATATTTTTATTAACACTTTATTAATAAATATTATATAAAAGATTAAACTAAATTTTAAAAATAATTTATTTTAAGTTGTATTTAATGTATAATTATTACTAGTAATAAAAATATTTATTTTATTTTTAAAATAAAATTTAAAAATCACAATGAAAGTTTAACTAAATAACTAATTAAAAAAGCTTTGAAAACGAGGGGGAGCGAAATTTTGCTAATAAGTCCCTATGTTTTATAAAATTTCTAGCACTGACCGGTATAAGGCTGATATTATAAATATCAGTCGGTACCAGACGAAACAGGCTAGTACCGACTTGTATTTACACCTAGTACATAAGTATCTCTATTTCGTACCATTCTTCGGCTGGTACAGTATGTGCCTCCGGGTATCGGCTGGTACGAAACAAAATTCAAAATCATGGTTAGTAGTTTGTCTTAATATTACTAAGGATGAACCTAAGACCTATGACGAAGCTATGAAATCAGTAGATGCTAGTTTATAGAAAGATGCCATAAAGAGTGAGCTAGATTCCACTAAGTTTAATCATACTTGGAAATTAGTAGACTTACCTAAAGGGGCTAAGGCTATTGGGTGTAAATGGATCTTTAAAAGGAAACTCAGAACTGATGGCACTGTTGAAAGGTTTAAGGCTAGACTTATGATTAAGGGTTATACTCAAAAGGATGGTATAGACTTCTTTTGTACTTGATCTCTTGTCACTAAAATTGACACTATACATGCATTGTTTGCATTAGGGTATATCCATAAGTTGATTGTGCATCAAATGGATGTGAAAACTACTTTATTGAATGGCGATTTGAATGAGAAAATCTATATGGAATAACCTCCTGGTTGTGTAGTTCCTAGATAAGAGAATAAGGTATGTAGGCTTAAAAAAGTCCTTGTATGGCCTTAAACACGCACCTATTCAGTGGTATTTGAAATTCCATGAAACCATACTTAGTTTTTGTTTTAAAGTTAAAGGATCTAATCAATGTGTGTACCATAGATGTTTGGATCTAATTATGTTATAATGTATCTTCATATTGATGACATGTTAATCTTTGGTACATGTATTGGTGTTGTGAATGAAACTAAACATTTCTTATCCTCTTGGTTTGAAATGAAAGATATAGGTGAGGTTGGTGTGATTTTGGGTGTAAAAGTCACTACAACTAGTGATAGTTTTATCTTGTCTCAACCTCACTATGTGGAGAAAATCCTAAAGAAATTCAATTATTATGATTTCGTGCTAGTAAGAACCCCTTATGAACCTTGTATACACTTATGTAAGAATTTGGGTAAAAATGTGTCTCAAACTGAATATGTTAAGATTATTGGGAGTTTGTTGTTCTTGATGAACTACACTCGACCTGATATTGCTTATGTTGTTGGTAGACTTAGTCAGTACACATATAACCCTAGTAGTGAGCATTGGAATGCTCTTACTTGGTTGATGGTCAGTACACATATAACCCTAGTAGTGAGCATTGGAATGCTCTTACATGGTTGATGAGATATCTTAAAGGTACCATGGATTGGGGTTTGCACTTTGTGAGATATCCTGCTGTGTTAAAGGGATATAGTGATGCCAATTGGGTGACTGATAATGATGAGGTGAGCTCTACCAGTGGATATTTATTCACACTAGGAGGAGCTGCTATATCTTGAAAATCTACTAAGCAAACTATGATTGCACGTTCTACCATATAGTCTGAGTTTATTGCGATAGACTTAGCGGGTGAGGAGGCCAAATGGTTGAGGTCTTTACTATCCAATATACCTTTGGTAGGGAAACCTACTCCTGCAGTTTCTCTACATTGTGATTCTTAGGTTGTCATTAGCATTGCTAAGAACACTACTTACAATGGTAAGAAGAGGCATATGCACGTTAGGCATAAAGCTGTGAGAAAGTTGATTACTAATGGAGTAATTTCTATAGATTATGTTCGATCTGAAAGGAACTTGGCTGATTCGTTGACTAAAGGACTAAGTAGAAAACTAGTCCTAAATTTGTGGAGGGGAATGGGATTTAAGCCTTGTTAGGTGAGGAACTCATGGTGGATACCCATTTGTAGGACAAACGAAGCCATGAAATACTCACACTTATACACATCCTTTGCATTCTTATGACCCGTGTATATTGAGGGTGAGTTATGTGCTCTTAATGGATCCATGGCCCAAATTAATGGGAGGTCCTTGTCAGACGGACTTGATGGTTCCACCTCTTGATGATTACGAGGATGAGCTTGCTAGCTCTTATTGATTCCATAGCCTATGAGGGTGGTCTATGTGGAGACAGACTTGATGGAATCACCTACGTAAGTGTAAAGGGTTGGCCTCCTTTTATGAAAGAAATGGGTGGTCTTTCTAAAGCACTCATGAGTGTCCCGAGGTTACTATTGGTTGACATATTGTTTTATTGATTGTAGAACTCATTTTGTTATGAGGTAAGATGTGTGTCTTTAGGTCAATCCTTGAGTCTATAAGTTCAAGACTCGTTCACCTACAAGTGAGAGGAGTGCCCAGATTCACTATGTGTTAGTTCAATCGAAAGACACTAGCACTTAAGTGTCAAATTTTGTTGTATGCTCAAAACTATATTTTATCTTTTACCATTGCATTTGTGGGGGATTGTTGGTAAAACAATGGTTTTGGGACTTATTTTTTATCTCACTTATTTATTGAACTTGTCCCACATTGGTAGTTTATACTTGCTCACTTGAGTTTATATACTGCTATGTTTAGTGGAATGTGTAAGCTAGTGTTCCCACTAGTTTTATGGTGAGAGGAAACAAGTATATCTCCACACGCGCCCCATCTGTTTGGCCGGTCGGCTGGCTCAGCTTGTGCTTCTGATGTGTGCGTGGTATATTTGGGCCTCGTGCATTTGTTTTTCAGTCAATGAAATTGTTTATTACACTTTTCTGATTATTGTCCTTATTCGTAACGTCTCTTTTAATTCCCTCCTAATTTTCTATTTCGGTTACGGATTATGTGTTGAGTGGACGGGTTTATCTGCTCCACAATATGATCCCTTTTCTAACGTTGAGAAATGCCAAAAAAAATATCAACTTCTTTCTCTATGGTATTCCAGTTCTGAGCAAGACAATCGTGAGTTTCAACTCTCTTCTCTTTAATGTATGAGAGCACACTGTGTCGTGTAAACCTTGGGGGCAACGTCCACGCAGCCGATTGCACCATAGTCGAGGGAAAAATCGCTTCTTAGTTAGTGGCCCTTGTCCACGACACGGTTTTCTTTCTAAACACATTCATTCATCTTGATGTCGGCCCTATATTCCATTATCTTGCGGTGATCTTTTTCCTAACACTCTAATCATAACATGGTTATAACGAATAGCCATATAGAAGTCGCAATGGTCTTAAGAGATGCATGATGTGCATGCAAATGTTATAGAGAAGTAGTACGTGGAGCTTATAAAAGTGTTGTCATAGAGCCTGTAACACCCAAATACCCCCTGGGAGGATATGTGGATGCCACCCAAGACAGAAAAGAGACAGAACATAAATCGGACTAAATTTGCTTAATATGCTAACCCCTAATTTGGGGCGTTACAGAGCCGACAAGGATTAGTAAGTTATAAGTAAAAAAAGGAGCACTACTTGATGGTATACCCTTAATTACCACATCCTTGACGATATGCAAAACCAAATAATTAATTAATTAATGTAATATCCGTTTACATGATCATGAATGCTAACACTGAACAAAATCTTCAGATAATTGAGTAAAGTAGACGGACAACGCAATGTCTGAAATTTCTTTTAATTTTTTTAAAGAAAACGAATTATCTCTTTTTGTTTTAGTCGTATATCATATAAAATATTTAAAAAAATAAAAGACAAAGTAAGTTCTAAAAATACAAAACCAAAATTCTAAACTAATTAAATGAGGTCGACAAGTGATCTTAATCTGGTAAAGAGCTGCTAGGGTTTTTGTTGAATGAATCTAATGATTTTGGTATTGCTTACTTAGCTATCTATTAGCTGATTAAATGTTTGTAATAGCTATTAAGAAGTTTAACTGCATACATAGTGCATATGGTATTGGATGATTGAACACTTAACTGTTGATGTTTTATGATATTAAAAGTGAGATTTGATTAGGAGCTTTGGATCATCTTTTAATAAATTTTGTGATAAGTATTATATTTTCCTTGTATATATTACTAAATAATTGATGACTACGTTTATATTCTTTAATAGAACATACTGATGTTAGTTTCAAAGGTATCATATAACCTTTACCTTAGAGTTCCTATTGGATGCTTCTGTTCTTATAATTGATATGCATTTAGACTGAGCATGCGCTATTGGCGTCACGAAGTGGCGCCATTATTAGGTTGGTACTGGTGCTTGATTTCGAAGTTTGTCTAGCAGTTGTTCAAACATGTATATAGATTTCTAGATTATGCGACTTAGTGGCATATGTAGCCGTACAAGAACTATACTTTTATATTTATAAATACTTTTTTAATTTTATTAAACTAATATGTGTTAAATAAATAAATTTTAAGAGCTTAATCACATTGCACTCTTATTTTATGTATAACCTTTTTATTCATATGATATTTATAATAGTCTATGATTAGTAATTATAAAAAATGTATATCAAGGTGATCATACAAAATTATTTAAATTTAAATTTAATTATTTATTTTTATCATCATTTTTAATTAGTATTATTTATTTATTTATTTATTCTTTTAATTAATTTTTAATTGTTTTTCTTCATATGTATCATTTGAAAATAACCTATCTACTAATTAGGCCGTGTAATAGTAGACTTCCCTAAACTCCCCGTCTCAGCATGATTTCTACTAGGTATTGTTGTTATTATTGTTGTTGTATAAAATACAATAATTATATATGTAATATCTTAGTTCAATGATTGTAGTGTGTAATGTGTTGTACATGCATTTTATAAAGTATGTTCTATGTATGATGTACTAGAGTAATTTCAGTGTTTAAATTATTATTGAGGTTATAACGGAGATCACAGATAGACCTGAGACAGTTCTGGACTCGACCGAAAATGTCTCATAAAATTTTCAAAAACTCCAAAAACCTACGGAATGAGTCCAAACGAGTTTTAAAAGCCCCAAAATGTGCTTTAGAGATTTAGGTGATACTTTGAATGAAATCTGGTTGGTTTCGGTGATATTTCGTGATTCCGGATTCAATCCGAAAATTTTTCTGGGCAATTTTGAAGTTATCAAATAACTTTAAAATACGATAAAAAGCTCCAGAATTAGGATTGGAGTCCATAGGAACTAAAACCAATCAAAACGGAAGTTGTTTGAATAGAATTCGAGTAATCCAAAATTATTGGACTAAAATGTCGTTTTTGGAAAATAATAGATGTTGATGATTTTAAACCCATTCAAAAATTTTAAAAGCATCAAATCAATAAATATTGACCCTAATTAGAGTATTTCTTGGTCAATTTGAAAATAAGATGATTGTGGAATGTTTTTGGAATTTAATTCGATTAGTTAGTCAATTAAATGCACTAAAGGGCAACTTGGCCTTTTTGTACTAATTAAGGGCAATTTGTTCTTTTTACATGATATTAGTGGATTGATGAGTCATTAGAGATGACCAATGAGATAACAACATGTGTTTGATGAGTCATTAGTGATGACAAATAGGAAGGTGACATGTGTATCCATTAAATGAGTATAAAAAGCAAAAGTTAAGACATTTTGCTTCTTTATTTCAACATAAACGTGAGAATGATGAGAGACTAATGTGAGAGACAAAACAAGAAAGGAAAAAGAAGAGAATCCAAGGGTGAACATCGGCCAAGGAGAGAGGAAGAAGAGTGTAGACATTTTTTATGAAATTTGATGATGATTTAGAGAAATCTTCAAGTATTTATCAAATACTCAAAAGATTGGAGAAAAAAGTGGTAAGTTTCTTAGCTTAAATTTCTAATTTTTTTGGGGTTTTTTGGGTGAGATGGATGTGTTTAAGATCAATTTTGTCTTGGTATTACTTTGATGTTTCTTTGAATAGAATTAGTTGAATATGACAAGAGAGGAATGTGTAGTGGGATTTTGTCTTAGGTTAACTTGAACCAGTCCCAATTGTTTGGCCATAACTTCACCTACAGACCTTCAAACTAGGTGATTCAAATTGGAGATGAAACCTAAGACATAGTACTAAATTTTCTAGAAGAAAACTAGACCTAATTCAGGATTAATGATATTGAAATTTGAGATTTAAAATGGTAACCTGATACTACCCTTATGTTGAAACAACTTGTGATATTTGGTACATTTTTCATGATTTAGAAGTTGAAATGGCATGATTCTTGATGATATAGAAACTAGAGACATAGGGGAACAAATGTCTGAAAGATCTCAAAACCTAATTTGAATCTTTACTACGTGAAAAATTAAGGAACAAATAGAGGAATGGATTCTAGACATGGGTCATAACTGTGACTCATCATGCATGATTGTGATATGGTGAATTAAATTAGGTGAGATTCTGTTTTGAAGAAATTGGTAAGTTAGAATGGATAAAATATAGTATTTAAGTGACTTTTGAAGTTAGATTTAGAAACGATGACCAATAGGTTAGCTTAAGAAAGTAAGCAAAACTATGATTAGCATGTGTGTTACACAATTAGACACAAATCTCAAAATTTGGTTAAACCGAATTTATAATTTTAATGCCTTATTTCCTAATTTGGAAATAAATGCCCAAGCGAAATGAGCTTTGTGTAGGTAAAGGAGAGGCACCGAATGCTTCATTGTGTTTGGAGATAAGTTCACAAAACTGTGAGTGTATTTTAACTGTTTTATATGACTTAATTTTTTGTAAAAAAAATTAATGACCTGTGAGTGTTCTTTAAATTCAATTTATGCAAATGGTTTTCATTTGATCATGAAATGAATATTTATGTTAAGTTTTATACAAATGATATTTTACAAGTGAATATTACTAGCATAAGTGTATGCTTTGGCAATATATAAGTTTTAATTTGAAAGTTAAATTTTATATGATTGGAAGTACATTGAAATAATTCACTTATGAATCCTCTCATACTTGATTTAGAAAATAAGATGAGTGTAAGTGTAAGAGTTGTTTTTGCCTATGGTAGATCGGTAGACACAGGTAAGCGATGTAGAACCAACTATATGACTTGTTATAAGTAAGCGATGCAAAACCAGCTCCGTAAATGTTGGTATATAGCGGTTAACCTAATACGGGTAAGCGATGTAGAACTAGCTTCGTAACTAATAGTTGACCAGTTGCACATAAGCAATGCAGAACCAACTTCGTGACTTTATGTCTAGTGTATCATATGGTAAAGAAATTAGTAGTGGGCTATCTTAAGTAAGGAAAGTTATGAAAATAGTAATCCTACTACTATTTATGTTAAAAGTGATTTGAGAGGTACCGTATGGTACCAATTCTAGTGGTTGGCTTATTTTTCAGTATTAAAGTTTTCAAAAAACTTATTGTCACTACTGTTTATTATTTAAGGAAAATGAAAAATAGAAAATAGAAACTTTTATATTATAAGTTTAATTTCGAAAAGCATTTCGAAATAGTATTTCAGAAAAATTGAAATTGTATTTTACAAAATATTATTTTATTACCAAATTTGATAATGGACAAATAAATTGTTATAGAAAATGTTTTACCAAAGCTTTATGATTGTATGAAATATTTTAATTATGTTATTATAAAAAGTTAACTTTTAGTAAACTATTTACACTCACTGAGCTCCTTTAGCTTACCTTTACTTTTATGCTTTAAAACAAACCACCTTAGGTATGCGTACAGGTGCTACAGTAATTGATACTTTGTCACAAAACTCTTTGTATCGTCCAGTGCTGTTGTGCTTGTGTTATTTTGACATGTACATTTGTGTAAAGAATGGATATTTATAAAGGTTTTTAATGAAATGCTTGAATATGTTTTAGCTTTTAAAGTTTATTGTAATGATAGTTGAGAATTATTTGTTTGAGGTTGCTTGTGAGTGGACTTGAAATCCATATTTTGTAGTTGAGAAATTGGTGTGAATATAGAAGTATTTTAAAATGTGTTATACAGGTTTTTGAAATTTGGGAATCTTAAAAAAGCAGTTATTATGATGTCGAAATTTTTAATCAATCATTTTGAAAAAAAAAACTCACTATTCTCTGCTCTTGTAAAAGTTAAAGTATAAAGGGATTTTAATAGTTGAACGGCTTGGCTTTGCAAGAATCCTTCAATTGAGTTAGATATCGATTAGAGGGCTACTCTGAGGTCGCTGGAAAGGCTCCACTTGGATTCCAAAAGGGGAATTGCAGGATGGGTCCTTTCAATATATGCTTCTTTTTATTAAATGAATATTTTAATTTTACTCATTTTACATTATTGATTATTTTGAGTTTAAATTTTCTAACTTATTTTCCAATCCTTATTTTTATTACTTTTCTTATCATCCTTTGATTGCTTTTCTTTTCATCTATATTATGGAATAATTATTAATTATTATAATATATAAACAGAAATAAATTCAAATGAGTATTAAATAATTGGTTCAAAAAATTTGGTTACCATTATATTTTTAAAAATAATTGTTGATATTTTTAGTTTATCTTATATTCTATTTTAATGGAACTAACTAAAATAAATAAATATAATAAAACTTACTTGCAAACAAGTCATTACTTATATATAAGGAAAGCAACTACAAAGTCAATAAAAATATATTACTAATAGTTTTGTCAAATTTTATTTGCTAATATCATATAAACTAATTTTTATTCAATTTTTTAATCATAAATCTCAACTAAACAATTTTTTAAAAAAAATTTAGAGCAGAAGTGTTGCTGTGGTGTCTTGGAAAACAAAGAAACTCCTAGTCTCTAGATCCTCCATTGAAGAAGAATATCATAGTATGGGAAAATGTTTGTTTGCTCTACTGTGATCTCTTACTCAAGGACTTCCACATTCCAATGAAAGTACCGAGTCGTCTGGATTGTGATTACAAAGTAGCTATTCACAATTTAGCCAATCCAGTTTCCTTCTGAAAATCTAAGCGCCTGAATATAGGCCTTGTCATCTACTGAAAGAGTAGCTCAAGAAAGGGTTCGTTTATCTTTGTAATCCCTCTTCTGCACAACTTGCAGACATGTTAACTGAAAAATTGCAGGGGAATCATCGTCACCATTTGTGTTTTCAAGTTGGGTTTGTTGGACAGTCCACAAACTCCAACTTAAGATGTCGGTCCATCATATTATACAGGTTTCAAAAGAAGAAAGAGTAATATTGTTCCGTCTTTGTAATATCAAGTCCCTCCTTTTCTTGCTAATAGAATACCATTTTACCTTCATTCCGTTTGACAAGACTACAGGTTCCAAGCAATACATTGAAGACCAACAAAGTTTATATTAAAATTTTCATTTAGTATTCTTGCTGTAGTTTAGCTTTAATTGGTGTACTAAAATGTACTTTTTTTCTTGTTATGTCCAGATACTATATGAAGTTTTTATGTTTAAATGTGTTGTTTCTTCACAGATCATAAAATTGGAGAACGTTTCATCTTAGTTTATAAATAGGTTTGTGAGCTTAATCAGACTAAATGCGTGCATATGTTTGGGATATATATGTACTTCACAGCTGGAACATAATCTTTCTCATTAATTGTGTATATCCTCATAATTCTAAAAGTATTGTTTCAACTATAGTTTTTTGCATAGCTAATTAACATCTGTATACTCCCATAAAATTTATGACACCTCCTGTCGGAATTCTTGTACTCTCCCAACTCACATGCCACTTTAATCTATCGCTATAAAATGTCTCCTCTTTTTTTTTCTGATAGTATATGTATGCAGATTGCAGGCAACTCAGAGCTCAGTATGAACAACGTCCTCATTTCTGGGTTCTTCAAGCTCAGCTGTTACTGTCTGCTCTATGACACTGTACTCTTTGACAGTTTCATCTTGATCAGTCATAGCTGTGTCTTTGTCATGGGAAGTTAGGCAGTCAGCTGATGGATGGACAACTCCGTATCCAAAACCTTCTGCAGAGTTGCAGTAAGTTTCAACTGTCCCATCCTTTTTCTCCAAGTTGATGTTCGTGAGGATAATTTTGCTACATGGAACTGTGTCACTACAAGCAAATTTCATGGCCTTAGCACTCTTTGTTGTCCCACTGATGTTACGGTACATGATCTCACTTACTTCAACAGCAGCAGTCTAACAAGAAAAAGCACAAGGACCATGTATACAATCAGCACAGGTTCTTGTTGGGAGATCAAGTTGCCTGAAATGCAAACTCCTGAGAGTTGGCAACTTCATGGCAGGTCCATTATATACCAAAAGTGTGATGGAATGAAATTTCAAAATGTACCTGGTTTTCGCAGGCTGTTGGGGAATCACAATAGAACTGATCAATGATAATGGGGTTTGCAACATCTTCCATCCTCACATTTTCATATCGCACGCCACGAACATAGCCACTACCTCCCTGTACCAGGTTATGAAGTAAATGTAACTTTAGCATCAAAAATGAATTTCCAGGAACAGCTCCTCACTACCCAATATAACTGATGGCTTTACCTGCCAGGTCTTGATCCTCAGGCCATTAGTTGCATCCCTAATGAATGCTGTGTCCACTACCACTTTTGTGACTATTCCAACAGTGTTGCCCTTTCCGAGGCTTCCAATGCTGAATTGCAGAATAGATTCAATAGATTGAGTGATGGCTAATTTGTATCTGCAATTTCTGTCTCAGGAATTTTTATGAGGTAGGATCGGAAGTTAGACACTAAGTACCTGATTCCATGTCCTGGTCCACAGAATATTCCCTTCATCTTGATACTTGAGCTACCACTGACGATGGAGATGCAGTCATCGCCTGAATGTACCATGAGAATCATCACAGGTATCTGTCAATATTTTTGTCCATGATCATATAATATTGCAACTTTGATGGAAAGAGATTTGCCTTCAATGCTTGCCATTAGTTTTCAGAATCAGTGTTCTCATGTCCCTATATTATGGTCTGTTTTTAAGTCAAATTGAAGACATTTACTTTAAGAATGCAATATACTTGACTCTACCTTTCATTCTGTTTCGCTTCAATTCATGAACAGAACAGAATTTAGAAGAGAAAACAGATAGAGGAGGGACCTGTTCCAATTTTGCAGTCCTGCAGAACAACATTGGTTGATTCCGTGATATGGATTCCATCAGTATTAGGACTATCTTCTGGAGCTGAAACAAGCACTTGAGATACCCTGACAGAATTGCATTTGGAAATCACAAAGTGCATCTGTTGACTGTTTTTAATGGTAAGCCCTTTCACCTTCACAGCTGAGCTTGAATCAATAGTCAACGCCTGCAGAAAAGAAATGTGTTCATTTTAGCTTTTAACGATTCGGTTCGAAGTGTAATGCAAAGTGGAAAAAAGTCCTTACAGTTGGTGCTCCTTTGCAAGGCTGTAAGAGAAACAAAAGAAAGTTTTGTTAGTGAAAAAGCAAATTGAAGCACTCAATAATAGAGTAGATAAAAAGGCAAGGGAGCAAATTACATTGGCCTTGTTCTTTTTGCAAGAAGCAGCCCACCATTTGCTTCCTGAGCCATCAATAACTCCATTCCCTTGAAACACAACTCCGGTGAGTTTGGAGAAATCAAGCCAGATTCTTGGAAGCTTTGGATCCCAGTTCTCAGGTTCATCTGGGGCTTTTATTGTTCCATCAATCTGCATGCAAAAAATTATAACCAAATTTTGACGATGGCAATAGATAGTAGCAGTGCATGAACTGAAACTAAAAGGCATTGCATGAACAGAAAGTTGAAGAACTGCATGAACAGATCACCTGAATGATGAGCTTATCCTGGCAAGGACCTATAAATTTTGTTGCGCTAACTAAATAGCTGCGTCCTAGAGGAACCAATAACACTGATCTTGGAGTAGAACAAGCTGTCCCCCAAGCATTTACAAAGGCCTGAAACAACGTAATAGAACATGAAAACAAGAACAATATAGTTCCAGCAAATGGTATATCGAATGTGCACCTGGGTATCGTCTGAAACTCCATCTCCAACTGCGCCAAAGCTATCCACATTCACAAGAACTTTGTTGCCACGTTCACTTGTCCATAAAGGCATATCAAAAAGGTCCACCTCGTTTTCTTCTTCCATCTCAAACCTTTCTACCTCCTCAAGCATGCCAATATTGTAGTATGCCATGTTTCCTGCAACTCCATAAGCCATTGCCAACATACCAAGAAAGGAAATGATGAACAATTTGTCCATGTTTTTTGTCTCTTCTGTCTGCTTTGCAAAACTTGTTAACTTCGTATAACTCCTAGCAAACACCAGGTTTCAATTTATATCTGCAGATTAAAGTAGGAAAATGAAGGGTTTTATTGACTATTTGGCTTGGCTTATAAGGACATAAAGACCTCCATTTTCTACATGCCCACACTTAAAGTACACGGGAAAATTTTTAAGTTCTTTGCTTTACTCTTCAACCAGTAGAAGGAAGTTCGCCACTAAAAAGAGTTACAAAGATTCTGCTTTTACCATCTGCTCTCTCCCCAATACAAAACGGATAAAATTATTATTCAGACGAAAATGCGTTCCAAACAAATTCCATTCCTTAAGTCATACTATACATCATTACATACATACACAGAACAGAAGGAGCAATGCAAAATCCTACAAGAGAGAAAGACATCAATTGCTTCGTTGAACCTAACAGGGCAACTAAAACTAAGGCCCCAGCCGTCATCTGTCACATGCAAACCGAATTCTTCAAACAAAAGCAATCTCATTGGATGTAACACTTCAAATAAATGGCCTAAATCTTCATCATATCAAATGCAGAATTTTTGTCCACTTTGAAAAGGATGTCTATCTTAATGTCAGTTCTTCACCTCAATCAAACCGCAACCAATATCTGCTGTTATCTTCCTTGCTATGCCAATCTCTCTAATCTGCATTCAGGCTTCCAATTGACCAATCTCAGCAAAAACATTTGACTCCAGAATTTCTTGTATTATCTCCATCAGCACTTCTGGAGCTCTTCTTCCTATCATTCATTCCTCTGCAGCCTCGCAACAATGAGTTCCACATCACAAAACCATCCTCTCCTAGTGTCAGTGTCAGGTTTCAAATCATTTTGAATCATTGCTTTAAGCAACTTGAGACATTCAGTTCCCATTACATTGTGAAGCCAGTGATGATTAATGTGAACCAGATTATATTTGGTGAGGGAAGTTGACAAGAACCTTAGTGAAAGCTTAACGTCACCAGACCTCAAGTATTCATCAATCAAGGAACATGAAACGGTAATGTCAGCTTTAAAGCTTGATTCTATTGCACAACAGTGAAACAAGCTGCAACTGGTCATTGGAAGTATGACCTCATTCAGCCAAGTACCTTCACCAGCCATCAAACCAAAGATCTAAATACAGACTCCACAATGCCATGGTGCAACAAAGATGTCGATAATGAGTTTCACTACAAATTTTTCTAAGGAACATTTTCGTACACAGACACTGAACCCTCAATGTCCTTGCATTTACCATACATGTCAATGAGCGCCGATTGTATGGGGTACTTTCACATTACAGAACAATGAATTTGACGTCCAAGTTTTTACATTCCTGGTTCTACTTAACAAATTCAAGAACCCAACAAATTAACGATTTGTTGGCTTCCTCCTAAAGATCTGCATCAAGCGAAATAACTCTAAGAGAAAACACTAGTAAGTCATTGTCTGCATGGAAGAAAACTATTGCACTCCACGAGGTTGCATATCCCAACTAAATGGCTTCTAATGATTTCCTTGCACGTGATAAACTATTACAAGCAGAGTAGAAGTCCGAAATCTAGGGTTTACCAATCCAACCTTAATCACACGACAGTTAGCTGAAGATTTGATGGCATCTTCAACAGCTACGAAGAGGCTGAGGATGATAAAGGCACTAGTATTGCATTGGAGTTAAAAAAGTTGCTATTTTACGTTACATGGGGCAGTATGTTGAACTTTGCATTAATGATCCAAATCCACTGGATTTGTTAAACATGAGAGTGAAAAGGAAGGACCCAGAAAACCAAAGTTAAATTTCTTCCGGCCTGTCTCCACAGAAGGTAACAACCGACATTCCTGGTTTAAACGTTAACCATGAATTGCCGCAAGTACTTTTAATCTTCCTGTACCGTGCACTATGGTTGTGATTCGTTGAGAAAGATGACACGATGCTTTAAGGCAACTCCAAGATGAACCCAGTTGGTGTCTATTTTTTGTCAAGAAAGTGGCTTTCAATTTGTCAACGATCGTCCTCTTGGCTTGCAGAAAAGCTCTTCGGGCCAGACACCCCAAAAGCATACATTTCACATGCTTCCAAATCTCCTGAACATTATTTGGAACCTACAAATTTTTCGAAGCAAAATTTGGTTGGGAAATAGCCAAAAAGAGAACTCCTAAGAATAAAGCAAAATGACGCTGGCAATTATATCCGAACAATCCCAGAACACTAAAAATAACTTCGATGTTGGCAAACATTACCAGCCAGTCTTGTACGCGAGCAGGCAAGTGCTCTATATATACATACACAATTACCCTCAAAACAGAAGCATAGGGGTTTGCTTCAATGATTAAGGTTTAGTTTTTCCTTATTAAGTCGACAAAGTCGGTTTACAAGAGTATGGACGCAAACACCGATAATTTAGAGGAACCTGGAGAGCAATGTTATTAACATGTTGCTGCTATAGCCTCCAAAAGAGATGCTACAATATTCATCTGGGTTTCTTCATCAATTCTAGAAAATAGAGGGACATGAACAAATAGAGATTTGTGGCCCTTCTGTTCTGCATAACGAAGAGAGTGATAGTAAACAAAGTTACAAACAAAGCGGCCCGCATCATCTGATAGAGTCACATCATAGCCCTTCTTCTTCACGAACTTTAGTATCTCCTCTGCAGGGCAACAAGTCTTGACCAAAATATAAAATTGAGAGAAAGAAACGTTAGTATTCACACGTGCACAGAAAGAAAGAGGAGTGAGAAATGCTGTTTCCATTTTTGCTTTTTTTTGGGTGTGGCGCAGGACCCAACTGTGTACAGAAAGAATGAGGAGAGGGAAATGTTGTTTTTCTCGTTCTCTTTTTGTATTTCTTTTTTCTGGTCTATGCAGGGTTAAGTTGGATTGCCAAATTGTTTGCACAATGAACAAACTCTTTTCATGAGAGCCAACTTAAATCATTTAAGCTTCTTGGTCAAGAACTTGGCAATACAGTTGCTATGTAAATGAGGAATAGTTCCAAGCGTAGTTGCATACCTCTCTAGTCCAGGAAGTTGCTCCATCCGCGGGGACAATTGGGTCTTTCTGCAAAGCAAAAAAGGTATGATACCACATAAAGCAAATAGGACAAATTGAAATTGCTAACTATTTGTCCAAAGTTCAAAACAATCCGACTAACTTTGACAGGATAACATCATCGTAACAATGTCTGACTCAGAACCCAAAATAGAGAAGAGCCATCTAATTAGAGGGATAAAGTAAATTTACCTGAGGTTGCCATCCACGCTCATCTGGACATCGAAAAGTGGCTTCATTTACTGCTTGTCGCTCAATGGCAATTTTCTGAGCTCCACTATTCACCCCTAAGTGAAGCTGAATAAGCAACATACAGTAAAAAAATTTAAACGACCAAAGTTGAAAATACAGAACAACCAACTGCATATGCTTCTGCAAAATGAGTGGCCTCCATAAACCTTGAATACGTTTTCTAGCTAATGAGAGCAAATAATACAAGTAGCTATAATCAATGATTACTGTAGCATTGATTTGTGAGGTGTGTAAAGCTGGTATATGTATCAGTTCATAATGCCATTTAATCTCTTGGACGCTGAATCACATGCACCATAGAAGCAAAGATAAGGCAGCAGGTATTCCAAACCAATGCATAGAAAAACAAACAAGGAAGAAAAAGTCATAATAGAAGCAAAAGTAAAAGCTTACTGATCCATCTTCTATTTCTAAAATGAGAATTATCACAAAAACATACCCATACAACTTTTTCTTTCTCCCCAGCATTTGTTGATGCAATGCCAGACTCTAAGACATTGTAAAGCATTGGAAGAGCACCAATTCCAGCAGTCTCAAGGATTGTGCAACTCCCCAGAGTGACACCAGCTGGCAACCCTCTCTTTTGCATGAAATCTTTCAAATTCTTAACTATTATTTCCGTGGGATTTTCAGCAACTCCATGAAATTTCTTGAATCCAGTGACATGAATGACCACACCCTTTGGCCCTTCGGATCCCATCCCCTCGTTCTGAACACGGATACAATTCCCAATTTTTTTGATTGAAGTGTTCTGCTGAAGCCTATGAATGCACAAAGCTAGCCTTCTCAATGACCTAAACAGACAGAAGAGATATTTCCCGTCATATAAGGAATTTACCAACTGAATAAGCCGTGAGTTACTTAAGAACTCGTATCAAGTTTTATCATCACAATCAATTAAGGAAATGAAAAATATCCTACTTCCCAACCACATGCGCAGTTAGCTTAGTCCCACCAGTGCATCACTCCGCAAATCGGGTATCATTACATCTCTCAAACATTGAAGCAATGTTCAAGAGATTAAATACTGCAGTCTGCAGAGTAAGTAATAGCATCCCACAAGTCTTAAGAATTAATCAACTAAATCTACCAACCACAAAAGATAACTAATCAAAATAAGCAGGCAGAAGAGAAAAGAAAGCAATAAAAGATATCAACCCAATTATAAGCTTCTAAACAAATTGATCATGTACCCAATTATAAACTTCTAAAAAAATCAAAAATGAAAAAAGAAAGACAAGACAATATCACGATCTAGTTCAAACGGCATAAGAAGCGAAAATCCACATAACCAACTAGGAAAGGGCGACCTATGCAGACCAAAAAGGGAATTTTCAACAAACAGATACCTTGAAATCAAGTCCAGAAGAAGAAACCGTTACGAAACGGAACACAAAAGAGAACAGAGAAACAAGAAGATGGAAAAAAAGTCACCTTCAAAATGATCAGAAATCGCCGCCTAGCCTTTTGCGCGTTTCGAGAAGTGATCGAAAGTTTGCCGTGGGTTTTAGGTGGAAGAATGAGACCGAACCAACCCATACAACTGTAGTAAGTAGTAGGAGTAGGAACACCGTAGGCCATCCCATTGGTTGCTATTCAATGTCTTTTAACTAAAGGCCATCGGTTCTTCCACTTAATCACGAAAATTGCCATTCCATCCAATGCAATGATCGTGATGTAGTGATCCTCATTTCTCATATGTAGCGGTGAGCCGCTGAGCCAAATAACCGCCACGTTTGCTTTGTGATGTTGGCAGGCAGAGTTATTTGAATGATGTGGCTCCATATCATTGGATGAAATTGTGTTGTCGTCTTCTGTGAGTCCTACGTTGGATGGTGTTCCTGGGTTGGGCTTATTTGAATTTATATTAATTAAATTAAATTTGTATTTATAATTCAATTATTGTAAACTAATATTGATTAGTTAATACGTTTAATAAACAATTATTTTAATATTTATTATATGTTATTAATCCAATTAATTGGATATAAACCATTTACTTAGTAATATTTAGAAATTCAATTTAAAATTTTAAATGTAATAAAATCTTTAAAAATAATATTATATTCAAAATTTAAGAAAAAACTTTATAATATAATATTTAAAATAATCATATTGTATATATATAATTAAAAATAATATTTATTAATTTATCAAAATATCAATTAGATCTGTATTATCAATTTTTAATTATAAATTTATATCATAAAATTCACTAATTATAGAATATAAAATATCAATGTATAAACTATAAAGTACCTATTGAAGCGACAGATACAAAACTTAGGAACCTAAGTAGAGAGAATCAGAGCCAGAGACGGTGTGTCATGCCTCGTTACAAAGACGAGCCACCCGCGGTTCGTGTTTACACAGTTTGCGACGAATCAAGGTGTGTGTGTGTGTGTAGTGTCAAGGTTTGATTCTTGAGTGTCTATGGTTGACCCATTTGGTGTTTATGAGCAGGTATTTGATTGTGAGAAATGTTCCGGCCTTGGGATGTGGGGATGATTTGTTGAAGCTTTTCTCTTCCTATGGAGAAGTTGAAGAGTAAGTGAGTCCCATTGTTTTGTCTTCGTTTCTTTAGGAAACTGTTTCTCCTATTTTATGTGAAAGTTTTGGACTTGCAGTAAGTTAAGAGGATTTCCGCTGCAGAATTGAATTGTTGGTCTGTTTTCTATATTCTGTAATTGACAGCGGGAATTTGATTGTTTTGTTTTTAAATGGTCAGTCTTAAACCGATGGATGCTGAAGAATGTGAACAATTTACTGACGTTTATTGGATCAAATTCTGTTTGATCAACAATGCCAGGTTACTGGGTTGGTCAATTTTTGCGTAATTCATTGATTTGTTTAGTCTATTGAAATGACCAATAGTGAGGACTAGGCCTTGAGTTTTTTACCCATTTTGTTATAGGTTCGCCAAGAGAAAATTGGATGAGTTTGTATTCTTAGGCAATAGATTGCAGGTCTCTTATGCCCCTCAGTTTGAGAGCTTATCTGATACGAAGGATAAATTGGAAGGAAGAAGAAGGGAAGTACTTGCAAGATTAAATCGTGAGTTCCTGTGGCTTGGGCCGAGAATTCTTGATTAGTATCTCTAGCAAAGTTCTAATTGTTATTTGGGTGAACGGTAATTTCAGTATCAAGTTTTTTTAATTTTTCACATTAATAAACCTTTTTTTTTTTGTTTTCAGTCAACTTCCTATTTTTTTCTGAAAATCTGGCTTAGCAGTGCAAAATATTTCTTTCGTTAAAACAAGATGATGTCTAATTCCAAGAAGAGAATCATGTGTCAAAATGATTCTTTTTTCTTTTATCACATCTTTTTTTTTTTTGGAAGAAATATTTTGCATGGTTAAGTTACATTAAAAAGTTAAGATCTTGATTGAAAGAAATAAAAATTTGACACTGTTAGGTGAATCGTTATCACATTTTACTTAGAATCTAACAATATTTATGTAACTATCAGCTGGAAGAGTGAAGGGCTCCCAAGTGAATAGATCAGGAGCTTCAAGGGAGGGTTGTTTAGTTGCAGCACCCTCTCAACCTCATGATGGTCCTCAGCAGATGAACCATGGGCTATGTTGGTAGGATGTAGTTTTGCTTCATCCCACCATATTGAGGTGCATTTGTATTGCTTTGACATTGAAAGCTATGATAATCTATTGTTTAGGGACTCTGGAAATTCCCAGCATAATACTCAGGTTAATGTTCATCCTATCTCAAGAGTTTCTTCTGACCAGGTTTGTGCCTACTTCCTATAAGCTGATTTCTAAAGATTTTTGTTTATTAACAAATTTTTATAAACCATTTTGTTATGCCTTCAACTTTGATTTAAGGAATGGTCTAAATTCATTTGCAATTAGACATTCATTAGCTTTTATTGTGTATATATTTCCTTGAGTTGAATAAGAAAAAAGCTAAATTTATGCTAAAACCTAAGTTTAACTAAGCTGCAAAAGGATAATCTCGTTTACTTCTCTACTGGAGTTGCTGATCAAGTTGGGATGAAGATTCTCATTTGATTCCTTTTGAGTTCCTGAAGTCATGAGAATTTTTCGGAATAAGGCACTGAAATTTTGGATTGAAAATTTTTGTGGTTTTGTGGGGACTTGGCTTGTTATCTTCATTGTGCTTGTTCACATTTTTTAACGTCACAGGAATATTTTCCATCTGAATCTATGAATCAAACAGTTAGATTGGTGAGGGAGAAGCTCAATAAGGTGATGAGCTTTACCACGTGATGGCCTTCCTTTAGATTATTTGGTGTTAAAACTTCACAAAGTAACAAAACTTTCGTTTTCCCAGATCCAGTCAAGTACTGAGCATCCCCAAGCTGGGCCTGCATCAAAGAAACCAAGAGTGGACGGCAGAAGAAGAATCTAAGGGAGCTTTTTACGATGCAGAGATCATTGAATTCCCAATATTATAATGCTGCTGGCAACTTTTTGCCTGGTCTTGCATGATAAAAGCAAATCATGTCAACAGATGCAGCATTCTAAACTACAGAGGTCTTTCTAACGTAAATATCAAATTATTAGATTTTACTAATCACACTTGTAATGGTTTGTGCTAAAAGTTGTACCATATGAATTCCATGTAGCACGAGTGAGGCAGTAGAGATGGCGCAAGAATTAACAGTTACTTGTCAGTGTTCTCCTGTTTCTCTTTATCCTTCACCAACTGAAATTTTAAGGATTGAGGCATAAAAGCAGATTTTTTATTTCTATTGGAAAATTATGATCATTGTAGGTAATCATGACTTCACTATGCAAATTATCTATTTTCTTTCATTTAATTGAGTGGGATAGATTGCATTTGGCCTTGCCTAGTGTTACACAGACTTTGACAAGAATTATATGTTCACACTAAAATGCATCAAAAGCCACAATTCAACATAAGAAACATAAGAGAGCAACGGAAGGCTACTAAACTCACTAACGGTGGTTGATACTGAATTTATTACTAAGTGAAATAAATATGTTAAAAATGTATCATTAAATCACCATGATTGCCTCTTCTTGATTCAAGCCATTTACTTATCACATTACTCGTAATCTTCATTTCAAAGTGATGGTTGTTAATGTTTCAAGCCACTATATATATGGTCTAACCGATATACCTTCATTGTCTAGTCCACTCATGATCCGCTCTTTGAGCATAATTAAGTAATTGATTTATCCAACACACATATGATCAATCTAACTCATCGTAGCCAAGTCGATTAATGTAGTAACAATTTGTCATAGATAACTGAAACTCAGATCTGTCTTGATTTAGATACCTTGATTCATTGATTTAGATAACTTTGATTTATTCAACATACCTTTTTCATATGTCATTGGTCAAAGTTTACTGCTGACTAATAAGATGATCTTGCTAGTGTTACGCTAACACCTAGCTATTTGACCCTGCAGCCAGCATTTTGCCTTCTTTTTTTTTCAGTTTGGTTCATCAGTACGATGATTTTCAGTTAAACCGCAAGAAGATACCAACATAGAAGAACCAAGTCAAGTCATAACCTAATAATAGTGTGAACATCATATATACGAGACAGATTAACGCAGGATGAGAGCAAGGACTTAAGAAGTCAGTCAGAAGCTCCTGAAAATATAGCTACACAAGTTGCCAAACTTCATTTCACGGAAGTTCCAAGTTTTCCTCCGTGTACAAGCTCAAGCTCTTGAAAGACTGTTTTTAAGTGTTAAATATCACACATAATTGTATGTAACTTTGGGCGATTTACTTTGTAGTTTATGACAAGTACACTTCGACGCTAGTTGCTTTGACCATCTGACAGACGGGACAAATGTTGATTAGTATGTCACACTCTTTACATAAACAGAGATGCCTACAGGGCATTAACAACATGGACACTTCCCTTGCTTTGCATGCTCTGCAGGTCATATGTTCCTTCAAGCCTTGGATATTCCTGGAGAGCAGCTTTGCAGGCCCTCCAGAAATGTTCAAGAAATTACTAGGGTCAATGTAAGAGGCAGCATCATCAACTTCACTGTCCCCAAAGCCTTCCTTCCCTTGGTCAGCACCCTGTGAAATTGCCTGCTGGAGATTGGTCCTTAAGGCATTAACCACAGACTCGTTGTACTTTGCCCTGTAGTGCCAATTCTGGGCCTCTGAAGCCACCTGCTTTATTTTCTCAGCCAATTCTTTATTTCTACGGTTCATGGTCTCTATCTCAATGTCTTTTTCCTGCAATTTTCTGTTAACACCCTTCTCAAGGGCAGCAAGAAAGGAAGCGACATGTCTTTGCTTCATGTCCCTTACCCCCTTAGTCAAGTGCTCTTCCTGCATGTGTGGCAAGCATCCATTATAGCATGAGATTAGGTCCTAGTAACAGACAAATTTAATATTCAAAGCAAGAATTATCCCATTTTTGGACTATCCACAAATTTTCAAAGAAAAGTTTGTGTGAGAACAGAACGAATGTGGGAAAAGCATTGTGGTTTTCGTTATCTGTAAAGCAGTGATGATTAAATTTTTTATAGGAGGCAGCAAAAAACGAACAAGCATGCATAAACTAGTTTAATTCTTCCCTATAAATCATAAAAATTAAGTCCTAGTAACAGATGAATTTTATATTGAGAGCACGAGCTATCCCATTTTGGACCATCTGCAAATGTTCAAAGAAAGAGTTCTAGACAGTGAGAACTTCAGAATGCATGTGGGAGAAATATTGTGCCTTTCACCATCTGTAAAACATTGATGATTCCGGTTTTATGGGAGGCAGTGAAAAGCAAAAAAGCATGCATAAACAAGTTTCCTTCTCTATGTCTCATAAAAATGAGGTCCTTGTAACAAAAATTCTAAATTTTGACAGTACAAGTTATCCACACACAAAAATCTGAGAACAACAGAATGCAGGTGATTTTGACTTTCACAATCTGTAAAGCATTGATGATTCAGGTTCGTAAAGGAGGCAGCAAAAAGCAAAACAGCGTGCATAACCAAGTTTACTTCTCTATGAATAATAAAATGAGATCAAAAAATCGCAAGGTAATCCATGGTAGGTGCAAATGATCACGATTCAAATAAGAACCTGGATCTTGATATACTGATCAAATTCTTCTTTCTGTCGATCAAGCTCGGTCCTTATATTGTCACCAAGGGACAAAACAAATGCCGGTGTTGTTGTCATACTTCCACTTGCAGATGTCACAGATGAATTACGCTCATCATATGATAGTTTTAAACCAGTTGACACAGGGTTTTGATTTGGGATGCTCAGTGATCGGTCAGCATCATCTTGACAAACCTCAAAATTTAAGGACATCTGCAGCTTTTGTTGTCTGCTGAAATCTTCTGTTTCTCTGGATCGTTTGTTTGCTCGAAGCATGGGATTAACACTTTCATTACCAAAATAATTCACTGGATTAATGCTGCATCCAGTTGGTACTGATACAAACAAGAAAATCAAAGGTCACTCAGCTACCTTTGTGGCTTCTACTTTTTTATTTCAAAAATTTCTTCTTTTGAGACTTGGAATTAATTCAGTGAAGAGAATGCAGAACCAGGAACAAAGAAGTGAAGCAGCTCTCATCGATTCGCTAAATCCTGACAATAGAAAGTTTGAAAAACTAGACTTTTTCCTATAATTTCTTAAGCTTTATACACTTTTGCCAACAAAGACACAGCTACGTATGAAGACACTGAGAAATACTAGGAAGAATGTACTACAATGTTTTCAAATTAATTAAAAAGAAAGAAAGATTAGATTTAGCCCCTGATGAGTACATGAAATGCCTCATTGATTGCAGTCCCCTATAACTTCTAAGCAAGGGATACCAATTTGGACAATCACTAAGAAATACAGGCAGTACAATGGTAACATCACCAGCAACCAAACCCACTGAAGTACTGTTGAGCTTTTTCACACATAATAACAATGTTCTGATGACAACTTCATCGTAACCTTTTCTAAAAGAGTGGTAAAGGCAGTAAGAAGATGATAGGTGAGATGGTAGAAATATGCAATGAAACAAGACAAAGAAAAAATGTGCCCATTTATTGGCTTTAATTCTAAGGAAGTTTCAAGCGATGTGCAAATGCTTTGTCAAGTGAACCCAGCATAAAAAGCAACAGCTTCACCATGCATATTATGAACAGACATGACAAGAAACACAAAAACCTACAAGTATACCCGCAGAGAGTTTCTTATATCATATGTCAAAATGAAAATGTTCTCAGTTAGGTCATCATGCTTGTTCATAGATACAAAATAAACCCACCCATTGCCACTATCCAGTTTCTGAAATCAAGAAGGTATATTCCAATAGAATTTTTATTCATCTATTGGAAAACTTGGCAACTTTGAAAAGTACAACTATCACCAACTTCGAAAAGTACGACTACCAGCTCCCGTAAATTTCATCTTCTTCCATCCAAGAGTTGGAATGAGTTTTAGGGAGACCTCACAGCATTTCAGCTTCCCCACCACTAAACCTTCTACCATTTCTTCATAAATTCCTCATAGATTCTAAATGACAACATTTTGAACACAATTTGAGCTACCAAGCACAGCTACAGTTAACCTTGTTTCAGCAATTTCTATGATTCTTTTTTCTTCTTATTCAGCCAAAAGAAATCAATCAACTCACTACCCCCGTATTTCAACATTTACAGGGATTTGGATGCTGAGTTGTCCTGACATGCAATGACTCCAATTCTTTATCTATGCTAAAGGAATTCAAAAGTAGTTATTTTGTAGATATCCAAATTTAAAGGACATGGACATTACTAGTTTGAATAACCCAATTTTAACTACAGTAAAAATACGTTTATAAACATGAATTGAAACTCCAATTCTAAATCCAAATCAAATGGATTCTAAATGAAATGATAACTCACAATTACCAAATAACTGGAGTTGACTTGAAGCATTAGCGTGATAAGGAATACGATTCTCGTCCGCAAAAACGGGAAGAAGAGGATTGTTGTTGTTACCGCCCAACATTGTCCGATACTCTTAATCTACATAAATGATAATGCTTTCGCAATACGGTGCAGTAAGGTATGTTCCTACCTGCACAGAGAAGGCGAAACAATTATAAACGAAGGGCACGAGATAGCAATCCAAGAAAATGATGAAACATAGAAGGGATAAATGGTAAAAAGGAAACAAGTAAGCATTTCAACAGAAAATTTTAGAAAGGAAAAAAGAAATTGTGGAAGCAAAAATTGGAATGCAAAGATAAATCTAAAACCATATCCAAGAACACAAAAGGTTTAGATCTTCATAAAGATACACATGAATGTAGTAGCATCAAAGTGCACAGACAGGAAACAAGCACACAAAACACAAGCATCCACTCAGAAATGGAAAATCCAACAAAGACCAGATTGAGAACATTACCTCTATATCTGATTCCTCTACATGCAAAGATGGTCCCTTAAGATCTTTCAATCCCAACCCAAAATCAGAAAGAACAAAACATGCCCAGAATCAAATCGATCATAACATCTCCCAAACCTTAAAACAGCCATGTCAAAGATTGCATCTTTCTTACAACACACAGAACAACCGATCATCTAGGATCTAAAACTTCAACACCCAACAAAATGAAGAAGAAAAAAAAAACAAAAGGAAAAACCAACAAAGAGAAAGAGAAATAATTCAAGAATAAAAACAGAAGAAGGTGCAAGGCATGCTTAGGGAAAGAGGGCAAAGGAGAGGTTGAAGAAAGAAACAGAATTAGAATAGTAAATGATTGAACAAAAAAAAAAAGTTGGTAATGGTGGTAGTGGCAGACTGGTTACTGCTATCTATCTAGTGGTTACGCAAACCGATATCTATTAATTTTCCATAAATTCCAACGCTTTTCTTCTCCTAAACATGTCTTCCTTTTTTTTTTTTTTTGTCCTTGGTTTTTACCTTTTACTTAATGTGACGAATCACTAATTAGAAGATTTAACCTGTTCCTTGAATTTGTAAAATCCAATTAATAGCTTGATGAACAGAAGACACTAAACAATGTCCTGGTCCTAGTCCTGGTCCTGGGCTTGCAGTAGTTGCAACCTCCAAATATGCACAAGAAAACTATGTTTTAACAAAATGTTTCCTAATACCACTTACCAACTTCTTCTAATACTAAGTTAAAGTCTGTGTTTTGTGTTTTAGGTTGGATTTGATGTAAAAATGTAACTATTCTTTCTTGGGTTTTATCCGAAATACAACTTCTTGCACGTTACTTCCTTATGTAAAGTCTTATTAATTCCCATTTTATCGGTTACATTGTCCCTATATGGATTGTCTAAATCCATATTATGCTTGCTTAGACGTTTATATTACCTAACATTTAATATGTCATGAGGATCATGAGAGCATGTCAGAGTTGGTTGCAACCCTTATCGTCACAAGACCTTCAACATTACAACTTCTTTTCTTTTAACACTTTCCAAAACTATCCCCAAAGTTACTATCAAATGAATCGTCAAACCTTTGGATACGATGGCATTATCAATTCTCCTCGTGCCACGTTATACATTTTGAAAAGGCGGGATTAACGATGTACAAACACTGAACGTGAACCCCACATGAGCAACACCGGTGGTTCCTTTGGCAGGTAATTTTGGCGGGTGAGCAAACGACGAGTCGCAATGGTCCACGATTCCCGGGATTTATTTAAGCAACCCACGTTAATGCCATTATAATCAGATACGCAACTGTTCATTGGCAATTATGGAACAGATTAAATACTGTCCATCCAAGAGGCTATATTACGAAAGATGGGGTCCATGTCTAGAATCAACACCATGGACAATGGTAGAATGGACTGGAGCCATTGACATAATTTCACGACTTTTTTCTTTTTGACAATTTAATCACATGGTCACAGTGGGAAAAGAGGCAGAGAAATCGGATTCAATCTCTAAATAGGCTTGGTAGTTTTGGCCCGATTCAGATTGATTAGGTATCGATCAAATCTGAACTCAGAATTACTTAGGAAGAATTAAAACTTCTAATTTAAAGATTAAGAAAGTTTTCAATTGAGTTGGTGGAGTGGGAAGTATAAGGTCAAAAGATTTTATGTTCGAATTTTTTTATTTACGTTTTCTCGATCGTGCCTGTCGTATAGAATTTCCCTAGTACAAAATACTTGGTTAGCATAATTTGCAGATTATTATGTCAATATGAAAGTTTATTCAGTGCATATCCAAAAAATAGTAATTGCGGGTTCTTCAATTTAAAAAAAAAAAGTTCCCAAACTTAAGGATTAATAATGATTTACGTTATAGATCATGTCATGTAGGTTATCTACCTTTGATTTCCCTCCCATGAAATATGGGAAGTATACAAGAACTTGTTGCTAATTAGGTAGGAAAATGTAGATGGTTATATTGACGGATGAATTTTTTTAAGGCAGCGGAGCAACTTCTCAGTCTTTAATAATGTTCATACATAATATTCTCTCTACTCATTTGGTACAGTGTGATTCTAAATGATTACATCTAAAGGTGCCTCTGAATTTATAATACTTTTCCGTTTGATATCGCATGATTTCATTGGTTTGTAATTCTTATTTCACCACATTTTCTTACTTTTATGTTTGACTAAACAATTACATGAATTTATTAAGGTTTCCTCAATCTTCTTATTCTTTCTTTGCTAAAGGTAGGTTTATTCAAAGCTTAATTTTTAAAAAACAAAAAGATATTATTTTGTTTAAAATAGTTAAACTTTAGGTAAGTTCATAAGACTGAACTTAGAGCTTACCCATGAATCAACCCACTAAAAATACATGAATTTAAACCAATAAATCGATTCATTATCATTCTTAACTAAAGGTAATATTAATAAAGAGAAGTTATGAATTATTTTTAAGCGAATGTCATATCGAAAAGTTTATTGGGTCTTTAAATTATTTATTTTAAAAAGAATTTCAATATCTTAAGTTATTGTTAAACACTTCAATGACATTTTAATGGTCTAAATATTAAACTAATATTTTGAAAATATCCATTTTTAAGAAATATTTTATTCAAATATTTTACATTAAACAATCCCCTTATTCATTCTTTTATTTGTTAATAAATTGATATTTTATTTATATTATATGTAAAAGAAACATATATATCAAATCTTTACTCCTTATCTTTCAAATTTCATAAATAATATTTTATAACTGATCTTAAGATAAACTATCATGTGAAAC